>JAUIMM010000069.1:7702500-8110000 GCA_031769625.1 Taudactylus pleione
TCCAAACCAAAAAAAAATTATTTTCTGTGTTTGTGAATTGTGTGCGCAGTAGCCGCACGTGCATCAACAAAGTAGTGCCAAGCGTGCGCCTGTGTCATAAGTAAAGGGCCGGCTGGCTTGACCGTTAAAGGGTGCTGTAACCCCCGAAAGTACACTCCAGTCCAAACCAAAAAAAAATTATTTTCTGTGTTTGTGAATTGTGTGCGCAGTAGCCGCACGTGCATCAACAAAGTAGTGCCAAGCGTGCGCCTGTGTCATAAGTAAAGGGCCGGCTGGCTTGACCGTTAAAGGGTGCTGTAACCCCCAAAGTACACTCCAGTCCAAACCAAAAAAAAATTATTTTCTGTGTTTGTGAATTGTGTGCGCAGTAGCCGCACGTGCATCAACAAAGTAGTGCCAAGAGTGCGCCTGTGTCATAAGTAAAGGGCCGGCTGGCTTGACCGTTAAAGGGTGCTGTAACCCACAAAGTACACTCCAGTCCAAACCAAAAAAAAAATTATTTTCTGTGTTTAGCCGCACGTATATATCAAATCGATATAACATAAATGGAGGACCAAACTTTCTCCGATAAAAATAAAATAGAGAAAGATCAAGAACCACTTCCTCCTAGTGCTGAAGCTGCTGCCACTAGTCATGACATAGACGATAACATGCCATCAACGTCGTCTGCCAAGGCCGATGCCCAATGTCATAGTAGAGGGCACATACAATCCCAAATGGCAAAGTTCAGGAAAATGACCTTGAAAAAGACATTTAAATCAGCTGAAGAGAAACGTAAACTTGCCAATATGCCATTTACGACACGGAGTGGCAAGGAACGGCTAAGGTCGATCCCTAGTATGTTCATGACTAGTGGTTCAGCTTCACATGACGATGGAAGCACTCCTCCCACTAAAAAAATCAAAAGAGTTAAGCTGGCAAAAGCACAGCGAAGAACTGTGCTTTCTAAGAAGATATCACAAATCCCCAAGGAGAGTCCAAGTGTGGTGGTGGTTGCGATGCCTGACCTTCCCAGCACTGGACGGGAAGAGGTGGCTCTTTCCACCATTTGCACGCCCCCTGCAAGTGCTGAAAGGAGCACCCACAGTCCACTTGCTGATATGCAAATTGAAGATGTCACTGTTGAAGTACAACAGGATGAGGATACTGGTGTAGCTGGCGCTGAGGAGGAAGTTGGCGAGGAGGATTCTGATGGTGATGTGGTTTGTTTAAATCAGGCTCCGGGGGAGACAGTTGTTGTCCGTGGGATGAAAAAGCCCATCACGGTCATGCCTGGGCAGAAGACCAAACATTCCACCTCTTTGGTCTGGCAATATTTCTATCCAAATCCGGACAACAACTGTCTTGCCATATGTACCATATGTAAAGGTGAAATAAGTAGGGGTAGGGACGTCAACCACCTAGGAACATCCTCCCTTATACGGCACCTGCAGCGCGTTCATAAAAAGTTACTGTCAAGTTCAGAAACTTTGGCTCAGACCGTAAGCAGTCCAGGGACACCTAAATCCCGTTGTCCTGTTGTATCCAAGCGCCTGCAAACCACACCGTCAACTCCCTCCTCGTCAATTTCCTCCTTAGTCAGGATCGGAAGTAGTCCTGCAGGCCATATCACTGGCATGACTGACTCTCCTATCCGGGATTCCTCCGGAGGATCCTGCATTGCTACGCCTACTGCTGCCGCTGCTGCTGTTGCTGCTGCTGCTGGGAGTCGTTCATCATCCCAGAGAGGAAGTAGGAACACCACTACTTTTACTAAACAATTGACCCTCCAACAGTCCTTAGCGAGGAGGATGAAGTACGACAGCAGTCATCCTGAAGCAAAACGTATAACTGAGGCCTTGACTGCTATGTTGGTGTTAGACGTGCGTCCGGTATCCGCCATTAGTGCAGTGGGATTTAGACAATTGATGGAGGTAGTGTGTCCCCGGTTCCAAATCCCGTCTAGATTCCACTTCACTAGGCAGGCGATACCGAGACTGTACAGAAACGTCAGAAAAAGTGTCCTCAGTGTCCTGAAAAATGCCGTTGTACACAATGTCCACTTAACCACGGACATGTGGACAAGTGGAACAGGGCAGACTAAGGACTATATGACTGTGACAGCCCACTGGGTAGATGTATCACCTTACGCAGCAACAGCAGCAGCGTCACCAGTAGCAGCATCTCAGAAACGCCAGCTCGTTACAAGGCAGGCTACGCTGTGTATCACCGGTTTCAGTAAGAGGCACACCGCCGACAACCTCTTAGAGAAACTGAGGGAAATCATCGCCCAGTGGCTTACCCCACTTAGACTCTCCTGGGGATTTGTGATATCTGACAACGCCACCAATATTGTGCGGGCATTACATCTGGGCAAATTCCAGCACGTCCCATGTTTTGCTCACACAATAAACTTGGTGGTGCAGAATTTTCTGAAAAGCGACAGGGGCGTGCAGGAGACGCTTTGGGTGGCCCGAAAAATTTCTGGCCACTTTCGCCATTCAGCGACTGCGTGCCGAAGACTGGAGCGCCAGCAAACACTCTTGAACCTGCCCCGCCATCACCTGAAGCAAGAGGTTGTGACGCGGTGGAACTCAACCCTCTATATGCTTCAGAGGATGGAGGAGCAGCAAAAGGCCATACAAGCCTATACATCCACCTATGACATAGGCAAAGGAGGGGGTATGCACCTGACTCAAGCGCAGTGGAGAATGATTTCTGTGTTGTGCAAGGTTCTTCAGCCCTTCGAACTTGCCACACGTGAAGTCAGTTCAGACACTGCCAGCTTGAGTCAGGTCATTCCCCTCATCAGGCTTTTGCAGAAGCAGCTGGAGAAAGTGAAGGAGGAGCTAAGACGGAGCGATTCCGCTCGGCATGTGGGACTTGTGGATGAAGCCCTTCATTCGCTTTGCCAGGATTCCAGGGTGGTCAATCTGTTGAAATCAGACCACTACATTTTGGCCACCGTGCTCGATCCTAGGTTTAAAGCCTATGTGGTGTCTCTCTTTCCGGCCGACACAAGCCTGCAGAGGTGCAAAGACCTGCTGGTGAACACACTGTCAGCTGAAGCGGAACGTGACACGTCAACGGCTCCTTCTTCATTTTCTCCCGCAACTGGGGCTGCCAGGAAAAAACTTAGGTATCCTAAGCAACCCGCTGGCGGTGATGCAGGGCAGGCAGGACCAAGTTTGGACATCTGGTCCGGACTGAAGGACCTGGCAACAATTTCTGACATGTCTACTGTCACTGCATATGATACTGTCACCATTGACAGAATGGTGGAGGATTACATCGGTGACAGCATCCAAGTAGGCATGTCAGACAGTCCATACCTGTACTGGCAGGAAAAAGAGGCAATTTGGAGGCCCCTGTACAAACTGGCTCTATTTTACCTGAGTTGCCCCCCCTCCAGTGTGTACTCCGAAAGAGTGTTTAGTGCAGCCGGGAACCTTGTCAGCGAAAGGCGTAGGAGGTTGCTTCCACAGAATGTGGAGAAGATGATGTTCATCAAAATGAATTATCAGCTCTTCCAGGGAGACCAGCCTCCAGAACGTACAGAGGGACCTGTGGTGGTGGATTCAAGTGGGGACGAGTTAATACTTTGTGAGGATGAGGATGTACACACTGAAGAGGGTGAGGAATCGGTGGATGAGGAGGATGAGGATGACATCTTGCCTCCGTAGAGCCAGTTTGTGCAGGGACACATTAATTGCCAGCTTGTTTTGTGGGGGCCCAAACGAACCAATCATTTCAGCCACAGTTGTGTGGCAGACCCTGGCGCTGAAATGATTGATTTGTTAAAGTGTGCATGTCCTGTTTATACAACATAAGGGTGGGTGGGAGGGCCCAAGGACAATTCCATCTTGCACCTCTTTTTTTCTTTGCATTATGTACAGTTTGGGGCCTAGTTTTTCTAACTGCCATCCTGTCTGCCACTGCAGTGTCACTCCTAGATGGGTCACGTGTTTGTGCCGCCCACTCGTGTCGCTTAGCATAGTCATCCAGCTACCTCGGTGCAACCTTTTGGACATAAAAACACTATTGTGAGGTGTGAGGTGTTCAGAATAGACTGGAAATGAGTGGAAATTAAGGTTATTGAGGTTAATAATAGCATAGGAGCAGAAAAACCTACAAATTCTGTGATTTTAGCTGTTTTTATGCTTTTTTTCAAAAAAATACAGATCCAAAACACAAAACCCAGAACCCAAAACACGGAAGGGTGGTTTTGGCAAAACCAATCCAGATCCAAAACACGAAGAAAGATCCAGATCCAAAACCAAAACACAAAACACGAAAAGTGGCCGGTGCACACCCCTAATATATATATAGTAGGAAAAAGAGGGGCACTCACCAGGCTTGTAAAAAATTAGTCCATTTTTAATGCAAGTAATGTATCATACTCAACGTTTCGGTCACAGTTTCTGACCTTCTTCAGGAGAACCAACATCAAATAAAGTTCAACAGCAATAGCAAAAGATACAGGAATATAGCTTACCTGGACGCAGCTACCCCTTAAGTAGTGTTGCTAATCATAGATGCACTGAAACACATGCAAACATCAAACAGGAAGCCTCAATAGGTCACTTCCGGTCACGGAAGCTGTAAAAGTTAATTGACCCTAGTATTCACTATAAGGATGCAAGCACCACATGAAACTAGGATCACAAGTATCCCCTCAATAAACACTACACAGACAACAACAGCCTTCATACCGTAAAGGACACGATCGACCACCGACGGACATCCAGTACACTACACAGCACTTCACCTCCGTCGCGTGTATCACCATGGTAACCTGTAAACACAGGCCAGGGATCCGCTTGGCCAATCACAGCAAAGGGGGCGGTAACAACGTTATGTTGGAGTGTCCAACGTGTGTAAACAAGATGCGTGGGCAGCACATCATTAGTGGATGGGATGTCCAGAAAACATCATTGGTTAAATAAATATAACGTCAGGAGGACGCTCACACACCCAGAGACAAGCTATATTACAAAACATGAGGCAATCAACAAACAATGATAAGACAGCACCAAATGTAAAACTACATCACATAACGACAGGGTGCCAATATATCTCCTCCGTCAGCAGGAGACGCATCACAAAGTAAATACAGCAATTCCCCTTTCATGGGGAACGCGAGGGATCACATAGTCAGACATCTATACAATACATCTAGCGTGTCCCAAACATCACCATGGCAACCTGTAAGCATAAGCATAGGATTTACTAGACCAATGTCTATAAGAGAGGCGGTAATGCCAGTATACTGTATGAGTGCAATTAGCAGGCAAGGTTGATAAATAGACTAATATAGATTAAAATTAATCATTTTATTGTCTATACAACCATTTAATAAGATGATACAAACATCTTAAGGCGAACACGCATATGGATCGTGTCAAAAACTTGTTGTAAATAGACACTAATAGACTCAAGATATGTTAACAATGGAGCTGTCTAAGAAGTGGAAAGGATACGGATTGGTTAGTATAAAGTGCATCACTTAGCAACACCACTTAAGGTCGGCAAAAAGCGTCTCAGTAATACATTACAAATAAGTATAATCAGAAATTACAGCATATATAACAAAGAGAATATATCAATAGAACACAATTTATTCAAAAAAAAAATATTTAATTCAAAAAGATGTACTTTATTCAAAAGAGTTATAGAATTAAAATTCCAAGCACTTAAATACTGATGGTTGACTACCAAAAACAGGAGGGAATTGTCCCTCAATGGATATAAGTGGTCGCAAAAAAGATTTTTTTATAAAAGTATAGTCTATCGTAGGAATACATTGAAAGGATTATTTTCGTTCAAACCCTTTGGTTTGAGAGTCTCTAGTCGAAAAATCCATTTGGCTTCCAATTTCCTTAAGAGGAGAGAGCGATCCCCTCCCCTCACTGGTGGAGGTATCCAATCAATAATACGACATTTCAAAGTCGATACTTGATGCTGTAAAGCTAAACAATGTACAGCAACTGGTTTATCGGTAGATCCAGAGTTGAGTGCTGATCTTATAGCGCTTCGATGGTTAGCCATTCGTTCCCTGAAGGGACGGGTCGTCATCCCAACGTAGGCTAAACCACACGGGCAGTTCAGTAGATATATAACATAGTCCATTAGACAGTGTAATTTATATCTGATTTTAATAGGTCTGCCACTGTGTGGGTGAGGAAAAGACGTTCCAGGTATAAGGGACCTACATGTCGTGCATCCAGCACAGCGAAAGCAGCCTGGTTTTTGAGTGTGTAACCACGTGTGTTCAACAACAGCAGAACATTGTATTGGACGCATCAGCAGATCTTTTAAGTTTCTGCCTCGTCTGAAGGCCATCATAGGAGGCTTTTGTAAGCCCAGACCCAATGTCTGGTCAGAATTGATGATCGGCCAATGTTTTTTCAAAGATTTAGATATTATGGACAATTTTTGATCAAATTGTGATACATAAATCATTCGTTCTTGTACTTTGCGTTTATTTTTAGTTGAAAAATAACGTCTCGCCCTGGTGAGGCAGCCCTCAATAGTGGACTTAGAGTAGCCCCTATCGCGGAACCTCTCTTTCATTTCATAGATTTGTTCTTCAGCTTTGTAAGGGTTGGAGTTGTTCCGAAGCACTCTCAAAAACTGAGATATTGGCAAACTTTCTTTCAGCCTTGGTGGATGGTTGCTGGTAGCAAATAGTAAAGAATTTCTGTCAGTCTTTTTGCGAAATAGGGTAGTTTCCAAAGTGGATCCATTGAACAAAATAGTGAGGTCCAAAAAGTTAAGCGATGTTGGACTACACGTGAAAGTAAATTTCACCGTAGAGTCCAAATTATTCAAGGTAGTCACCATTTCAGTAAGTGTTGTCTCAGTGTCATTCCAAATTAAAAAAACATCGTCAATGTAACGTTTGTAATATAATATTTTCTGACCAAAGATAGGTAGAAGATAAGTTGATTCAAAATAATGCATGAAGATGTTGGCATATGCCGGTGCCAAGTTAGATCCCATGGCCGTCCCGGTCAGTTGAACATAGTAATCACCATTATATATAAAGTGATTCATCTTCAAAACAAATGTTAGTAACTGTAAAACAAATTCAATAGGTATCTTGATCTTACTTCTATCAATTAAGAATTTCTTAACAGATAAGATGCCAAGATCGTGTGGTATAATAGTATACAACGATGACACATCCAAAGATACCAACAGAATCTTGCTAGGTAAATCACTCAAAGTGGCTAGTTTGTCTATAAAATCACCAGTATCCCTTAGGTAACTAGGAATCGATGTAACAACATCTTGCAAAATATTATCCACAAACATAGCAAGTGGCTGTAAAAGTGACCCCCTGGCAGAGATAATAGGTCTACCAGGGGGGTCCTTCAATGTCTTGTGGATTTTAGGAAGTGTGTAAATGTACGGGCATAATGGATGATCAACTTTCAAAAATTCATACAACCGATCATCTACCCAACCATGTTGAAGTGCTTGTTCAAGAGTTACGTCAATTTCCCTTTTAAAAGCTGGAATGGGATTACATGCACTTTTCTTATAAATTGAAATATCGGACAATTGTCTTTTGATCTCACTGTCATAGTCATATGAGTTTTGTATCACAATTGCCCCGCCTTTGTCGGCAGGGCGAATTACAATATTCTGATTATCCCTAAGTGATGAAAGTGCCAATCTTTGCTCTCTATTCAGATTGTCATAGTATTTTACAGGTGCAGCAGATTTTAAATCAAATTCTGTCATACGCTGGAATGTGCGTACACTAGGATTAGGATTAGTAGATTGCTGCCCACGCATCTTGTTTACACACGTTGGACACTCCAACATAACATTGTTACCGCCCCCTTTGCTGTGATTGGCCAAGTGGATCCCTGGCCTGTGTTTACAGGTTACCATGGTGATACACGCGATGGAGGTGAAGTACTGTGTAGTGTACTGAATGTCCGTCGGTGGTCGATCGTGTCCTTTACGGTATGAAGGCTGTTGTTGTCTGTGTAGTGTTTATTGAGGGGATACTTGTGATCCTAGTTTCATGTGGTGCTTGCATCCTTATAGTGAATACTAGGGTCAATTAACTTTTACAGCTTCCGTGACCGGAAGTGACCTATTGAGGCTTCCTGTTTGATGTCTGCATGTGTTTCAGTGCATCTATGATTAGCAACACTACTTAAGGGGTAGCTGCGTCCAGGTAAGCTATATTCCTGTATCTTTTGCTATTGCTGTTGAAATTTATTTGATGTTGGTTCTCCTGAAGAAGGTCAGAAACTGTGACCGAAACGTTGAGTATGATACATTACTTGCATTAAAAATGGACTAATTTTTTACAAGCCTGGTGAGTGCCCCTCTTTTTCCTACTTTGTATTACCAGTGGATTTCTGAACAGGTCTCCAGTGGTGTGGTGGACACCCCAGCATTATCTATACAGAGTTTGATGTGAGTGCAGCCTTTTCTTGGATATGTATTTTGAGTGACTAGCTTTTTAGCATCACTCACTGGCGTGTCACCCATCCCCATAATTTTTTCGGGATTCAGGATTAAGTCTTACCTATAGTAGAGACATTTTTTATTGCAAATCCCTTGATATTTTTTCATTTAGGGATTTTTTATTTTATTATTTTTTTCTTCTTTTTTCCTTTTTTGCACTTGTTGTCTCAGTGTCATTGTTTGTGATTTATTTTTATTTCATTGCATTACTGTCATTTTGTGTAGTGTTACTGTGAGTGGATTCATGAGTCTGAATCAAGCAATTGCTTTTGATGAGGGCTAATTATTTGAAGCTGAGAATCTCTTAGTGTCATTAACAGATGATGAAGTGGAGAAAGTATTATTTGATGTCACTGAGTTTAATGCTTTGCCTGCAGAGACACCAATTGATCTTTATCATAAAATTCTACGTTTAAAAAAAAGAGAGACTGAACTGGTCCTTCACGGACAGTTTCTCTCCGAATACCATAGATCCAAAAGGATACCACGTGACTTTAGGGTGCACAATATTCCCACCATCGGCCGCAATAATGCTGCCTTTTGTAGCCGTTGGTGCGGAGTATTGAACAAATGCTCTCTAGACCTTATTATATTGGTCATAGAAGAGGTTGGACAGGAGTTACTTAGGGTTCGGGAAGACATTAATACTTTTGAGAAATTACACCTAGTTGAGCTTAAAACAGATAAGACCGACAAGTGGATAGATAAATTACAAACTCAACTTGAATCTTTTTAGACAGACCTAGTGGCATTTAAACGTAAAAAATTGCAAACCGTGTCTAATGACTATAAATCCCATCAGGTATACCGATGGTTAACAGGCAATGCTAACGAACGGAAACGGTATCGAACTTTTGGCCCTAGACAGCATCTATCTAACCCTACTGAGTCTACATCTTCTCAGTCAGCTTCTGACACTGAGACAACCCCCAGTTTACCTCCAAGTGGTTTTTTAGGCACTCGCCACAGAAAAGGTGGTCGGCTCGGCTCTATAGACGCCGACGGCCCCACCCGAGGAGAGGGGGGTACAAGGCGAAGGGCAAGACGCCAACGGATGTGACTTCAGTCTTTAACCTCTCTGACCACAATTTAAGTGCAGCCAAAATGTCCCTCTTATCATTGGGTTTGTCATATGTGCCGTCCTATACTCATGATGAATTTCAAGGGGCAGTCGATCATTACAAATTCATGCAAAAAATTCGCCTACGGGAATTTTTTGGTGTACAGGATGGTGAATCGGCGAGTAGCCATACAACACTACGGAGACCTGGTCTCTTTGATCCCCAATCTACTAATCCTAGTGTACGCACATTCCAGCGTATGACAGAATTTGATTTAAAATCTGCTGCACCTGTAAAATACTATGACAATCTGAATAGAGAGCAAAGATTGGCACTTTCATCACTTAGGGATAATCAGAATATTGTAATTCGCCCTGCCGACAAAGGCGGGGCAATTGTGATACAAAACTTATATGACTATGACAGTGAGATCAAAAGACAATTGTCCGATATTTCGACTTATAAGAAAAGTGCATGTAATCCCATTCCAGCTTTTAAAAGGGAAATTGACGTAACTCTTGAACAAGCACTTCAACATGGTTGGGTAGATGATCGGTTGTATGAATTTTTGAAAGTTGATCATCCATTATGCCCGTACATTTACACACTTCCTAAAATCCACAAGACATTGAAGGACCCCCCTGGTAGACCTATTATCTCTGCCAGGGGGTCACTTTTACAGCCACTTGCTATGTTTGTGGATAATATTTTGCAAGATGTTGTTACATCGATTCCTAGTTACCTAAGGGATACTGGTGATTTTATAGATAAACTAGCTACTTTGAGTGATTTACCTAGCAAGATTCTGTTGGTATCTTTGGATGTGTCATCGTTGTATACTATTATACCACACGATCTTGGCATCTTATCTGTTAAGAAATTCTTAATTGATAGAAGTAAGATCAAGATACCTATTGAATTTGTTTTACAGTTACTAACATTTGTTTTGAAGATGAATCACTTTATATATAATGGTGATTACTATGTTCAACTGACCGGGACGGCCATGGGATCTAACTTGGCACCGGCATATGCCAACATCTTCATGCATTATTTTGAATCAACTTATCTTCTACCTATCTTTGGTCAGAAAATATTATATTACAAACGTTACATTGACGATGTTTTTTTAATTTGGAATGACACTGAGACAACACTTACTGAAATGGTGACTATCTTGAATAATTTGGACTCTACGGTGAAATTTACTTTCACGTGTAGTCCAACATCGCTTAACTTTTTGGACCTCACTATTTTGTTCAATGGATCCACTTTGGAAACTACCCTATTTCGCAAAAAGACTGACAGAAATTCTTTACTATTTGCTACCAGCAACCATCCACCAAGGCTGAAAGAAAGTTTGCCAATATCTCAGTTTTTGAGAGTGCTTCGGAACAACTCCAACCCTTACAAAGCTGAAGAACAAATCTATGAAATGAAAGAGAGGTTCCGCGATAGGGGCTACTCTAAGTCCACTATTGAGGGCTGCCTCACCAGGGTGAGACGTTATTTTTCAACTAAAAATAAACACAAAGTACAAGAACGAATGATTTATGTATCACAATTTGATCAAAAATCGTCCATAATATCTAAATCTTTGAAAAAACATTGGCCGATCATCAATTCTGACCAGACATTGGGTCTGGGCTTACAAAAGCCTCCTATGATGGCCTTCAGATGAGGCAGAAACTTAAAAGATCTGCTGATGCGTCCAATACAATGTTCTGCTGTTGTTGAACACACGTGGTTACACACTCAAAAACCAGGCTGCTTTCGCTATGCTGGATGCACGACATGTAGGTCCTTTATACCTGGAACGTCTTTTCCTCACCCACACAGTGGCAGACCTATTAAAATCAGATATAAACTACACTGTCTAATGGACTATGTTATATATCTACTGAACTGCCCGTGTGGTTTAGCCTACATTGGGATGACGACCAGTCCCTTCAGGGAACGAATGGCTAACCATCGAAGCGCTATAAGATCAGCACTCAACTCTGGATCTACCGATAAACCAGTTGCTGGACATTTTTTAGCTTTACAGCATCAAGTATCGACTTTGAAATGTCGCATTATAGATTGGATACCTCCACCAGTGAGGGGAGGGGATCGCTCTCTCCTCTTAAGGAAATTGGAAGCCAAATGGATTTTTCGACTAGAGACTCTCAAACCAAAGGGTTTGAATGAAAATAATCCTTTCAATGTATTCCTACGATAGACTATACTTTATAAAAAAATCTTTTTTGCGACCACTTATATCCATTTGAGGGACAATTCCCTCCTGTTTTTGGTAGTCAACCATCAGTATTTAAGTGCTTGGAATTTTAATTCTATAACTCTTTTGAATAAAGTACATCTTTTTGAATGAAATATATTTTTTTTGAATAAATTGTGTTCTATTGATATATTCTCTTTGTTATATATGCTGTAATTTCTGATTATACTTATTTGTAATGTATTACTGAGACGCTTTTTGCCGACCTTAAGTGGTGTTGCTAAGTGATGCACTTTATACTAACCAATCCGTATCCTTTCCACTTCTTAGACAGCTCCATTGTTAACATATCTTGAGTCTATTAGTGTCTATTTACAACAAGTTTTTGACACGATCCATATGCGTGTTCGCCTTAAGATGTTTGTATCATCTTATTAAATGGTTGTATAGACAATAAAATGATTAATTTTAATCTATATTAGTCTATTTATCAACCTTGCCTGCTAATTGCACTCATACAGTATACTGGCATTACCGCCTCTCTTATAGACATTGGTCTAGTAAATCCTATGCTTATGCTTACAGGTTGCCATGGTGATGTTTGGGACACGCTAGATGTATTGTATAGATGTCTGACTATGTGATCCCTCGCGTTCCCCATGAAAGGGGAATTGCTGTATTTACTTTGTGATGCGTCTCCTGCTGACGGAGGAGATATATTGGCACCCTGTCGTTATGTGATGTAGTTTTACATTTGGTGCTGTCTTATCATTGTTTGTTGATTGCCTCATGTTTTGTAATATAGCTTGTCTCTGGGTGTGTGAGCGTCCTCCTGACGTTATATTTATTTAACCAATGATGTTTTCTGGACATCCCATCCACTAATGATGTGCTGCCCACGCATCTTGTTTACACACGTTGGACACTCCAACATAACGTTGTTACCGCCCCCTTTGCTGTGATTGGCCAAGCGGATCCCTGGCCTGTGTTTACAGGTTACCATGGTGATACACGCGACGGAGGTGAAGTGCTGTGTAGTGTACTGGATGTCCGTCGGTGGTCGATCGTGTCCTTTACGGTATGAAGGCTGTTGTTGTCTGTGTAGTGTTTATTGAGGGGATACTTGTGATCCTAGTTTCATGTGGTGCTTGCATCCTTATAGTGAATACTAGGGTCAATTAACTTTTACAGCTTCCGTTACCGGAAGTGACCTATTGAGGCTTCCTGTTTGATGTTTGCATGTGTTTCAGTGCATCTATGATTAGCAACACTACTTAAGGGGTAGCTGCGTCCAGGTAAGCTATATTCCTGTATCTTTTGCTATTGCTGTTGAACTTTATTTGATGTTGGTTCTCCTGAAGAAGGTCAGAAACTGTGACCGAAACGTTGAGTATGATACATTACTTGCATTAAAAATGGACTAATTTTTTACAAGCCTGGTGAGTGCCCCTCTTTTTCCTACTTTGTATTACCAGTGGATTTCTGAACAGGTCTCCAGTGGTGTGGTGGACACCCCAGCATTATCTATACAGAGTTTGATGTGAGTGCAGCCTTTTCTTGGATATATATATATATATATATATATATATATATGTGTTAAATTAGGTGGGTATATAGGTACATATGAATGTGTGTATGTGTGTATATGTATATATATATATATATATATATATCTATGTGTGTGTACAGTATATATGTATGTGTGTTTGTATGTATGTGTGTATATATAAATGTGTGTGAATAGATATATGTGTGTATATATATATATATATTCCTGACAATGGGGCTTGATGGCCCAGAAACGTTGAATTAAATCATTGCAGTTATTGGAAGTCCTGCAGTGCCATGTTGTGATCTGCCTTAGTGGCATCTCAAAGACCATTTACACATTCATTTTCAAGGGCACGCAGGTCAATATACCATGTATGTGTGAGTGCCGGACCCATTACATTTATATATATATATATATATACCTTCCAACTTTTGATATTGGAGAGCAGGGACAGTTGCGTAGGTGAAAATAGGGGCGTGGCCTATCGATAAGCAGCGTGGTCTCACGGGAAATGCCATGCCTGCGAGCCGTGCCCCCGTTTTCATCATACTGGGGACTTGCCCAGCCCCCCGGCTTAGCAATAGCTAGCGAAGATCAAGTGTATTGTAAATACATAGGGGTATATTTACTAAAGTGAGAGTTTTTAGAAGTGGAGATGTTGCCCATAGCAACCGATCAGATTCTAGCTATTATCTTTTAGAAGGTGCTAGTTAAATGTTACATAGAATCTGATTGGTTGCTATAGGCAACATCTCCACTTCTAAAAACTCTCACTTTAGTAAATATACCCCATAGCCGACTTTTCAAGACTGCGATGGACCTTTCCTTCAGGATGCTGTACAGCGGCATGAATTACAAATGAAAATATAGTGCTGTGGATTGTTTGAGGGAGGGGGGCCCCAAAACGAGTATCTTGTCTAGGGCCCCATGAGGTCTAAATCCGTCTCTGACTGTAGATAGATATATGTAGAAACCCCCCAGAGAGTGAAAGACTGTAGATAGATAGATAGATATGAGATAGATAGATAGATAGATAGATATGAGCTAGATAGATATGAGATAGATAGATAGATAGATAGATAGATATGAGATAGATAGATAGATATGAGATAGATAGATAGATAGATAGATAGATATGAGATAGACAGATAGATAGATAGATAGATAGATATGAGATAGACAGATAGATAGATATGAGATAGGTATGAGATAGATATGAGATAGATAGATAGATAGATAGATAGATAGATAGATAGATAGATAGATAGATAGATATGAGATAGAAGATAGATCATACTTGCCTACTTTTGAAAACTAGTTTCAGGGAGATTCTAGGTGGCAGCAGAATGTGCCGCGCGAAGCGTGGCACGCTGCTGAAGGGGCGTGTCATGTTCCGCCCAAAGGGCATGTCTAGCTTCACCTATGGGCGTGTCTGTCACTCAGGGGGCGTGTCCTGCAGTGGCAGTTGAAAAATATAGCACTAAGAGCAGCATACCAGAGCTATATTTTCTATGGGTAGCCTACTACCAGAGGTGTACAAACATCTGCAATCATGTATCATGGGTTATTCCTTTTATATATGGTTGCAATGCCCTCATAGTACCCCACATACCAGGACAGACCCCACTACTCTCTCAGCACAGACCCCCCTACCCTCTCAGCACAGACCCCACTACTCTCTCAGGACAGACCCCACTACCCTCTCAGCACAGACCCCACTACTCTCTCAGGACAGACCCCACTACCCTCTCAGCACAGACCCCACTACTCTCTCAGGACAGACCCCACTACTCTCTCAGCACAGACCCCCCTACCCTCTCAGCACAGACCCCACTATTCTCTCAACACAGGCCACCCTCCCCACAGATCCCACCTCCACTAACAACACAGACTTCTCTGCCCTCACAGCCACCGCAAACCACTTTAGCAGAGACCCCGCCCCCCATACTTCAGACCCCTTCCGATCCCCCCACAGCACCTTTCTCAACTCCATGCCAAACTTACCTGCCAGGGGCGTTTGTATTAGCGCCGCTGACCTCCATGGCTTTTCCAGCGTTTCTTCCTCTGCCTCCGTCACTGTAAATTGCGATGTGACATGATGACGTCACATCGCATTATGGAGCAGTGCCCCCTGATAGCGCAGGGAGGGAGGTTAGACACGTGACTCAACGGCGCTCTACCCTGCCTAATGATTGCTGCAGGCCTCGCCTGCAACTCCGCCTCCTCCTCCCCCCACCCTTTCCCTTCCTCCTCCCCCGTGCTGCTGCAGTGCTTACAGAATGCTGCCCTGTGTGCGCTGGTGTCCTCTCCCCTGATGGTGCGCTCAAAAGAAACAGCACAGCCAGCAAGTACTTCTCCAGGGCCGGATTTCAGGGGAACCCAGCTACGGACCCCTTGGGACCCGCCGGACCCTATGCGGCCGCCTAGGATGGGTAGCGGTAAATTCGGCCCTGTCTACAGTATCTATCTACATTGTCTCACTCTCCAGGGTTTTTTAACATCTATCTATCTCACTCACTCTCTGAGGGGTTTTGTACATCTATCTATCTATCTATCTATCTATCTATCAATCTACAGTGCATCCGGAAAGTATTCACAGCGCTTCACTTTTTCCACATTTGTTATGTTACAGCCTTATTCCAAAATGGAATAAATTAATTTTTGTCTTCAAAATTCTACACACAATACCACATAATGACAACGTGTAAAAAGTTTTTTTGGAGATTTTTGCAAATGTAATAAAAAAAGAAATTGCATGTACATAATTATTTACAGCCTTTGCTCAATACTTTGTTGATGCACCTTTGGCAGCAATTACAGCCTCAAGTCTTTTTGAATATGATGCCACAAGCTTGGCACACCTATCTTTGGGTAGTTTCACCCATTCCTCTTTGCAGCACCTCTCAAACTCCATCAGGTTGGATGGGAAGCGTCGGTGCACAGCCATTT
This sequence comes from Taudactylus pleione, assembly GCA_031769625.1. Taxonomy (NCBI): domain Eukaryota; kingdom Metazoa; phylum Chordata; class Amphibia; order Anura; family Myobatrachidae; genus Taudactylus; species Taudactylus pleione. Next base: position 7,718,750 of record JAUIMM010000069.1, read on the forward strand.
TCAGATCTCTCCAGAGATGTTCAATCGGATTCAAGTCTGGGCTCTGTCTGGCATACTCAAGGACATTCACAGAGTTGCCCTGAAGCCACTCCTTTGATATCTTGGCTGTGTGCTTAGGGTCGTTGTCCTGCTGAAAGTTGAACCGTCGCCCCAGTCTGAGGTCAGGAGCGCTCTGGAGCAGGTTTTCATCCAAGATGTCTCTGTACATTGCTGCATTCATCTTTCCCTCTATCCTGACTAGTCTCCCAGTTCCTGCCGCTGAAAAACATCCCCACAGCATGATGCTGCTACCACCATGCTTCACTGTAGGGATGGGATTGGCCTGGTGAGGAGCGGTGCCTGGTTTCCTCCAAACATAACGCATGGCATTGACGCCAAAGAGTTCAATCTTTGTCTCATCAGACCAGAGAATTTTGTTTCTCATGGTCTGAGAGTCCTTCAGGTGTATTTTGGCAAACTCCAGGCAAGCTGCCATGTGCTTTTTACTAAGGAGTGCCTTCCGTCTGGCCACTCTACCATACAGGCCTGATTGGTGGATTGCTACAGATGGTTGTCCTTCTGGAAGGTTCTCCTCTCTCCACAGAGGAATGCTGTAGCTCTGACAGAGAGACCATCGGGTTCTTCGTCACCTCCCTGACTAGGGCCCTTCTACCCCGATCGCTGTTTAGACGGCCGGCCAACTCTAGGAAGAGCTCTGGTGGTTCCGAACTTCTTCCATTTACAAGTTATGGAGGCCACTGTGCTCATTGGGACCTTCAAAGCAGCAGATATTTTTCTGTACCCTTCCCCAGATTTGTGCCTCGAGACAATCCTGTCTTGGAGGTCTACAGACAATTCCTAGGACTTCATGCTTGGTTTATGCTCTGACATGCACTGTCAAGTGTGGGACCTTATATAGACAGGTGTATGCCTTTCAAAATCATGTCCAAACAACTGATTTTACCACAGGTAGACTCCAATTAAGCTGTAGGAACATCTCAAGGATGATCAGTGGAAACAGGATGCACCTGAGCTCAATTTTGAGCTTCATGGCAAAGGCTGTGAATACTTATGTACATGTGATTTCTTCGTTTTTCTTTTATTAAATTTGCAAAAATCTAAAAAAAACGTTTTACACAGTTGTCATTATGGGGTATTGTGTGTAGAATTTTGAGGACAAAAATTAATTTATTCCATTTTGGAAAAAGGCTGTAACATAACAAACTGTGGAAAAAGTGAAGCGCTGTGAATACTTTCTGGATGTCATATCGATCTATCTATCTATCTATCTATCTATCTATCTATCTATCTATCTATCTATCTATCTATCTATCTATCTATCTCGTCTCTCACTACGGGGTTTTTCTAAATCTATCTATCTATTGATCTATCTCTCTACGGATGGTCCTCATACATGTAGCCTCCTTGTGCGCTAACCAGCCCTTCTAGTCACGCTGTGGTGTGACTCGGTAGCGCCAAGCGTCTTTTCGCGTGATTTTTTACCTTCAAATGCATATTATCTGCATAGCAATGCGAATAGTTAACATAAGCAGCTTCTGATTATTAAAATGATATGCAGCATGCCTATGTTCTGTGAGCGGCTACGGGTGTATCTGCATGTGAAATGCTACAGTGTCAGCGGCTGTAACACTGTAACGTAGACCCTATGGGTCACCGCAGCCAGCCGATGTTACGCAGATTAACCGATGCTGTGTTGGACAACGCAGCTCGGTTAAGTAATACACAGGGGACGTGATGCCTCCTGCTGCATTACCATGTCTGCAAAGGATCACAATTTCAAAGCTGCCTGCGTGCATACAGTACATCATATCTATAGCCTGCGTGCATACATCATATCTATAGCCTGCGTGCATACAATACATCATATCTATAGCCTGCGTGCATACATCATATCTATAGCCTGCGTGCATACAGTACATCATATCTATAGCCTGCGTGCATTCATCATATCTATAGCCTGCGTGCATACAGTACATCATATATATAGCCTGCGTGCATACATCATATCTATAGCCTACGTGCATACAGTACATCATATCTATAGCCTGTGTGCATACATCATATCTATAGCCTGTGTGCATACATCATATCTATAGCCTGCGTGCATACAGTACATCATATCTATAGCCTGCGTGCATACATCATATCGATAGCCTGCATGCATACATCATATCTATAGCCTACGTACATACATCATATATCTATAGCCTGCATGCATACATCATATCTATAGCCTGCGTGCATACAGTACATCATATCTATAGCCTGCGTGCATACATCATATCTATAGCTGCGTGCATACAGTACATCATATCTATATAGTCTGAATGCAGCTTTGCAATTACGCTCCTTACAGAATCAGGCCCACAGTTCCCTAACTTGGCACCGAGGCGTAACATAAAAGTGTGCAGTAAATGTACATTTTCCTGTGCTAGGCACAAAGAGGCATGACGCATGTTTGAGGTTACAATTCGTCTAAATTGAAATGTAAAACTCAGACTTCTTATCCTGCTGGGAAATATCCGCGGCCAGACTATTCCACCTTGTATTTTCTTAATACCCGGTTTAAAAACGGTTTTGACATTAGGCCTATATTTTAAATAACTAAGCCAAGATTAATATATAAAAAAATCTAATAAAAGAAAAAAAACAGTGAAAGATAACTCATTCTCAGAGCCATTAACTTGCCAAGACTCAGCTTAGTCAGATGATAGATTGTATTAAAAGGACATATTCATAGATAAATTTACAAGCACTCTTTATCAAAACAGCACGGGGAGAAACACAAGACGTATAACCGCTAATTCTCCAAACATACACTCTGCACACTTAACGTAAAATAAATAGACAAGGCTAAGGCATTACAAAAAAGTCATATCCTTCCTCCTCTAAAGGACCTGACCCTTTTCTAAAAGCCAAAACCAAATATGCCTGAAGCGTTTAGCAGTGACCCTTAAATTGTTTACTGCGGCTCTGTGAGAAACCTTCCTATGTCCTACAAGCAACCTCGGATAATTTTCTGAAAAAAAAAAAAAAAAAAAAATCAATCAGCTTTTGTTATCGCCGACTCTCTACAAGAAAATAAACACAGCTCATCGCGTACGGCAACAAATTTCAAGCTCCGAGCTGCAGATTTGAGTCTATTATGTTATATCGGATGTTTGTCCTCTATCATGTGCTCTCCGTTCAGCACAAAGTTAGTGGTGAAGAGAAACAGTCACCAGGTGAACACTAGAGAATTTTTTGGTTTTTATTTTTGTGTGGCCGTGCCTTCGCTTTGTCAAAGTGTAGAACTGTGTAGGAGCAGTTTGGTAAAAATATAAAGGGATTTATTGATAGGAGATAATAACAGAAAAAAAGAAAACTGGTAATAAAAAAAGAAAATACAGGTGTGTGTCCACATTATACCAGGGATGGCCTGGTCATCTTGACACTTCTGGCAAGTGCCAGAAAGGCCGATGGTGAGATGGGCCTCTCCGGCGCCCTGCTTGGTTGGCATGCAGAGAGATGAGATGTGCCATAAGGACATGCCCCCATGACTTACAGCACACCCCTGTGAGACATGGCCATGCCCATTTTGTTGGCAAACGTCACGGTCGATTCTTCCTCCAAGTCCGTCACTGCATGCACCCATCCACAAATCGTGTGAAAGAGTCCTGTTTGGTGCACCACTACCTTTGCGACTTAGCCACGCCATGTCTCCCACCAGAAACTTTTTTTTAAAATATGCGTCTTAGTCGCATCGCTAATGTGACAAAAGTACAATGCACGGGTACCCTGGATGCTGGCGCTGGCATTGCGTACAGCTGCTGCGGACGGTAATCTGGGTAAAAAGGCAAAAGACGGGGTTCCGATAAGCGTGACCCATGCCATGCCTTGAGCCACTTCTCGTTAGGCTTAATCTGCGACTTCCTTTGTGCCATGCGGCACAAAAATGCTGGGTGTATGAAGACATCTTTACCAGCGTACCAAACATTTTTGGAAATGTGTCAATACTCTTTCCCTTGTGTACATCCGTTAGCGCCCGTGCACGCTGTAACACCGGCTGGTGCGTCCCCATACGCCATCATCGGTCACACCAATAAAAATTGCACCAGCTCTATCATAAGTGCAGGTTCTCCATCTGACCACTCCCTCCTGTGCCTGCGGCAGTGCGTCAGCGAATACGGCCACTCTCATTGCCACCCCCGCAATACTCTGTTGTGACGCAATGCGCTGTGTGAGTTTTTAGAAGTTTGATCGCATGCGCAGTTGCAAAACGTCGTGAACACTGGCAATGCATGCGGCTCTGGATCAGGCCGATGAGGTGCATGTAACTCCCGTCGGCGCTGTCATCCCATATGCAGCGGCCTTGCCAAAATATGCTAATGACTCAGCCGCGATCTTGTGCACATAGACGCCACTCTCCGCACATCCGCCACTTACGTTGAAAAAAGCGAAAAACATCAGAAACATCAGAATGAGCGTCTCGCCTAAGACGCCAAGGCCTTGCCAGCTACGTACAGATTTTCAGAGGTTCACTTTGGGTACGCCCAGAAAACTGTCCCGATGCGCCTGGGTTTTCTATCCACCCCCCATTACCTTGCCCGCTGACTACCTGTCACTCTCTGTGACCGCCGATGCTAACCAATCGCTGCGCTTGCTCAGTGCGGCTCTGGCACATGTGCAGTAGCAACATAATCGCTCCGCTCAGTGGGACATCGATTTTGCGTGCATCTCTGAAGCAGACTCAATATCTCAAGTATTATTTGTTTAAAGAATGATTATTTTTCCGATACAGTAACAGGTGTTATCAAACCATACTTTTTTTTAAAGCTGGGTACACACTGGCCGATATATTGGCCGATCAATTGATAGCAATATGGGGGTCATTCAGACCCGGTCGTTAGCGCCGATGCGCTCGGACCGGGTCGATGGCTCCCCACAGAGCATGCGCACGACAGCGCCGGTCATAGCGGGTCTCGATCCAAAGGGGGCGAGCTGTCGATGTTGATTGACAGCTCGCCCCGTTTGGAAGGCGGGCCGAGGGGGTGGCAGCCCAAACGGAGGCGTTCCCATGGGAACGCCTACCGTTTGGGGGCGGCCCCACTGACATCACTAGTGATGTCAGTGGAGAGCTTCCGGCTCAGACAGAGCCAGAAGCTCTCCAGGGCTTACGACAAGGGAGACCCTACCCTAGGGTCTCGTCGTAAGCCCCGATGGTCGCGACCGCGACCATCACCGGAGCGGTCGTTAGAGCTGTAGGTGTTAACCCACAGCCTAACGACCGCAACAGAGGCGGGCGGTCAGGATGCAAGTGGCCGCCCAGTTTCTGAGCGACCGCTTGCATCCTCCGACCGCCTCTGAATGAGGCCCTATATCTGCTGCACGTCGGTCAGTGTGTACAGACGATATGTCTGTGAACGACGCCGTTCAGTCATATCGCATTGGCTGTGCTGCACAGCCGACGGACAGATATAACTGCAGACATATCTATCCATCGGCAAGTGTGTACGGGCGATCAGCCGATCGCCCGTACACAGACAGCGGCAGCCGCGGGTAGGGGGGCAGCCCCGCCACCCGCCCCGCCTCTTGGCCAGCGAGACCTGCGGCTCCCGCATAGATGATGGTCGTTCCGTGTGTATGAACTAGGGGTGTGCACCGGCCACTTTTCGTGTTTTGTGTTTTGGTTTTGGATCCGGATCTTTCTTCGTGTTTTGGTTCTGGATTGGTTTTGCCAAAACCACCCTTCCGTGTTTTGGGTTCTGGGTTTTGTGTTTTGGATCTGTATTCTTTTTAAAAAAAGCATAAAAACAGCTAAAATCACAGAATTTGTAGGTTTTTCTGCTCCTATGCTATTATTAACCTCAATAACCTTAATTTCCACTCATTTCCAGTCTATTCTGAACACCTCACACCTCACAATAGTGTTTTTATGTCCAAAAGGTTGCACCGAGGTAGCTGGATGACTATGCTAAGCGACACGAGTGGGCGGCACAAACACGTGACCCATCTAGGAGTGACACTGCAGTGGCAGACAGGATGGCAGTTAGAAAAACTAGGCCCCAAACTGTACATAATGCAAAGAAAAAAAAGAGGTGCAAGATGGAATTGTCCTTGGGCCCTCCCACCCACCCTTATGTTGTATAAACAGGACATGCACACTTTAACAAACCAATCATTTCAGCGCCAGGGTCTGCCACACAACTGTGGCTGAAATGATTGGTTCGTTTGGGCCCCCACAAAACAAGCTGGCAATTAATCTGTCCCTGCACAAACTGGCTCTACGGAGGCAAGATGTCATCCTCATCCTCCTCATCCACCGATTCCTCACCCTCTTCAGTGTGTACATCCTCATCCTCACAGAGTATTAATTCGTCCCCGCTGAAACCACAGGTCCCTCTGTACGTTCTGGAGGCTGGTCTCCCTGGAAGAGTTGATAATTCATTTTATGAACATCATCTTCTCCACATTTTGTGGAAGCAACCTTCTACGCCTTTCGCTGACAAGGTTCCCGGCTGCACTAAACACTCTTTCGGAGTACACACTGGAGGGGGGGCAACTCAGGTAAAATAGAGCCAGTTTGTACAGGGACCTCCAAATTGCTTCTTTTTCCTGCCAGTACAGGTACGGACTGTCTGACATGCCTACTTGGATGCTGTCACCGATGTAATCCTTTAACAGACAGACGCACGCTTGTCGCTGCTGCTTTAAGGATGCAGGTGCGGCTACAGCCCACACATTTCACAAAGACCGAAAAAAAAAGAACAATATTTTAATTGTTTGTGTAGCACACTTTGAGGGTGTCACCACCCATTAACAGACAGACGCACGCTTGTCGCTGCTGCTTTAAGGATGCAGGTGCGGCTACAGCCCACACAATTCACAAAGACAGAAAAAAGAAGAAGAATATTTTTATTGTTTGTGTAGCACACTTTGAGGGTGTCACCACCCTTTAACAGACAGACGCACGCTTGTCGCTGCTGCTTTGAGGATGCAAGTGCGGCTACATTGCACACAAGTCACAAACACATTAAAAAAAAAGTTTTTTATTTTTTGGAGCACTTTGAGAGTTACACAACCCTTTAACAGACAGACGCACGCTTGTCGCTGCTGCTTTGAGGATGCAAGTGCGGCTACAGCCCACACAATTCACAAAGACAGAAAAAAAAAGAACAATATTTTTATTGTTTGTGTAGCACACTTTGAGGGTGTCACCACCCTTTAACAGACAGACGCACGCTTGTCGCTGCTGCTTTAAGGATGCAGGTGCGGCTACAGCCCACACATTTCACAAAGACAGAAAAAAAAAGAACAATATTTTTATTGTTTGTGTAGCACACTTTGAGGGTGTCACCACCCTTTAACAGACAGACGCACGCTTGTCGCTGCTGCTTTGAGGACAGTATCATATGCAGTGACAGTAGACTTGTCAGAAATTGTTGGCACGTCCTTCAGTCCGGACCAGATGTCCAAACCAGCCCTTGACTTATGACACAGGCGCACGCTTGGCGCTGCTACTATGTTGATGCACGTGCGGCTACATCGCACACAAGTCACAAACACATTAAAAAAATAGTTTTTTATTTTTTGGAGCACTTTGAGGGTTACACCACCCTTTAACAGACAGACGCACGCTTGTCGCTGCTGCTTTGAGGATGCAAGTGCGGCTACAGCCCACACAATTCACAAAGACAGAAAAAAAAAGAACAATATTTTTATTGTTTGTGTAGCACACTTTGAGGGTGTCACCACCCTTTAACAGACAGACGCACGCTTGTCGCTGCTGCTTTAAGGATGCAGGTGCGGCTACAGCCCACACATTTCACAAAGACCGAAAAAAAAAGAACAATATTTTTATTGTTTGTGTAGCACACTTTGAGGGTGTCACCACCCTTTAACAGACAGACGCACACTTGTCGCTGCTGCTTTAAGGATGCAGGTGCGGCTACAGCCCACACATTTCACAAAGACCGAAAAAAAAAGAACAATATTTTTATTGTTTGTGTAGCACACTTTGAGGGTGTCACCACCCTTTAACAGACAGACGCACGCTTGTCGCTGCTGCTTTAAGGATGCAGGTGCGGCTACAGCCCACACATTTCACAAAGACCGAAAAAAAAAGAACAATATTTTTATTGTTTGTGTAGCACACTTTGAGGGTGTCACCACCCTTTAACAGACAGACGCATGCTTGTCGCTGCTGCTTTGAGGATGCAGGTGGAATCTAGACGGGATTTGGAACCGGGGACACACTACCTCCATCAATTGTCTAAATCCCACTGCACTAATGGCGGATACCGGACGCACGTCTAACACCAACATAGCAGTCAAGGCCTCAGTTATACGTTTTGCTTCAGGATGACTGCTGTCGTACTTCATCTTCATTGCTAGGGACTGTTGGAGGGTCAATTGTTTAGTAAAAGTAGTGATGTTCCTACTTCCTCTTTGGGATGATGAACAACTCCCAGCAGCAGCAATAGCACTAGGAGGAAGTGGTTCTTGATCTTTCCCTATTTTATTTTTATCGGAGAAAGTTTGGTCCTCCATTTATGTTATATTGATATATACGTGCGGCTAAAGCGCACACAAACACAGAAAATATTTTTTTATTTTTGCTGGAGAGTAGTGCACTTTGTGGGTTACACCACCCTTTGAGAAATGAGCCAGCTGGCTCTTTACTTATGGAACACAGGCGCACGCTTGGCGCTGCTCCTTTGTTGATGCACGTGCAGCCACAGTGCACACAAGTCACAAACACAGAAAATATATATTTTTTGGTTTGGAGTGTACTTTGGGGGTTACAGCACCCTTTAACGGTCAAGCCAGCCGGCCCTTTACTTATGACACAGGCGCACGCTTGGCACTACTTTGTTGATGCACGTGCGGCTACTGCGCACACAATTCACAAACACAGAAAATAATTTTTTTTTGGTTTGGACTGGAGTGTACTTTGGGGGTTACAGCACCCTTTAACGGTCAAGCCAGCCGGCCCTTTACTTATGACACAGGCGCACGCTTGGCACTACTTTGTTGATGCACGTGCGGCTACTGCGCACACAATTCACAAACACAGAAAATTATTTTTGTTTTGGTTTGGACTGGAGTGTACTTTGGGGGTTACAGCACCCTTTAACGGTCAAGCCAGCCGGCCCTTTACTTATGACACAGGCGCACGCTTGGCACTACTTTGTTGATGCACGTGCGGCTACTGCGCACACAATTCACAAACACAGAAAATATTTTTCTTTTTGGTTTGGACTGGAGTGTACTTTGGGGGTTACAGCACCCTTTAACGGTCAAGCCAGCCGGCCCTTAACTTATGACACAGGCGCACGCTTGGCACTACTTTGTTGATGCATGTGCGGCTACTGCGCACACAATTCACAAACACAGAAAATATTTTTTTATTTTTGTTGGAGAGTAGTGCACGTCGGTCAGTGTGTACACACAATATGTCTGTGAACGACGCCGTTCAGTCATATCGCATTGGCTGTGCTGCACAGCCGACGGACAGATATAACTGCAGACATATCTGTCCATCGGCAAGTGTGTACGGGCGATCAGCCGATCGCCCGTACACAGACAGCGGCAGCCGCGGGTAGGGGGGCAGCCCCGCCACCCGCCCCGCCTCTTGGCCAGCGAGACCTGCGGCTCCCGCATAGATGATGGTCGTTCCGTGTGTATGAACTAGGGGTGTGCACCGGCCACTTTTCGTGTTTTGTGTTTTGGTTTTGGATCCGGATCTTTCTTCGTGTTTTGGTTCTGGATTGGTTTTGCCAAAACCACCCTTCCGTGTTTTGGGTTCTGGGTTTTGTGTTTTGGATCTGTATTCTTTTTAAAAAAAGCATAAAAACAGCTAAAATCACAGAATTTGTAGGTTTTTCTGCTCCTATGCTATTATTAACCTCAATAACCTTAATTTCCACTCATTTCCAGTCTATTCTGAACACCTCACACCTCACAATAGTGTTTTTATGTCCAAAAGGTTGCACCGAGGTAGCTGGATGACTATGCTAAGCGACACGAGTGGGCGGCACAAACACGTGACCCATCTAGGAGTGACACTGCAGTGGCAGACAGGATGGCAGTTAGAAAAACTAGGCCCCAAACTGTACATAATGCAAAGAAAAAAAAGAGGTGCAAGATGGAATTGTCCTTGGGCCCTCCCACCCACCCTTATGTTGTATAAACAGGACATGCACACTTTAACAAACCAATCATTTCAGCGCCAGGGTCTGCCACACAACTGTGGCTGAAATGATTGGTTCGTTTGGGCCCCCACAAAACAAGCTGGCAATTAATCTGTCCCTGCACAAACTGGCTCTACGGAGGCAAGATGTCATCCTCATCCTCCTCATCCACCGATTCCTCACCCTCTTCAGTGTGTACATCCTCATCCTCACAGAGTATTAATTCGTCCCCGCTGAAACCACAGGTCCCTCTGTACGTTCTGGAGGCTGGTCTCCCTGGAAGAGTTGATCATTCATTTTATTAACATCATCTTCTCCACATTTTGTGGAAGCAACCTTCTACGCCTTTCGCTGACAAGGTTCCCGGCTGCACTAAACACTCTTTCGGAGTACACACTGGAGGGGGGGCAACTCAGGTAAAATAGAGCCAGTTTGTACAGGGACCTCCAAATTGCTTCTTTTTCCTGCCAGTACAGGTACGGACTGTCTGACATGCCTACTTGGATGCTGTCACCGATGTAATCCTTTAACAGACAGACGCACGCTTGTCGCTGCTGCTTTAAGGATGCAGGTGCGGCTACAGCCCACACATTTCACAAAGACCGAAAAAAAAAGAACAATATTTTAATTGTTTGTGTAGCACACTTTGAGGGTGTCACCACCCATTAACAGACAGACGCACGCTTGTCGCTGCTGCTTTAAGGATGCAGGTGCGGCTACAGCCCACACAATTCACAAAGACAGAAAAAAGAAGAAGAATATTTTTATTGTTTGTGTAGCACACTTTGAGGGTGTCACCACCCTTTAACAGACAGACGCACGCTTGTCGCTGCTGCTTTGAGGATGCAAGTGCGGCTACATTGCACACAAGTCACAAACACATTAAAAAAAAAGTTTTTTATTTTTTGGAGCACTTTGAGAGTTACACAACCCTTTAACAGACAGACGCACGCTTGTCGCTGCTGCTTTGAGGATGCAAGTGCGGCTACAGCCCACACAATTCACAAAGACAGAAAAAAAAAGAACAATATTTTTATTGTTTGTGTAGCACACTTTGAGGGTGTCACCACCCTTTAACAGACAGACGCACGCTTGTCGCAGCTGCTTTAAGGATGCAGGTGCGGCTACAGCCTACACATTTCACAAAGACCGAAAAAAAAGAACAATATTTTTATTGTTTGTGTAGCACACTTTGAGGGTGTCACCACCCTTTAACAGACAGACGCACGCTTGTCGCTGCTGCTTTGAGGATGCAAGTGCGGCTACAGCCCACACAATTCACAAAGACAGAAAAAAAAAGAACAATATTTTTATTGTTTGTGTAGCACACTTTGAGGGTGTCACCACCCTTTAACAGACAGACGCACGCTTGTCGCAGCTGCTTTAAGGATGCAGGTGCGGCTACAGCCTACACATTTCACAAAGACCGAAAAAAAAGAACAATATTTTTATTGTTTGTGTAGCACACTTTGAGGGTGTCACCACCCTTTAACAGACAGACGCACGCTTGTCGCTGCTGCTTTGAGGATGCAAGTGCGGCTACAGCCCACACAATTCACAAAGACAGAAAAAAAAAGAACAATATTTTTATTGTTTGTGTAGCACACTTTGAGGGTGTCACCACCCTTTAACAGACAGACGCACGCTTGTCGCTGCTGCTTTGAGGACAGTATCATATGCAGTGACAGTAGACTTGTCAGAAATTGTTGGCACCTCCTTCAGTCCGGACCAGATGTCCAAACCAGCCCTTGACTTATGACACAGGCGCACGCTTGGCGCTGCTACTATGTTGATGCACGTGCGGCTACATCGCACACAAGTCACAAACACATTAAAAAAATAGTTTTTTATTTTTTGGAGCACTTTGAGGGTTACACCACCCTTTAACAGACAGACGCACGCTTGTCGCTGCTGCTTTGAGGATGCAAGTGCGGCTACAGCCCACACAATTCACAAAGACAGAAAAAAAAAGAACAATATTTTTATTGTTTGTGTAGCACACTTTGAGGGTGTCACCATCCTTTAACAGACGCACGCTTGTCGCTGCTGCTTTAAGGATGCAGGTGCGGCTACAGCCCACACATTTCACAAAGACCGAAAAAAAAAGAACAATATTTTTATTGTTTGTGTAGCACACTTTGAGGGTGTCACCACCCTTTAACAGACAGACGCACACTTGTCGCTGCTGCTTTAAGGATGCAGGTGCGGCTACAGCCCACACATTTCACAAAGACCGAAAAAAAAGAACAATATTTTTATTGTTTGTGTAGCACACTTTGAGGGTGTCACCACCCTTTAACAGACAGACGCACGCTTGTCGCTGCTGCTTTAAGGATGCAGGTGCGGCTACAGCCCACACATTTCACAAAGACCGAAAAAAAAAGAACAATATTTTTATTGTTTGTGTAGCACACTTTGAGGGTGTCACCACCCTTTAACAGACAGACGCACGCTTGTCGCTGCTGCTTTGAGGATGCAGGTGGAATCTAGACGGGATTTGGAACCGGGGACACACTACCTCCATCAATTGTCTAAATCCCACTGCACTAATGGCGGATACCGGACGCACGTCTAACACCAACATAGCAGTCAAGGCCTCAGTTATACGTTTTGCTTCAGGATGACTGCTGTCGTACTTCATCTTCATTGCTAGGGACTGTTGGAGGGTCAATTGTTTAGTAAAAGTAGTGATGTTCCTACTTCCTCTTTGGGATGATGAACAACTCCCAGCAGCAGCAATAGCACTAGGAGGAAGTGGTTCTTGATCTTTCCCTATTTTATTTTTATCGGAGAAAGTTTGGTCCTCCATTTATGTTATATTGATATATACGTGCGGCTAAAGCGCACACAAACACAGAAAATATTTTTTTATTTTTGCTGGAGAGTAGTGCACTTTGTGGGTTACACCACCCTTTAAGAAATGAGCCAGCTGGCTCTTTACTTATGGGACACAGGCGCACGCTTGGCGCTGCTCCTTTGTTGATGCACGTGCAGCCACAGTGCACACAAGTCACAAACACAGAAAATATATATTTTTTGGTTTGGAGTGTACTTTGGGGGTTACAGCACCCTTTAACGGTCAAGCCAGCCGGCCCTTTACTTATGACACAGGCGCACGCTTGGCACTACTTTGTTGATGCACGTGCGGCTACTGCGCACACAATTCACAAACACAGAAAATAATTTTTTTTTGGTTTGGACTGGAGTGTACTTTGGGGGTTACAGCACCCTTTAACGGTCAAGCCAGCCGGCCCTTTACTTATGACACAGGCGCACGCTTGGCACTACTTTGTTGATGCACGTGCGGCTACTGCGCACACAATTCACAAACACAGAAAATTATTTTTGTTTTGGTTTGGACTGGAGTGTACTTTGGGGGTTACAGCACCCTTTAACGGTCAAGCCAGCCGGCCCTTTACTTATGACACAGGCGCACGCTTGGCACTACTTTGTTGATGCACGTGCGGCTACTGTGCACACAATTCACAAACACAGAAAATATTTTTCTTTTTGGTTTGGACTGGAGTGTACTTTGGGGGTTACAGCACCCTTTAACGGTCAAGCCAGCCGGCCCTTAACTTATGACACAGGCGCACGCTTGGCACTACTTTGTTGATGCACGTGCGGCTACTGCGCACACAATTCACAAACACAGAAAATAATTTTTTTTTTGGTTTGGACTGGAGTGTACTTTGGGGGTTACAGCACCCTTTAACGGTCAAGCCAGCCGACCCTTTACTTATGACACAGGCGCACGCTTGGCACTACTTTGTTGATGCACGTGCGGCTACTGCGCACACAATTCACAAACACACAAAAAATATTATTTTTTTAGCACTTGGGGGGAGCACCCCTGATGGACAGAGCACCCCCTGGACAACACTACAGCACCCCTTTAGGACTGGGACACTGCACAGGACTTTGGAGTGGACACAGCCCCTATGGAGAACTGACTGCACAACACAGTCCAGCCAGCCCCTATGGACTTTGAAGTAGTGGACACAGCCCCTATTTACAACAGCAGCACAGCACAACACAGCCAGCCCCTATGGACTTTGAAGTAGTGGACAACAGCAGCACTACACTACACTACACAGCCCAGCCAGCCCTAACTCCCACCCTCCCTCTTCACTGTCCACAGCCGAGTGAGAAAATGGCGCCAACGCGGGTACCTTAAATATGATCCAAAACCCGCGAGACTCGGAAGGCGGGATAATGATGTTTTGCCTCGATTTCAGATCCGAGTCTGGCGGGAAAAGTCGAGCCTGACTCGGATCGGCCTCGGATCGGGGGGGCTCGGGAGGGTTCGGATTTCAGAAATCTGAACCCGCTCACCCCTAGTATGAACGACCATCATCTAAAGACATATCTGCAGATCACTCAATCTGCAGATATCTTTCAGGTGTGTACCCACCTTTAGACACTTAGGCCCGTATTCAATTTGAGGTGAAAAGTCCGGATCTGCGATACTTTTTCGCCGATGACGTCGCCTGTTTTGCTTTTGCCCCGTATACAATTTGAAAGACTTTCCGCCTAGGCGGAAAGTCAGTGTAATGTAATAGGCGAAAAAGTTTCGCCTATGAATAGCAGGCGGAAAAAAGTGCAGAATTGGGGTTTTGGGGTGCAACATTGCCTTCAGACAGTCCCCCAAACGTAAACTGTGTCAATATTTTTTTTAAAAACACTTAAGAACACTCCAAAAAATCACCTTCATTTTGGGGGCGAAAAAAAATAAATGTTGGGGGACAAAGTTAAAAACTAGTTAACTAGACTGCAGGGGGGGTCCCCAAGTATGCCCCAAGTGTTTTTTTGATTGCAGGTGCTTGCGGCAGGTGGATTTTTCAACTTCACTTTAGCAACTTTTAAATATGCTGGCCCCCATTTTCAAGTACCCCAAATTGCTGGGATAACTTATTTTCTGGAAAAAATACTCCTGAATACTATTCTGCACCACGTATAGAAAAATGCTATTTAGCAGCTATTGAGCCCATTTAAAAACACCAAATACCTTCAGCAAGCCAAATCAGGGAGTACATTGGGAACCCCCATGTCAGTGTATCTTTTGAGGGATGTCAGGCTGATTTCCCCAAATCTGACAGTACTTTCCGCTTGTTTAAGCTTCGCCGGGTGCCGTTTTCCCCTACTTTCAAATTGAATATGGGGATACGCGGGCACGCGCGCGATACTTTTCCGCCTACAAAACAGGCGAAGTAGGCGAAAAGTCCGGGCCACAGAAAAAGTATCGTGGCTCGGCTCAAATTGAATACGGCCCTTAGTTTGCCCCATCCTCCACCCAAATTCAAGCTCTGTCAGATAAATTTCCATAATGATTACATTAAGGGGTATATTTACTAAAGTGCGTGTTTTTAGAAGTGGAGTTGTTGCCCATAGCAAATACTGGTTACTGTATTATATTCTAGAAGGTGCTAGATAAATGATAAGTATAATCTGATTGGTTGCTATGGGCAACATCTCCACTTCTAAAAACCCATACTTTAGTAAATACACCCCTAAGAGAGAATATTTCCGTTGGAGACGGAGGATAAACCAGTTAAAGTTGGAGCTAATCATTAGGCATCTAAAATGAAAGTGTGTAGAATTTCATATTAGTAATGTTAATAGGAGATGATGTTTTTTTTCAACACAGTAGAAAGGGATCTTGCGTTCATCGGACAATTATACATAATTAGCAGCAGTGTAACAACATTTACCACTCATGATTTTTATTTTTACAAATCTTCTTCTTGTAAAATGAAATGAAACTTTAGCAGCGGGCTGCACTTTCACCATCCATTGCCAGTCAAATTAAACTGAAATTAACGAGAGATTATTTTAGAGACACATCCGCCCGTGTAGCGATCGCTCTAACGAGATTATGGATTTCACATTCTAAGTGCGGACCTGTTTAACAGATTTTAAATGGGGGAAGGAAGATTAAATAACAGGAGACAGTAAACTAGCTAAGTAAATGTGTCAGTGTATCATGTCTCCAGTACATCTTGCTAAATGAGATTTCTTCATGAATCGTTAGTTATGATACAGAACGCTTTAGTAAACACTGAAATATGTTTTCAAAATGTGTGTTAATTAGTGGAGGGATTGGCGTGTAAAGACTGGAGCTGAGAAAAGGCGCAGAAGACAAAACATAGACGGCTTTCTGGCTGTATAACAAAAGAGCTGTTCTTTGACCAACATAAAACATATATACATATATATATACATATATATATATATATATATATATAGTGTATGACACTCTAGAAGAGACACCATAAATTATTGAAGACTAAATAAAGCTGGGCATACACGTCCAGATAAAATGCCTGTCAGATGGACAGACATTTTATCTGGCTGCCTGCCAGCCGCAGATGTCCGCGGCATACACCGAGATTTCTCACAGAGTATCAGCTTCACATCTGCGCTCCTCGCTTCCATGGGAACACAGGAAATGTCTGTCTGTCGGCCCGCGGCTGGGCATACACTGCCCGATACGGCCGACAGTTTATCTCTTAAATATTTAATCGGACGGGCATGCTGTACAATCCGGCCAATATTTAACCCTCAGTTGTCCGCACACACGCTACAATTATCGGGGAGATCCGCGGATATCCGGCGGATCGCCCCGATAATTGTAGCGTGTATGGCCAGCTTTAGGAGTATATTTGCCCATAGCAATCAGATTCTCCTTAACATTTAACTAGCACCTTGTAGAAGATAATAGCAAGACTCTGATTGGTTGCTATGGGCAACATCTCCACTTCTAAAAACTCTCACTTTAGTAAATATAACCCTTATTTTTCTTTAAATAGCTATCCTCCTACAAACCATTATCTCCTTTACAAAATCTCTCTGGAGGGTACATACATACACTATACCTACCACTCTGTCCCTCACAAGAATGCCAGCATGTCATGTGGAGCCAGAGGCAAGAGAAGGAAGGGGAGCATTTTACAGGTGCATAACAAATCCCCTCTACTCACTTCATCATGTGACTGTGGCACAATGGTACAGAAGTCACAGTGGAACCTCTACAGCAGGGGTGGCCAAACTCGGTCCTCGAGAGCTACCAACAGTTCACGTTTTCTGGGTCTCCTCACAGAATCACAAGTGAAATAATTAGCTCCACCTGTAGATCTTTCAAAATGTCAGTGAGTAATGAATGCACCTGTGCACCTGCTGGGTGACCTGGAAAATGTGACCTGTGTGGGGTCCTGAGTTTGAGAACCACTGACCTAAGGGAAATGTTATTGTTTTATTCATGATAAAAGATAGTAAATATAGTATAGTATAATCTATTCAAACAAAAAGATCATATTTACTATCGTCTTAGGTCCTTTCATCCAGTTCCCATGTAGCTTCAGGGGACGTGATGTTAAAAGTTAAGGACTGTAACACTTCTTGGAGAAGGAAGGTCTGTGGCTACAGAACACCTACTGAACGTGCTGCAGGTGAATGAATAAAATGCAGTTAGTGCTATAGCTGCATACACACACAACGATTCTTTGAACGATTATCGTTAAACGATATCGTTTAACGATAATCGTTTGAAAAAATCGTTCACTTTCTGAGTCAAATGATGAACGATTATCGTTCATGCGCGTTCACGTTTGTAGTTTTTCGTTTGTAGTTCAGTCAGACTTGTCAACTCAACTATTTTCATTAAGGGAATATGCAAAAATCGTTTGTAGTTCATAAAAATCATTCATTACACTTTAAAAAATCTGACAGATAATCTGACAGAAAATCGTTCATAAAATCGTTCATAAAATTGTTGGTAACAAAATCGTTGTGTGTGTATGCAGCTTTACACCTTATCACCTTAAAGAGCAGGTAAAGCTACTGTACTACTTACATAACCATATTTGCCTACTCTCTCAGAAATATGGAGTGTTTAGCTGAACTCCCAGGAGAGTAGACAACCCCCAAAGCCAGAACAGGGTGGGTCAGCACTCCCCCCCCCTCCGCGCACATGATACAACTGCGCTGGGGGAGTGGGAAGTATTGGATGTAACCTATAGATGTGCTCTGCGCCTTTCTTGGTACAGTAGCAGACGGGATGTCTCTCCAGGCAACCCCTAAGCTCAAATGGGTACCGTCTGGTCATCAACAACTTTGCCCCCGTGGCCCTGCGCCCTTGGGTGGTGGCACCGGTCACACACCCCCTGTTACTGCCCACTTCTCAGTGACAGTATGTTGTGGGGTGTGGAGCCACGATGATGCACTGTGTGGCTGAGTGTCACTGCACCTGGACCTCTCCCCTGATCTCCCGGGGAAAGGAGAAAGTCAATAGGTCTGAAATGACCATATATGAAAGCGTTTATTACTGGACTTGGCTCTAATTGTGCTCTGCCTAACATAGCCACATAGACACCTGAGGAGTGACACAGAGTATTACGGAACATATTCAATACCGCACTCAGGTTTTTTAATGTATATTTTTTTTAGCTCAGTAATTTACAGTTTATCATATTCTATTATCTGCAAATACTGTTTTTGTTTTTTTGTTAAATCTTGTTTCTACTGCTTTTATCAATTCAGAAGCATGAACTTTGTATACAATGTATCAACAATTCTAAACCGGACAAGTGGAGAAGTTGGCCATACTGTGGCAACCAATCAGCTTCTACTACGTATAATTTTAAAGAATGCACTAGATACAGTAAATGGGGCAGATGTATGAAGCTGTGGAAAGTGATAAAGTGCAGAGTGATAAACGACCAACCAATCCGCTCCCACCTGTCATTTTTCAAACACAGCCTGTAACATGACAGTTGTGAGCTGATTGGTTGGTCGTTTATCACTCTGCACTTTATCACTTTCCAGAGCTTCATACATCTGCCCCAATGGCCCTCATTCAGAGCCACTCGCTATCGGCAGTACGCTCGTTCCGAGCGATGTTCGCACATCTGCGCATGCGTACGGTTATTAGTACGCATGCGCGAACCAGTCAGTGCGGCCGAAAATCATTTGTTCGCTATATAGTGAGTGCCTGCTATTTTGAGTGACAGAATGAGGCGTATGTGGGTGGTAACAGGGGAAGGTGCTTGAAAACGGGGAGTGGAGATCCGATCGCAGGCGTGCTTAAAGGTCAAAACGGGCGTTTTATGGGTGTGCATAATTAATATAGCAGCGTCAATGACCACGTCATTTGTTTTTTTTTAACTCAGAACTGCTTGCAAAATAGCGGTTGAAAAAACCAACCACAAGAATAGCGAGCAGTTCATATCCTGTTCGATGTACTCGATTAATCTAATAAATAGCGGACATGACGTATGGTGCGAGCGGCCAGGGGGCGTTTTTCAGAAATAAAAGAGCGTATGTTTTGCTCGCTCGTTCAGACTTAGAGGTGTGAACAGACTGCAATGTGCGAACGGATCATTTGCATAGCCACCCCTTGTTTTTGAACGAACGAACGCAAATAGCGAACGGCTCTGAATGAGGGCCAATGTTAGCTACTATCTTATTGGTTGCTATGGACATCTTCTCCACTTTTCCTCTTTAGAAGGTTTGATACTGTACATCTCTCCCCACAGAGACACAGGTGGGCTGGAAGAGAACCAGATACATTTTTGTATCGTGTATTTATGATCTCATCCTGGTGGACCTCATTGTATTCTTCTGCTACACTAGCAGGTTTTATTTTCAACTTTTTGTGTTGCCTCCTGTGCACTATCCATGTCCTTTCCACACAGGGTTTCATTTCAACCAATATATAGCACATAATATCCAACAATAATAACAGCCAGAGCACAGAACGAGAGGCAATGGGGGTGATTGCACTTAGGACGGAATTGCAAACCGGCACGCAGGCAAATCCGTCATTGCTAATATGTAAATGCATCAGGAGGTGTATGAGACGGAGTGGGATTGTAATGCCGCCAGATCAAATCCCGACAATGTGAGCCCATCAGATGGAAATCCCGACAGCGCGAGGTAAGTACCCCAATTCTGCCCTCTCCCCCCCTAACCCTCCATTAGGGGTACCTGATCCTAACCCCCCCCCAGTGCCTAACCTTAACGTCCCCTCCAGGGGTGCCTAAACCTAACTCCCACTCCCTGCACCCTAAACCTAACTCACCCGGGGGGGGGTGCCTAATCCTAACCCCCCCTTCCCCTAGCATAACTCTCTGGAGGGGGGTGCCTAACCCTAAGTCCCCCCCGGGGTGCCTTAAACCTATCCCCCCTACCGCGGCTAACAGGACAGGCTCCACGTACTCACCTCATTCGGGCCCGCGTCATCCTGGATTCCGGCGTCAGGATTATGACAGGCGTCGGTATCTCAATGCAATAACTACATACCATATGAGACCTGCTTCATTTGGGATCCCAGCACTGCAACCGAGGTCGTAGACTGGGATCACCATTGCCTCAGCTTACTCAGGCTGGCCGGCTTGCGAGGCCAGGGGTTGAGTCCAAGGCTTTCCACTCCCGGAAAATGGTGCAGACACACCCCCGTTTCCCAGAACGCCGGCCATCCCCATCCTCCACCGCCCCTTAAATACTTCTGCCTTCACCTGCAGAACGGGTCCTGCGCACGCGCGGATTCCCGATAATACGTGCAATGCTGAATTAGCCCCTCTGTACAGTTGTCCGTAAATACAAAAGAAGAAGAGACACTGAGGATTACAGTACATGCCAGATACAGAACATGAAAAGCAGTCGTCATATGCACCTGTACATGATGGAGTATATAAGACTTCCACTCATTTATTGTGAAAAACAATTATAACCTCTTATGCTAAAGCTTAGCTTCTAAAATAACCACACTGGCAACGACTGCTTGGTTCGAACCAAATTAGTGTATTTATTAATTGCAAATTAATTTTAATAAAGAGGGTGGCAAAAGAAGGCGCTACCACAACCCAGTTCTAGCAAAAATACCTCTTACCACAAAATGGGGGACGACTAAAACGCCCCCCCCTCGCCTTTCAATATGCGTAACCTGCGCTGTGCAAGTCTCACCGCCCCTTACTTTGGCACAGTCCGGACGCTTCCACAAAGAAAATGCCCAATTCTCCGACCCGCATAGGTAGGACACACTCGCCATCCTTCAAAGGGGCAAATACCCCACAACGACCACTTACGCCACATGTGGCCGCCGGTTAGTAGCGCCTTCCCGCCCACTGTTTTAAGAATGTTTAGTAAAAGACAAAACAAAACACAAACAAGCACGGTTTTGGGTAGGGAGGGAGGGGCTTCCATCTGAAAAAGAGGCTGAACCTAATCAAATTCAGCCTTAAATAGCAAAACCTAAATGTACACGCCCCTTTAAAACCCTAATTGGCTGACAGTAAACTAATGAAAACAGACCTCACAACATAGAAAACTGCCTAGCAACAGATTTCCAAATACTACCAATTCACAAAAAAACGAGGATTCTTATATAGTCTCATGCTTATACAGCCTTCGTCTAGTCTTATGTCACTGGAGGAACAGCAGGCTGCACTGTGTCTTATGTTGTGTCAGTCCACCCTATTGTAAAACTTGCCTGTAGCCTTCATATTTTGTTCTGTTCCTACATTTACTATTTTGGGTCACAGTAAAGTGTCTTCCCAGTGTGATGGTGTTTGCTCAGATAACCTATTTCTGCAACAGGTAAACACACAGCATTAGAGACATCTGCAGAGTCAACGTGAGTAATATAGTACTGACAGTTCAGAACTTATACTAGCAATAACTACGGTAAACTGATATATGATGATAATCATCAGCTATGAAAATGTAAGGTTGTACAGCTATCCAAGGAAGACTGGTGGGACTCGGTGGCGCTAACCGTCTCTTCGTGCGACTTTTTACTTTCTAATGCCTCTTATTTGCACAGGCAGCTTCTGCTGATTAAAATGATATGCGGCATGCCTATATTCTGCGTGCGGCTGCGGCTGTATCTACATGTGAAATGCTACGTTACAGTGTCAGCAGCTGTGACACTGTAACATAGCGTTTAGATACAGCCGCAGTCGCACACAGAATATAGGCATGCCGCATATCATTTTAATCAGCAGAAGCTGCTTTGCTTGTGTGTCCTATTCACACCGCTGTGCGAATAAGAAGCAGTTGAAAGTAAAAAGTCACACGAAAAGACACTCGGCGCTCACACGCTATGTTTAACGTGACTTATAGCGCACGGAGGTAAGAGGTACCAATGAGCATAAGGCCTGATTCTGAGTTGGATGCATCTGCAGATACAGTATGGACGTGTAATGCGGAGGTGTGAGGTCAGCCATACGCTTACTGATGGCGATAACTACTGCGACTTGGTAGTGTTATAGGCATGTAAGTCAACTTTTCTGGCGCGATCGTAGTATGCGGACTGTTTCAGATGGATCTTTTGCACCCAAACATATAGTGGGTGCAAATCAAGATGCTGATGTTGACGCAGCGCCGTAACTAGTGCTTCCGGCACCCGGTGCAGTCCACCCCCCTCCTTGTGATGTCACATGGTGGGGACGGGACCACAATCGCTGGTGATTACCGCAATGCCCGGAGCATCCTCGGGATGCTCTGGGGAGCTGTGACAGCAGGCACTGCACTGGTGCACAGATTCTGGCTGCAGGGTGCCAGTCTTGGCATCCTGCTAGCCAGATGAGGGAGCCGTGGGCGAGCGGCGGTGCCGCCGACAGAGCACTGCGCTCTGTGTGGCCACGCCGCACGCTCACCCCTAGTTACAGCCCTGAGTTGACAGATCGGCTACGGACGTGAGAACAGTGGGTAAGATAGGGCTTCCACATGCAATCGCACACATTTTCAGTATACATGGGCAGATTCTAGCGTTAGTATAATGAAGTAAGCAGGATGCTACGGTTACATAAAGTGTAACCAAATGGCAGCCTTACATCTGTGCAATCTACATGACATGCACTGATTCACACCCGGCAAACAAGCTGAATTAAAACTAGTCTCATAAACAGGAACTTATTCGTGATAAAATGGAAAGTGACTACAGAATTCCTCTTTAATCCACAGATAGAAAGTCCTACAACAACGAAACAAAAGCATATTTCAGATGCAAGAAACAGGGAAACCTAGAGAAAGATTGCTCTATATAAACAGCAAAGCAACAAAGACAATTCCCAAGAGGGTCCAAGCAGAACGGCACTCCCCCGATGGAACTTTTAACGCAGCAGTAGGTCACCTGTCCCATAGCTGTTGCATTGATTCTGGGGCAACAAGTCACAGAAGAGATAGAGATAACTTATAAAAATGCAGATGGAAGTAGCACGACAGCTGAAGTATGATCTACTCATCTGCTATAATACATGTGGGAACAATCTGCCAGTATGAGTATTGGAAGTGTGGTATGGTACTAGCTTGGATGAGTTTTTAAGGCTCATGGTGGCTAAATAACTCCCCGTCAATTCCAAAATGATGTGTATTATCCTCAATGGTAGAAGGTTTATAACCAGCACCAAAACAGATGAATACCGGTATCTTCTCAACACCACAAAGGAACAAGTGAGACTAGGCACACATAAACACAATGATTGCATTCATATGTGGCACAGACACCTGGAAACCAGAGCCGTAACTAGACTTTTTGGTGCCCTGTGCCAGAAAGAGCATTGGCGCCCCCTTCCCCTATTTTTCAAATAGGGACATAATTGCGCATTCGAAAAAGGGACATGGCCTCATGGGGAAGGGCCATCGAAGAGACAGGAGAGACCAGGAGATGCTGGGGATAAGAGAAGAGGAAACTACAAGTAAGAATGATAGTAAACAGAAAATTGACAGGCCTGAACAGCACCCCCTGCCCTGCAGTGCCCTGTGGCACTGGTCGCACTACCCTAGATACAGCCCTGCTGGAAACCATACAGTAACTGCAAGAGCAGGACCTGACACACATGCTATCAGCGGGTCCAGATATTTGCAAGTGTGATTGTCATGCAGTATAAAAGCTGAAACCACAAGAGCAACAATTCTTGAAATATACAAGAGCAGAGCCTCATTACACTTGATTTCGTGCGCGCAGCGGCCGCTGCGATCGGGAAGCTATCGCAGTGAGCACGCAGTCCAATACCATAGTGATTGACATGAAGTGACAGTTTAAGGGTGGAAAGGTGGGGGTGGGGCGGAAAAACACAGACGTGCCGGGGCGTTTGAATGCCGTTACGGGGGCGTGTATAATAAAGCCACTGCGAGATAGCATACGCTGGCAGATTTCTGGTTGGCGACAGGAAGTTTAGCAGTTTGTGAGGTAGGGTCAGGTCAACCACAACTGTGCGTATGGGTCTGATGTTACTCGATGGTACCGATGTTATCGCTGACTTGCGGATGCATGTCATGGGAAGTGGGCGACTTTATACAGTGATGGGCGTCTTGGTATAGAGCTGCGGTTGCCGTGCGATTGCACTCATTAGCATATTTTCGCAGCTAGCGGCTGCGTGTGAATGCAGACGTGTGAGCTGTGCTGAATCAGGCCCTTAGTTCCCCGAGTTAGTTGTACCTTTGATGGACAAAAAAAAAAGTTAAAAACCAAAATGTGCATGCCCCCCAACCCTTTAGTCTAATAGGCCAAGGCTATTCAGCATTAAGGACCTCATTCAGAGTCTATCACTAGATGCGATCGCTCGCCCCCATGTAAGCAAATTTGTGAAAGTGACGCCACGGGAATCGATCGCTCGCCAAGGCATAAGCACGCCCACCATGTCTTAGCGAGCAGCCAACGTACGCCCAATCGCACAGGCAGAGCCGCCCACCAGCACACGTCATCTCCAGGAACTGTATTTAAACATTGGTACATCGAGGACAATCGGAAGCGATCGCAGCGCTTGTGGTTGCCTTACCCTACTACAAGCACTGCGAGGACTTCAGTGTAAAAAACAGGCACGTGACGTGTACTATGACGCTGCCTGTTAATTATGCACGCCTCTAAAACGGCGTTGAAACACTTTTTTTTTAGTAAGGTCACAGCAATTCCCAGGCCACTGGCAAAGAGGGTCATTCAGACCCGCTCGCAAGCGGGTCGATGTTCCCCACTGCGCATGCGCACGACGGAGGGAGCTCCGTCGTGTGCATGCACGAGACCTGGGGAGCGACGGGCTTTCCATCGCTCCGGGTCTCACACCAAAGGGGGCGTGCTGTCGATGTTGATTGACAGCACGCCCCCTTTGGTGGGCGTGCCGGGGGCGTGGCGGCCAGACGGAGGCGTTCACATGGGAACGCCTACCGTCTGAAGCCGGCCCCACTGACATCACTAGTCTGATAGAGCCAAAATCACTCCAGGGCTTGTGGCAGGGAGACCCTACCGCAGGGTCTCTGTCACAAGTCCGATGGTCAAGACCATCGCGACCATCTTTTTTGCCGCTCGCATATGCTGTGGGTGGTCACCCACAGCTATACGAGCGGCCAGGAGGCCGCTCCATTTTCATGGAGAAGGGCCCTGATTCAGAGCGAGCGCTCTGGTCAGAGCGTCCGGCTCTGAATCAGGCCCAAAGTGCGAGCCTCATATTCCTTGCACATCATCAGCAGCTTGGTTTCTCACCGCCGGTGACTAGGAGACCAAAATCACTGGAAACCTTCTAGGAATAGCAGCCACGTTAAACCACTGCAAATCTGGTCCCCGCTACAATCCAGCCACGGTGACAGTCAGCAACTGCGCTAGAATTAGTTAGAGAGGAAAAATCGACCACTAAACAGACCTCCAACATAAATGGAAGAGCTTCGATTAGCATTACGCGAACCAACATCACGGGAAGACTTATCTCATTTTTAAGAAGAGGAAACCAATACATTGGGAAAAAGGTGCTTAAGAAAAAATAAAGTCCATGCAGGGCAGCTAAACCTGAGCTGCCAGCAGCAAGAAGAGCCACAGGGTCAGGGGCAGAACTATGAGAGGCAATGGAGGCACCTGCCGCCATGCTCCAGCACTGAAGGGGCACCTCCTCCATTGCCCACAATATACTCAACCCACTTAGGGCTGTAATTATGTACCCAGAGAGTACCGTCACGGACGTCCAATACATGGCACCTCTTCCTGGCACCTGAGAAGCCACTATACACTAGTGGAGAGCTCTGTGTCAGACCATCAGCTGCCGCCTCCGTCTATGTATAGCCTGTCCCTACTCATTGGGGTCGCTGCTCCTCAGCAGCTTCTGTTGTCAGTGCAACACGTCCGGCACCGCCTTCACCTACAACTCTCTGTCTCACTCCTCCATGGCATGCCTATAGTCAGTGTGCAACTGCGGGTGTATCTGCTTGCGAAACGCTAAACAGTGTCATCAGCTGTGGCGGGGGGGAACCGAATTATAACTTGCCTCCGGGCATCTGGGATGAACTTACGCCACTGCACAGGGTGCAACAAGACAAATGTAGAACAGATGGAAAAGTTTGACAGATAAGCCTCAGCTGTTGAGAAGGAAACTTGTTGAATAGCTGCAGTATCACTGGAGGGACAGTAGGTGGTGCTGTGTCTTGAACTGTTAGAGGACCTGCTTCACTGCGGTACTGTTATGGATAGAGGTACCTCATTAACTCAGTCCAGCAACAGCCTTGAGGGCTGGGTAACTTGGCTTGCTGTGGCCATGTAGCAGCCTTGAGGGCTGATTATTCCTGGCAGGTAGTGGCCTGTGGGCCGTAGACTAAGTTGCGTCCTTTGGGCCGTGTAGCAGCCTTTTGGGCTGAAAGGCCTTGGCTGGTAGTGGCCTGAGGGCCGAAGGTAATGATGCGGCCTTCGGGCCGTGAAACAGTCTTGAGGGCTGGTAACTCTTGGCTAGAAGCGGCCTGTGGCCGTAGAACAAGATGCAACCTTTGGGCTGTGAAGCAACCTTGAGGTCTGATAGTCGCTGGGATATGCCTACAGTATGTCGCCGGGTTGACACAAGTGGTGGTACACAAGACTGCGTACTCTGGATGCTGGAGTGGGGCCTGTGCGGCCGGGTTAACATAAGCTGTGGTGCCTGGATGACACAAACGGCAGGTAATCAACGCTATCACCGCCATCGAGCAGCTCTGGCATCTACAGGAAATAGTCACAGTATCGAATCCGAACCACATCAGGAATGATTGACAACTGGATGGGGAGGAGTTCAGCGAACGATCACCCAGCATTCGCCTCGCCCTGCATTCGTAGTGCGGCGGCTTGTCACACGTACGCAATATTGCGTACGCACGCAGTTCAACTGCGATAGTATGCTAATCCATTGCGATGCAATCTCAGCACAACACCCCACCTTACCTTACACACATCCATAATGTTTAGCAGGACTGCAAAACTATCGGTACAATCGAGTACCATCGCAGCCTCACGCACACTTGCACAAGCACTGACCGTAAATTGCTAACAACCACGCACGCTATCAGGCCTCAGGCTGCGTAGGCCATCGCAGTGGATAATTTATGCACGCCCCTGCAACAGTGTATGTAATTGACTTTGACCGTGGAATGATTGATGGTACCAGACAGAGTGGTTTGGGTACCCTTAGGTGTTTTTAATCACCAGCCCAGGTTCCTGCATTTCTGTCTACATATTAGAATGGGCACTATTTAGGGGTGAGCGGGTTCGGATTTCTGAAATCCGAACCCCCCCGAGCCCCCCGATCCGAGTCCGATCCGAATCAGGCTCGACTTTTCCCGCCTGACTCGGATCTGAAATCGAGGCAAAACGTCATCATCCCGCCTTCCGAGTCTCGCGGGTTTTGGATCCTATATAAGGTACCCGCGTCGGCGCCATTTTCTCACTCGGCTGTGGACAGTGAAGAGGGAGGGTGGGAGTTAGGGCTGTGTAGTGTAGTGTAGTGTAGTGCTGCTGTTGTCCACTACTTCAAAGTCCATAGGGACTGGCTGTGTTGTGCTGTGCTGCTATTGTTAATAGGGGCTGTGTCCACTACTTCAAAATCCATAGGGGCTGGCTGGACTGTGTTGTGCAGTCAGTTCTCCATAGGGGCTGTGTCCACTCCAAAGTCCTGTGCAGTGTCCCAGTCCTAAAGGGGTGCTGTAGTGTTGTCCAGGGGGTGCTCTGTCCATCAGGGGTGCTCCCTCCAAGTGCTAAAAAAATAATATATTTTCTGTGTTTGTGAATTGTGTGCGCAGTAGCCGCACGTGCATCAACAAAGTAGTGCCAAGCGTGCGCCTGTGTCATAAGTAAAGGGCCGGCTGGCTTGACCGTTAAGGGTGCTGTAACCCCCGAAAGTACACTCCAGTCCAAACCAAAAAAAAAATTATTTTCTGTGTTTGTGAATTGTGTGCGCAGTAGCCGCACGTGCATCAACAAAGTAGTGCCAAGCATGCGCCTGTGTCATAAGTAAAGGGCCGGCTGGCTTGACCGTTAAGGGTGCTGTAACCCCCGAAAGTACACTCCAGTCCAAACCAAAAAAAAAATATTTTCTGTGTTTGTGAATTGTGTGCGCAGTAGCCGCACGTGCATCAACAAAGTAGTGCCAAGCGTGCGCCTGTGTCACAAGTAAAGGGCCGGCTGGCTTGACCGTTAAAGGGTGCTGTAACCCCCAAAGTACACTCCAGTCCAAACCAAAAAAAAATTATTTTCTGTGTTTGTGAATTGTGTGCGCAGTAGTCGCATGTGCATCAACAAAGTAGTGCCAAGCGTGCGCCTGTGTCATAAGTAAAGGGCCGGCTGGCTTGACCGTTAAAGGGTGCTGTAACCCCCAAAGTACACTCCAGTCCAAACCAAAAAAAAAATTATTTGCTGTATTTGTGAATTGTGTGCGCAGTAGCCGCACGTGCATCAACAAAGTAGTGCCAAGCGTGCGCCTGTGTCATAAGTAAAGGGCCGGCTGGCTTGACCGTTAAAGGGTGCTGTAACCCCCGAAAGTACACTCCAGTCCAAACCAAAAAAAAAATAATTTTCTGTGTTTGTGAATTGTGTGCGCAGTAGCCGCATGTGCATCAACAAAGTAGTGCCAAGCGTGCGCCTGTGTCATAAGTAAAGGGCCGGCTGGCTTGACCGTTAAAGGGTGCTGTAACCCCCAAAGTACACTCCAGTCCAAACCAAAAAAAAAATTATTTTCTGTGTTTGTGAATTGTGTGCGCAGTAGCCGCACGTGCATCAACAAAGTAGTGCCAAGCGTGCGCCTGTGTCATAAGTAAAGGGCCGGCTGGCTTGACCGTTAAAGGGTGCTGTAACCCCCAAAGTACACTCCAGTCCAAACCAAAAAAAAAATTATTTTCTGTGTTTGTGAATTGTGTGCGCAGTAGCCGCACGTGCATCAACAAAGTAGTGCCAAGCGTGCGCCTGTGTCATAAGTAAAGGGCCGGCTGGCTAGACCGTTAAAGGGTGCTGTAACCCCCGAAAGTACACTCCAGTCCAAACCAAAAAAAAAATTATTTTCTGTGTTTGTGAATTGTGTGCGCAGTAGCCGCACGTGCATCAACAAAGTAGTGCCAAGCGTGCGCCTGTGTCATAAGTAAAGGGCCGGCTGGCTTGACCGTTAAAGGGTTCTGTAACCCCCAAAGTACACTCCAAACCAAAAAATATATATTTTCTGTGTTTGTGACTTGTGTGCACTGTGGCTGCACGTGCATCAACAAAGGAGCAGCGCCAAGCGTGCGCCTGTGTCCCATAAGTAAAGAGCCGGCTGGCTCATTTCTTAAAGGGTGGTGTAACCCACAAAGTGCACTACTCTCCAGCAAAAATAAAAAAATATTTTCTGTGTTTGTGTGCGCTTTAGCCGCACGTATATATATCAATATAACATAA
Organism: Taudactylus pleione; assembly: GCA_031769625.1. Classification (NCBI taxonomy): domain Eukaryota; kingdom Metazoa; phylum Chordata; class Amphibia; order Anura; family Myobatrachidae; genus Taudactylus; species Taudactylus pleione. The sequence goes on from JAUIMM010000069.1 coordinate 7,748,570, forward strand.
ATGGAGGACCAAACTTTCTCAGATAAAAATAAAATAGGGAAAGATCAAGAACCACTTCCTCCTAGTGCTGTTGCTGCTGCTGGGAGTTGTTCATCATCCCAGAGAGGAAGTAGGAACATCACTACTTTTACTAAACAATTGACCCTCCAAAAGTCCCTAGCGATGAGGATGAAGTACGACAGCAGTCATCCTGAAGCAAAACGTATAACTGAGGCCTTGACTGCTATGTTGGTGTTAGACGTGCGTCCGGTATCCGACATTAGTGCAGTGGGATTTAGACAATTGATGGAGGTAGTGTGTCCTCGGTTCCAAATCCCGTCTAGATTCCACCTGCATCCTCAAAGCAGCAGCGACAAGCGTGCGTCTGTCTGTTAAAGGGTGGTGACACCCTCAAAGTGTGCTACACAAACAATAAAAATATTCTTCTTCTTTTTTCTGTCTTTGTGAATTGTGTGGGCTGTAGCCGCACCTGCATCCTTAAAGCAGCAGCGACAAGCGTGCATCTGTCTGTTAAAGGGTGGTGACACCCTCAAAGTGTGCTACACAAACAATTAAAATATTGTTCTTTTTTCTGTCTTTGTGAATTGTGTGGGCTGTAGCCGCACCTGCATCCTTAAAGCAGCAGCGACAAGCGTTTGTCTGTCTGTTAAAGGGTGGTGACACCCTCAAAGTGTGCTACACAAACAATTAAAATATTGTTCTTTTTTTTTTGGTCTTTGTGAAATGTGTGGGCTGTAGCCGCACCTGCATCCTTAAAGCAGCAGCGACAAGCGTGCGTCTGTCTGTTAAAGGGTGGTGACACCCTCAAAGTGTGCTACACAAACAATAAAAATATTCTTCTTCTTTTTTCTGTCTATGTGAATTGTGTGGGCTGTAGCCGCACCTGCATCCTCAAAGCAGCAGCGACAAGCGTGCGTCTGTCTGTTAAAGGGTGGTGACACCCTCAAAGTGTTCTACACAAACAATTAAAATATTGTTCTTTTTTTTTCGGTCTTTGTGAAATGTGTGGGCTGTAGCCGCACCTGCATCCTTAAAGCAGCAGCGACAAGCGTGCGTCTGTCTGTTAAAGGGTGGTGTAATTCTCAAAGTGCTCCAAAAAATAAAAAACTATTTTTTTAATGTGTTTGTGACTTGTGTGCGATGTAGCCGCACTTGCATCCTCAAAGCAGCAGCGACAAGCGTGCGTCTGTCTGTTAAAGGGTGGTGACACCCTCAAAGTGTGCTACACAAACAATAAAAATATTCTTCTTCTTTTTTCTGTCTTTGTGAATTGTGTGGGCTGTAGCCGCACCTGCATCCTTAAAGCAGCAGCGACAAGCGTGCGTCTGTCTGTTAAAGGGTGGTGACACCCTCAAAGTGTGCTACACAAACAATTAAAATATTGTTCTTTTTTCTGTCTTTGTGAATTGTGTGGGCTGTAGCCGCACCTGCATCCTTAAAGCAGCAGCGACAAGCGTGCGTCTGTCTGTTAAAGGGTGGTGACACCCTCAAAGTGTGCTACACAAACAATTAAAATATTGTTCTTTTTTTTTCGGTCTTTGTGAAATGTGTGGGCTGTAGCCGCACCTGCATCCTTAAAGCAGCAGCGACAAGCGTGCATCTGTCTGTTAAAGGGTGGTGACACCCTCAAAGTGTGCTACACAAACAATAAAAATATTCTTCTTTTTTCTGTCTATGTGAATTGTGTGGGCTGTAGCCGCACCTGCATCCTTAAAGCAGCAGCGACAAGCGTGCGTCTGTCTGTTAAAGGGTGGTGACACCTCAAAGTGTTCTACACAAACAATTAAAATATTGTTCTTTTTTTTTCGGTCTTTGTGAAATGTGTGGGCTGTAGCCGCACCTGCATCCTTAAAGCAGCAGCGACAAGCGTGCGTCTGTCTGTTAAAGGGTGGTGTAACCCTCAAAGTGTGCTCCACAAACAATAAAAATATTCTTTTTTTTTTTCTGTCTTTGTGAATTGTGTGGGCTGTAGCCGCACTTGAATCCTCAAAGCAGCAGCGACAAGCGTGCGTCTGTCTGTTAAAGGATTACATCGGTGACAGCATCCAAGTAGGCATGTCAGACAGTCCGTACCTGTACTGGCAGGAAAAAGAAGCAATTTGGAGGTCCCTGTACAAACTGGCTCTATTTTACCTGAGTTGCCCCCCCTCCAGTGTGTACTCCGAAAGAGTGTTTAGTGCAGCCGGGAACCTTGTCAGCGAAAGGCGTAGGAGGTTGCTTCCACAAAATGTGGAGAAGATGATGTTCATAAAATGAATTATCAACTCTTCCAGGGAGACCAGCCTCCAGAACGTACAGAGGGACCTGTGGTTCCAGCAGGGACGAATTAATACTCTGTGAGGATGAGGATGTACACACTGAAGAGGGTGAGGAATCGGTGGATGAGGAGGATGAGGATGACATCTTGCCTCCGTAGAGCCAGTTTGTGCAGGGACAGATAAATTGCCAGCTTGTTTTGTGGGGGCCCAAACGAACCAATCATTTCAGCCACAGTTGTGTGGCAGACCCTGGCGCTGAAATGATTGGTTTGTTAAAGTGTGCATGTCCTGTTTATACAACATAAGGGTGGGTGGGAGGGCCCAAGGACAATTCCATCTTGCACCTCTTTTTTTTCTTTGCATTATGTACAGTTTGGGGCCTAGTTTTTCAATGCCATCCTGTCTGCCACTGCAGTTTCACGCCTAGATGGGTCACGTGTTTGTGCCGCCCACTCGTGTCGCTTAGCATAGTCATCCAGCTACCTCGGTGCAACCTTTTGGACATAAAAACACTATTGTGAGGTGTGAGGTGTTCAGAATAGACTGGAAATGGTGGAAATTAAGGTTATTGAGGTTAATAATAGCATAGGAGCAGAAAAACCTACAAATTCTGTGATTTTAGCTGTTTTTATGCTTTTTTTCAAAAAAATACAGATCCAAAACACAAAACCTAGAACCCAAAACACGGAAGGGTGGTTTTGGCAAAACCAATCCAGATCCAAAACACGAAGAAAGATCCAGATCCAAAACCAAAACACGAAAAGTGGCCGGTGCACACCCCTAGCACTATTACAGGTAAGTCCTGGACACATTTAACGTAATGTGTTAGTATTAGGGATGTTAGGGAAACCAACTTATGGGGTTTGCCTTGATGAGGTGGATGGGCAAACATTTTTGGCCAAACATGTACTAAGAACCTCACTATACTCCATGTTAATTGTAGAGCTTATCAGGATTTTTTTGTCTATCATTGTTCTTAGTACCTAGAGTGTCCGCCTGCATTCTCTGTCCCCTGCATTGTACTACATATCTCAGCATGGCAGCACCTCCTATTATGTTTAAAATTAGGGTGTGCAGTCCAAGTCCCCTTCCCCCCTTACTCCCAGAGTGGTTTGGGCATCTCAGAATCTGATGATGACCTGGTATTTTCGCACACAGCAGACTGTAGCGTTTACAGAGAATGGTATCCAATATCCACTTTAAAAAAAATCCATCGAACAGTATTTCTGTTGGCAAAAACATCTTATTAATGAGAGAGGTCAGATGTGGATAACCAGACTGGCTCAAGCTGACAGAGAGGTGACAATCGCTCAAATATCCATCACTGTTATGCAGCGTCTCTGAATGCACAGCGTATTGTACCTTGCAGTGGTTGGGCTACAGCCGCAGAAGACAAAACCACTTGAGACTGAGGCTACAGTGGTCTCACCAATACTGGGCAGCCGAAGATTGAAAAACTGCACTTGACCTTGTGCCAATGCGCACAGCAAACTCCCGTTAGCCAACTGGGGAGAACATGGAGGCTTCTGGGAACTGGGGAGAACATGGTGGCTGCCGGGAACTAGGGAAAACATGGAGACTGCCGGGAACTGGTGAGAACATGGAGGCTGCCGGGAACTGGGGAGAACATGAAGACTGCCGGGAACTGGTGAGAACATGGAGACTGCCGGGAACTGGGGAAAACATGGAGATTGCTGGGAAGTGGGGAGAACATGGAGGCTACCAGGAACTGGGGAGAACATGGAGGCTGCCGTGAACTGGTGAGAACATGGAGACTGCCGGGAACTGGGGAAAACATGGAGATTTCTGGGAAGTGGGGAGAACATGGAGGCTGCCGGGAACTGGGGAAAACATGGAGATTGCAGGGAACTGGGGAGAACATGGAGGCTACCAGGAACTGGGGAGAACATGGAGGCTGCCGGGAACTGGGGAGAACATGGAGGCTGCCGGGAACTGGGGAGAACATGGAGGCTACCAGGAACTGGGGAGAACATGGAGGATGCCGGGAACTGGGGAGAACATGGAGGCTGCCGGGAACTGGGAAAAACATGGAGGCTGCCGGGAAAAGAGCAGAAGATCCCTCTCTAGCGGAAATCCCTCCATGGGGTTATAAAAACAGCTAACGCCAATAGCTAACTGACGAAAGTGCTAGGTAAAATAGTTCAGGCTGCAGTCTCCAATGATACTAGAGCTAGCTTGCCTATTGCTGGAGATATCTCTTGCATTAGGCTCTTCCTAAGTGAGCTGGTTACTTAGACCATGCAGTAACTGCAGATTCCACATGAGTTTAGGGGGGAAATTAGATTAATAAATAGTTCCATATTCATATTGCGGTACACTAGGGGCATATTTTCAGTTCTGCATCAGTCCCGCTGTTTTTAAGAAATTGTTAGAGATAACCAAATTATTTGGTGCCGTCTACAGCTCGGACCCTTGGGTCGCCCCTTACAGCCCGAGTCCAATAACGTCAGCACATATGTGGCTGCCAATGCCGCATACGACATTTGTTCTTTGTCACGAGGTTACGTACAGAGGCCCTGATTCACACACGCTCGGTAGGATGCGAACGCTCGTAGTTGACTGATAGTTGCTCTTCTGCGCATGCGTACACATCACAATGCGCGTGCGTGAACCAGTGCGAGAGACCGGAATGCGTTAGCTCACTGCGCATAGACAGCCCAGCTGAGTGAGTGACAGGAGAGGCCGTTTGTGGGTGGCAACAGGGGCAGGCAACTAGAAACGGGGGAGTGGAGGTGCGAACGCAGGCGTGCCTGAGTACTTCAACGCCATTTCAGAGACGTGCATAATTAAAAGGCAGCGTCATTGTACACGTCACTTGGTGGGATTTCACTCTGAAGTGATCGCAGTGCTTGCGGCAGGGTATAGTCAACCTCAAGCGCTGCGATTGCATCCGATGGTACTCGATGTACCAATGTTTTCATACACTTTCAGGAGATGACGTGCGCAAGTGGGAGTCTTATGAATGGCTGATGGGTGTCTGCATACACTAAGTGATCGCACGCCAAGACATAGTGGGCATGCTAATGCATTTAAGTGCGATCGCCTGACTTGTTGGGCATGCGCTGGATTTGCATACGCAGGGAGCGAGCGAATGCATCTAGCGAGCGGGTCTGAATGAGCTCCAGAGTGCGACAAAGCAGAAAGGCAGCAGCAGGAAATATCACTTGTTCTGTGTCCTGAATGTAATGGGGCCCATCCATCAGCGACGGATTGCCGCGATGCTGCAACCCGGAATCGCAGAAATCCAACATGTTGGATTTTCCCGATTTGAAGATCCTTAGGACACTTCAGGCATGCCCATCACTGCCCTAACAGCCACCTGGAGCATACTGGCGATCGCAGCCCCGTCCCCCTCTGTGTGACATCACATCGAGGGGGCGTGGACTGGACCGAGCGGCGGACTGCTAGTTACGGCTCTGGAATAACATAATTGTCTGCTAGCGGATACGCTATGTGCTGTGGGCCTGATTCATTACGGATCGCAGCTGCGATCACGCACGCAGTCTCACTGCGAAAATATGCTATTATCTGCGATCGCAATGCTGTCACAGCACAACACAAAGACGCCCACTTCCCCTTACTCACATCCGTTATACTTCGCAAGTCTGCAAAACCATCGGTAACATTGAGTAACATTGGAGCCTCGCGCACAATTGCAAAAGGTCAGACCTTACTCAGATATTGCTAACCTTCCTGTACGCAGTGAGAGCTCAAGCTGCGTATGCCATCGCAGTGGCTAATTTATGCACGCCCCTGTAACAGCGTTCAAATGCACTGGCACGCCTGCGTTTTTCCAACCCCCCCAAATGTCACTACCTCCAAATGCTCACTTCCCGTCAGTCAGTTTGCGATGGGTCTGCGTGATCTCTGGGCCTGATTCAGACCCGGTCGCAAGCGATGTGTGCTCGCAACCGGGTCGATGGTGGGCCACTGCATGTGCGTGAGCCCCGGAGCGAGCGCAAAAAGTGCTCGCTCTGGGACTCACTACAAAAGGGGAGGCTGTCGATGTTGATCGACAGCTCGACCCCTTTTGTAGGCGTGGCCGGTGGGCAGCCTCACTGACATCACCAGTGATGTCAGTGAGAGAGCTTCCGGCTCTGTAAGAGCCGAAAGCTCTCTGGGGCTTGCGGCCACGAGACCCTACCACAAGGGTCTTGTCGCAAGCCCGATGGTCGCGATGGTCTTGACCATCGCGACCATCATCATGGCCGCTCGCATAACCTGTGGGTGGTAACCCACAGCTATGCGAGCGTCCAACAGGCCGCAACTTAAAAACCAAGCGCCTGTCCTGATTCAGAGCGAGTGCTCGCTTTTTGCGAGCGCCTCTGAATCAGGCCTTCTGTGCGATCGCATTGGTGCCTTTGCGCACGTGCACTGCGAAGCATACGCATGTACAGAGCACAACAATTTGCTGTCTGCGTGCGTAATTGCAGTTGAGATTGGTAATGAATCAGGCCGTGTAGTAGAGATGAACGGTTCGGTTTGGCTTAAAAACTGAACACACCACGTTCCGAGTCAAACCAAGTCCCAGTGTGGAAAGCCAGTGTCTGATCCCAGCACCGGCACAGTAAGTACAGATGTGTCCCCTGCGGGACACATCGGCGTCCGGTGCTTGGATGCTATTTCTGCTCCCAGCGCCGGGTGAGCATAGGCGGCGGGAAGCCGGCACTGGGACAGAGTAACTGTTCCCAGCGCCGGTCAAGCGGCAGCCTTGAAGTGGCGGCGGGTGTTTGGACACGGCTCGCGGTCCAGCAGCCAATAGTAGGCAGACGTGACGAGCCAATTGTGTCATAGCCCCGCCCACTCGTGGCGTCTTGTATTAGACGCCGCTGAGCGGGAAAAGTCAGTCCGACGGTGGAGGGGGAGGGAAGGAGGCCTACCGAATAAAAGAAGAGGGAAGCCGCAGAAAGAGTCCCGGCGGCCGCGGAAGAGGCCAGAAGACGCTGCTGTCAAAAGGGAAGATAGGAGGTGCCGGCTGGACGCGGAGAAGAGGTGGCGCCGCTGGCCAGGACGGGTCAGCGGTAGAAAAATGCGGCTGAGGACCGGAGAGGACTGCGGGGGTGGAAAGTAAAAGAGCTAACGAAGTCCCCCCACCGCAGCCTCTTCCATCAGAGCAGGTTGGCCTTCTGTGAGGCCTACTATTAATTCCTCCCTAGATCACCAGGGTTGTCGGGCACTAGGCCCGTGGGGTGAATCAGGCAATAGGCCTGTGAGCATATAGTGGTAGTATTTTTGGCTGGTGTTGGTTGGATGTTTGCAATTTACACATGGAAGTAATTTGATCTTGTTCTGATGGTTGTTATATTTTTTTAATTCCTGATAGCTACTGTGTGTCTTCCTTGGCTCCTTCCTGGTTTCTGTGTCTGCATCAGGGCATCTTCATGGGTTTGTTAGAGGCTGTCTCTCATTCTCTGTCTACCTCAGGCATGACCCTGCTCAGTCCCTGACTCCCTCCCCTCTCTAGGCTGCTGCTAAGTAAAAGGGCATACTGCTGTCTCTGATTGGCTCTCACTGTGTCAGAGAGCAAATCAGAGCGCAGCCCTCGGCCCTGCAGCAGCAGTCACTCACACAGCACAACTTGCTTCATTCCAAGCCTCAGTTTCAGATGCTGTCTTGCTGCTTCAACACCCTGGCCAACTCCTATACAGCAGCATGGTGCAATCATTTTTTTACTTGCTTCACTAAAATTGTCACTGCTCAGCTCCCCTTTGTCACAGAAGAATGGTTCATACACCTAAACCTTTCTCGACCAATGCTGTATAGCATAGTGAAACCCCATCAAAATAAGTCCACTGGTTCAAGAGATTAGCCCGAACGTACAGACAGACCCTTAAACCGGGGACTTTATTTTTGATATATAGAAATCAGGATCAATCACATGCTGCAAACTTAACAGGGAAAGGATAGTAAGAACCTTTTTCTATAACAGAGTCTAGATACCCCTCACCCCATAGCTACTTCATTTTTTTTAATCTAACTTTGGGCCTGATTCAGCAAGGATCGCAGTTGCTTATTATACGCACGCAATCGCCCGATTATTTCAGGTGCGTGCGTAAATTATCCACTGCCATACCATACGCAGCCTCATAGCGTGCGCTGAAGTAAGCAATTCCTGAGTGAGGTCTGACCTGCCTTAACTGTGCGTATGGGTGCGATGTTACTCGATGTTACCGATTGTTTCGCTATGTGGCCCAAGTATACGGATGTGAGTAAGGGTAAGTGGGCGTCCTTATTGCAGGCTGCGATCGCAATGCGAATGCAAACATTTACATAGCACCGCTGATATTACACATAACACTTGGGCCCTCATTCAGAGCCGTACGCTCTGAGCAGAGCGCACGCTCTGAATGAGGGCCGGCCTCCATGAAAATGGAGCGTCCTCCTGGACGCTCGTATAGCTGTGGGTGACCACCCACAGGCTATACGAGCGTGCAGTTTGATGGCCGCGATGGTCTTGACCATCGCGACCATCGAAACTGCGAGCACAAGCCTGCGGTTGAGGTTTTCAACCGCAAGCTCCGGAGTGATTTTGGCTCTATCAGAGCCAAAATCACTCCCACTGACATCACTAGTGATGTCAGTGGGCCGGCTTCTGACGGGAGGCGTTCCCATGGGAACGCCCCCGTCAGGGAGGCACGCCCCCGGCACGCCTACCAAAGGGGGCGTGCTGTCAATCAACATCGACAGCACGCCCCCTTTGATCAAACACAACGAGCGAAGGACTTTCCTTCGCTCGTCGCGTCTGGCGCATGCGCACGACGGAGCTCCCTCCGTCGTGCGCATGCTCAGTCCAGAACATCGACCCACTTGCGAGCGGACAGCCGCTCGCGAGTGGGTCTGAATCAGGCCCTTGGTTGCTTATGTTCTGCTGCTTACGGTGTGTGGGTGTTATGGTTGCTAATGTAGCTATGTATATTATCCATGTCCTTGTCCTGCATTCTATTGTATTGTACTGTAAGTCACTGGTCACCTTTTTTTATGCTTTGTGAGGTGCTGTGGAACACTTGTGGCGCCTTATAAATAAATGATAATAATACAGGTTGAGTCTCCCATATCTAAAATGCTTGGGACCAGGGGTATTTTGGATAACGGAATATTCCGTATTTTGGAATATTTGCATATCATAATGAGATATCTTGGGAATGGGACCCCAATATACACACAGAATGCATATGTGTTATATGCACCTTATACACACAGCCTGCAGGTCATTTTATACAATATTTTCAATAATTTTGTGGCTCAAGCAAAGTTTGTGTACATACATGAAATTCATTTATATTTCATATACACCTTATACACACAGCCTGAATGTTATTTTACACAATATTTTTAATAATTTGTGCCTTAGACAAAGTTTGTGTACATTAACCCACCAAAAATGTAAGATTTCATTATCTCAGTCATGCCAAAATTATTCCGTATTTGGGAATATTCGTATTTCGGAATATTTGGATATGGGAGACTCACCCTGTAATACGTATTAGCATCTGCGCTGTGCTGCGCGTGTATAAGCGGAATAGCGATCCATGCTGAATCAGGCCCCTTATTACCAGCTGAACAATGATGATATCTCCATGTACAATATAAACACAGTTGAGAACAGTGGTTGCAATATCAAAATGACGCATGCCTAACATTTACACCTCAAGTAAAACAAGTTATGCTTTGTAGGGAGACAATATCCTGCTATTTAAAACAACCCACCTTAAACTGCGCATTTTCTGGTGGCATCAACTCAACATTTCTGTTCATTTTTACTCCGAAACTGATCTGGAACTAACGACCCTCCTTTGCTGCCAAAAAGATGTTCCCGACTAGACATGAGTGAATTATTTATCCAGCATACCGCTTCCATGCCGCGCAGGACATTAAGTTGCCTAAATTCACAGTTTGATGCCAAGCGACAATGTAAATTCTTCATTGGTTTTGCATTAAACATCATATAATTGATGATAATACACTTTGCCAAAGTGAAGGCTGAGCTGCTTATTTTTCATGTGGTTTGAGGAAAGTTTTCACCTCGCCACTTGTCAATGATGGATTTACTTCCTGAAATAGTGGGGGCAAATTAAAGGCTAATAACTTCACCTGGTAGAATGCAGAATTTCGGTTTAAAATTTGTGGGATACTGTAGTCTGTCCTTTCTTAATTGGAATAAACGGTATACCCTCATTTTATTTGTTCATTGTAAATTTCTATATGTGGTCGGTAAAACACAAGCATGTGAGCCATGGTGCGTAAAGAATTAACGTAGTCTCTATATTCACCCCTATTAGCATGAGAGGGGAATAAGATGAAACTAAAGGAAATACAAACCGTGAGACAGTGCCCCCAGTGGACAAATTATATAATACAGTATGATTGTACTATATACATTACTTGTTTTCCCCAGTAAATAGATCTTCAACAAAGAACCTTCCAGCCATCAGTAGCTTTCTATTATTCAGGATAAAGAGTTTGACATCTATATTTACAGTACATATGGGCACATGAAAACTAGTGGAGGCATAACTGGTTCAACCAATTAGATTCAGTCTTATCTCTATTCTGTTTTAGAATATAAATGCAAATGTCACTCTTAATTGGTTGACATACTGCTCTGCCTTGAGTCATTTGTCATTGGCTTTTCCATCTTACTCTTGCCCCATGAACATTACTACTGCTGCTCCTTGATACACTGACTAGAGGAGTATACAGTGAGATCACCAGGCTCCTCCTCCTGCAGCACTGTACTGTGAAGCGACCAGCAGGAGATGTAAGAGGGAGTGTGGAGCCGTGCAGCACAATCACCAGGCTGCTCCTCCTGCAGCACTGTACTGTGGATCAATCAGCAGGAGAAAGATTGGTGTTATACAGTGCAATCACTTTGCTCCTCCTCCTGCAGCGCTGTATTGTGGAGTAACCAGCAGGAGAGAGAGTGGAGTTGTGCAGCACAATCACCAGGCTCCTCCTCCTGCAGCACTGTACTGTGAAGCGACCAGCAGGAGATGTAAGAGGGAGTGTGGAGTCGTGCAGCACAATCACCAGGCTGCTCCTCCTGCAGCACTGTACCGTGAAGCGACCAGCAGCAGATGTAAGAGGGAGTGTGGAGTTGTGCAGCACAATCACCAGGCTCCTCCTCCTGCAGCACTGTACTGTGAAGCGACCAGCAGCAGATGTAAGAGGGAGTGTGGAGTTGTGCAGCACAATCACCAGGCTCCTCCTCCTGCAGCACTGTACTGTGGATCAATCAGCAGGAGAAAGATTGGTGTTATACAGTGCAATCCCTTTGCTCCTCCTCCTGCAGCGCTGTATTGTGGAGTAACCAGCAGGAGAGAGAGTGGAGTTGTGCAGCACAATCACCAGGCTGCTCCTCCTGCAGCAATGTACTGTGGACAGGGCCGGCTCCAGGGCTTGGAGCACCAAAAATGGGAGTGTGGCCTAATTACCATAGGTCACGCCCCCTATGTGACATTATTTGGAGGCGTGCAATGCCAAATAATGTCAGGCTGGGGGGAGCCTCACTAGCTGGGCTTCCCTCAGCCCTCTCCTGTCACTGATTGGATGTCGCGCGCATGTGCGCGGCATCCATTCAGACTCCGGCGCCGTTTTTTTATTCATGGGCTGGCTGCTGGCACTGACAGGCAGGCTGTATGTATGTGGTGGGGTGCGGCACGCCAAGCACATTAGTCACACACGCACACACGCCAGCAGCCAGCCTGAGCCAATGATGTAATGGGGGGATGAGCCATGAGCGGCATTCACTTACCGTCTCCTCCGCACCACGGACGCCCTCTTCACCTCGTCCAGGCCTCCAGTGTCAGCGGTAGGGGTAGGGCGAAAGTGCAGCAGCAGCATCAGTGGGGTGGGTGGGCTGAGCAGAGCGCGGCATGATAGTGACAGCCAGGGAAAATGCCGGCAGAAAATCGGCGCGCCTTCTGTAGGTGGTGCCCTCGTGAGAGAGTGGAGGCATAAATCAAGATCACAATAGTCCTCCTGCAGCAATACTTGGTGGAGTGATTAGTTGGAAACCTGAAGGATATAACAGAGTTATACAAGGTGATCACCATGCACTTCCTACTGCACCATTGTATTGTGGAGTGATCATTCCAAGATGCAGAAGAGATTTCAGTTATAAAAGTGGTAATAACTTAGCATGTATTTAGCCTTTACTAGACCAATTGAAGTTTTCATTGAGTTTTATGCTGGCCATACACTAGTACGACCAGCATAAGATAAGATTCATATTACGATTTCCCTTGAACTCCCCGGCAGCTCCCTGGCAGTCCCGGACGCACTTTGGACACACGATGTACATACGATCTCACGTTACCATCGATAGTGTGCCTGCTGAAAAACTGATCATCATTCTTCAAAATGTCACTGAAATGACAGCGGTCGGACGCACGATGCATCGCATGGTGAAAAACACGGCACGATCAGCATACGAATATGACGGATCATATGGGCTGCACATCTGATCATGCAATACATTTCAGAAACTGGGAGAACACATTGGATCGGATCCCACTTAAAAATACACGATTTCTACACGATGCATTTTACGACACGTGACAAATCGGGCAATCGGCCTGAAATCGTGCTAATGTATGGCCAGCATTAGACACTGGCTTATGTGTGTGGGGTACCCTATCATATGTAGAGTGCATTAATGTGGTATATACATTGAAGTGCCAAAAGTCACGGGATAGCACTATGTAAACCATACTGTGACATCTTGGAAATTCCCAGACCTGCATCAGCTGTAATCTGACATCTCGTGAGTCAGTTTGAACACTGGCTAGGCTGCTCATGGCAATGTAAGTGACTTATCAGAGTTCAAACATGGCATGATAGTGGATACCCATCAGATAGGACATTCTATTTCCAATGTTGTGCATACATTCAACATTCCTCGATCTACGGTGTCACATATGTACAGGGAATACCCCATGGAAGGCATTACCACCCACCATGTACAGTGCAGTGGCCAACCACGGATGCTCAATTATCGTGACCAGCGGCATCTGGCCAGAATTGTCTGTAATGGACAAGCGACACTGGCTCAAATCATATCCACATTCAATGCAGGAGGTACCAGATGCGTATCTAGCAGGTCAGAACAACGTTCTTCAGCTTCCTTGGGATATGGGAGCAGAATCCCACCAGACTGCCCCTGTTAACAATATGACACTGGACACAGCGCCTCATCTGGACTCATGACATTGCTTATTGGACCCTGGAGGATTGGCAACATGTGGCGCGGTCCACTGAGTAATGGTTCCAGGTGTTTCGGTCTGATGGTGGGGTTTAGGTGTGGTGCAGGCCCCAGGAGGCCATGGACCTCAGTTGTCAACAAGGCATTGTGCAGGCTGGTGGTGGTTCCAATATGATGTGAGGTGTATTCACGTGGCATGGGTTGGGTCCACTGGTCCACCTGAACACGTCATTGACTGGTAACCATTTGAAGCCCTTGATGGACTTCATGTACCCCCACAATGATGGAATATCCCAGCAGGATCATGCACCGTGTCATCTGATCCAAGTTGTCCAGCATGGGTTCTAAGGGCATTCTGGAAAGTTCCAGCCACCACGTTCGACAGATATGAACCCAATCAAGCCTTTATGGGACATGGTGGAGAGGTCCATTGGTACCTAAGATACTGCACCTACAACTATCAGAGAGCTGTGGGAGTCTATTCAGATGGCATGGGTCAACATCTCTCCACAGGTCTTCCGTCCACTTTTGAAATCGATGCCACATCGAGTTTCTGCACTTCGCCAGGCTAGAGGGGGCCCTACAAGATACTAGACATCTATCCCATGACCTCTGACACTTCAGTGTATAGATAGGATCACCCTCATGTGCTTACTATTTTACATTATATTGCCTTCCTAGGACTATGGTATATTCAATGCAGTGCATAATTTGGTAGATTATACTGCAGTATTTACAATATATGCTGTGTGTATATATATATATATATATATGTGTGTGTGTGTATATATATATATATAAAATTATTTATAAAGGGGCCCAGACCATGCACTGTAGTAGCCATGTTGCATGCAGGCTATGTCCTCTATAATGGTTGGCCAACCCTCTGTGGTAGCTGGACACCCCATGTGGAGGCTTGTCCAGGCCAATTATGATGGGCCTTTACCACTGGCAGGTCCCTCATGCCCTAGTCTGACACTGTCAGTGTAGGGTGCAGGAAGAGAGCTGAGTTATATAGGAAGATCATCATGCTCTTCCTCCTACAGCATGGTATTGCACAGAGATCAGCAGGAGATGCAGGGGAGATCACAGAGTTATTCAGGATGATCACTATGCTCTTCCTGTTACAGAAATGTACTGTATAGCAATCAGTGTGAGATGCAAGAAGAGAGCAGAGTTATATATTGAGATTAGGATGCTCTTCCTCCTGCAGCATAATATTGCGCAGAGATTAGCAGGAGAAATAGCAGAGTCATTCAGAACAATCATCATGCTCTTCATCCTGCAACAGTGTACAAAGTGCGGGGAGAGAGCAAAGTATTACAGCATGATAACCATGCTCTTCTTCTTGCAACATAATTATATTGTGGAGAGATCAGACAAAAATTCAGGAAAGATAGTAGAGTGCCTGTCTGCCTGGTGATCACCATGCTCTTTCTCTTGCAGCATACTGTAATTATATTGTGGAGTGATCAGACAAAAATTCAGAGAAGATAGTAGAGTGCTTGTATACAGAGTAATCACCATTCTTTTCTTCTTGCAGCATAATTATATTGTGTAGAGATCAGACAAACACTCAGGGAAGATAGTAGAGTGCCTTTATATGGGATAATCACCATACTTTTCCTCTTGCAGCATAATTATATTGTGGAGAGATAAGACAAACATTCAGGGAAGGTAGTAGAGTGCCTGTATACAGGGTGATAACCATGCTCTTCCTCTTGCAGCATAATTATTTTGTGGCGTGATCAGACAAAGATTCAGAGAAGATAGTAGAGTGCCTTTATATGGGGTGATCACCATGCTCTTCCTCTTGCAGCATAATTATTTTGTGGAGTGATGAGACAAAGATTCAGGGAGGATGGTAGAGTGACTGTATATAGGGTGATCACCATGCTCTTCCTCTTGCAGCACATTATATTGTGGAGAGATCAGACAAAGATTCAGAGAAGATAGTAGAGTGCCTTTATATGGGGTGATCACCATGCTCTTCCACTTGCAGCATAATTATTTTGTGGAGTGATCAGACAAAGATTCAGGGAAGATAGTAGAGTGCCTGTATACAGGGTGATCACCATGCTCTTCCTCTTGCAGCATAATTATATTGTGGAGAGATCAGACAAAGATTCAGAGAAGATAGTAGAGTGCCTGTATACGGGGTGATTGCCATGCTCTTCCTCTTGTATTGTGGAGTGATCGGCAGTAGGTGTAGGGCCTAGAGCGCAGTTATACAGGCAACCTGAAGTTGTCTCTGTAGCTACATCTGTCACCAGCACATTGCTCAATAATGTCACTATATGGTGGAGTGACAGGTGTCACACTGTGATTCACACTGTGCTCTGTTGTCAAGCTCCCTCTTCTGATGCTGTAGTACTGCAAGAGCAGAGTTAAAAAGAGACCATATATAGTGGATGAATACAGTATAAGTGGCACGTCTGTGCATTAATAATACCTAGTGGTAACAGAGTGCAGTGTTATAGAGGATACTGTATATCTGCCCTAAGTCCACATCGGCTCATCTGTACGGGGAATCGGCAGAAAAGGTCCAACATGGATAGATTTCATCATACTAGTCTTGATAAATCCTCCATATACAGTATGTAAAGTATTTTCATGGTTGTTTGTTTTACTTAGTGCTACTGACCTATTAACATGTTTTTGGTTTTTTTTTTGGATCTATACTTCTCCAAAACAGTTACAAAAAAATAAATAACATTGATCCATATGAGACATTGCAGATGTTACCATGCAGTATAGCCTGAGTATACCTGTACTATCTGGAGGGTTTATTCCTAACTAAGAGGCCTATTTATCATGGAGTTGTTTTAGTACGCAATGAGGGATAAAACTTGTTGCGTATGATAAATGTTGCTCCAGTCAATCAGCTCCCAACTGTCATTTTTCAAATAGATGACAGGAGCTGATTGGCTGGAGCACCGTTATCATACGCAACAAGTTTTATCCCTCGTTCCATATGATAAAACTCGTTTATAAATAGGCCTCTACACATGTCCACCATTCTATCTGCCCCATCCCTTTTCTAACAGATACAATATTAGATCATTAAATAACTGTTTATAGTTTTGTATACAAGGGGATCATCATTAATGAAGCCAGATCAAGTATGAATAAGCGTAACTAATGTCCTGCTTTGCTGTTTCAGCTTTTTTGCCCAGTAGCGCCAATGTTTTAGTCGCTGGCTGAATATTTCGTAATATGCATTTTATGCAGTTTTGGAAAGACAAAAAAATACCCTCTAATATTTTATTTTGAATGTGCTTTTAACATTGACCAGAGCACATTTTTCCTATCATTCTTAGGGTTTTATGTACTAAGCCTTGGAGAGAGATAAAGTGGATGGAGATAAAGCACCAACCAATCAGCTCCTAGCTGTCACTTTACAGGCTGTGTTTGACAAATCACAGTTAGGAGCTGATTGGTTAGTACTTGATCACTGCCCACTTTATCTTTCTCCAAGTTTTAGTACAAAGAGCCCTTAATTTCCTGTTTCTTCGGTGCCTCCAGTTTTTACACAGCAGCACAGATTATTTCAGGATAGACTTGTGCTGATTGGTAATAATAATAATAATAATAATAATTTTATTTAGGTAGCACTTTTCTCCCAATAAGACTCAAAGTACTTTACATTTGCATTTAAAAAAAACACTAGATACAAGATAACAGAAAAGAACTAAAGGGATATTGGTGAAACGCGTGAGGCACAGGTGAGTCTTGAGTATGTTTCTGAAGGTTTCTAGAGTGGAGGCCTCTCATGCTGTGCAAGAAAGCGATTTCCTTAGAGTCAGGGCTGCAAAGCTAAAAGCTTGACCACCAAATGAATTCCGGGAGATTTTAGGTACTGCTTATAGTCCTTCACCTATAGATGGCAGTAAGCCAGCGGTGCAGTAAGGAATCAGAAGCTGATTCAGGTACCTTGGGTCCTGCTTATATAGGGCTTTGAAAGTGAGTAATCCAATCTTGAAATAGACAGTGAAGGAAATAGAGAATTGGTGTTATGTGGCTGGAAGGGGGCTGGCTGGTTAATAGCCTGGCAGCTGTATTTTGTACCATCTGCAACTGGGGCAATTATTTTGCTGGGAGACCCAGGTAGAGGGCATTGCAGAAATCTAAGCATGGTGATAGAAATGCATGTATGTAAATAGGTGATCAGCACAGTAACTTAATATATGTGCTGTGTTCTCTATTCAAGGATTAATGTGCTGATATTGAATAAGTATTAGGTGTGGTCTATAGTAAACCGTATTGACCAATGTGCAATGCATAGGCTACATAGTGATCTATTAAACGGAATACATGTAAAAATACTTTTACCGTTCTTCTATCTATGCAACAAGACATTTGTTCTGCTCAGCCCTTTGTTGCGACCCGGATCATGCGTATAACTGGAAGCTTGTTTTGATTTAGAACGAAAATAAATATATTTTTTTTAATTGTATAATTTAAAAATATTAGGCAGATAGAAAAAATATAAACATTATATCTAACACCTTCCCTTACTGAAAATAATATTTATTTTGTCTGGGCTGGACACGTGCGTCATTCATTTGAAAAAGTTTCAGGCTAAAAAAAAAAAATTCTGGTAGCAATACATTATTTATTCCAGCATCTCCATCTGTTAATGCCATCCTGAGCTGGCATTAACAGAACAGGTATCGCGGCGATACAAGTGTTATATAGCTTTTAGAAGCTACACAGACATTTTTAAATTATTGTGTGCCAATAACATAAAAAATGTACGCAACGGAGGGGGAATCTGGAAGGAGCAATAGACAAAAGAGGAATCGTTCTTCCAAAAAAAGAAAAAGACAGTTGTAAGCTATAAGCATGGTAAATGGACATGCCCTTTCGAAATAAAAACATTCTAAATAAGCATTAAAAAAATAGTAGGAAAATGAACACGTTTAAACGATCTTCTAGCCCTTTACTCATAAAAACATCATCATAAACTACTTTCGGAGACAGATGCGTAAATCAAACCATTGAAAATAAAACTAATGATCCAGTTTTTGCTAATTGTCGACTGATAATTATTTTTCCAAACTGAGACCTAAAATCGTCATCCCTAGTTATAAGGATACAATCCTTATAATTTATATTAGAAAAGGTATTTTTATTTTTATATTTTTTTTATTATTTTATAAACATGTTCTTATTACAGTGTAAGGTGTCTTTTTGGGCAGAAACAATGTGATTTTTTTAATATTTTTTTTTTAAAGAAAATTAAAAATCTGATTTCTCCCGTACACTGCTCTGTAGAACGCAGATTATCTTGTGTGCGTTCTTAACTGTTTAACTGCTGAATAAATCAGATCTATATGGAAACACCCCAGGGCTGAATTAAGGCTGGAATTAGACAGCCTGGCTCACAGGAACGCTCACAACATCAGCGAGATAGAATGGCTTTAGAGCGTTCACGTATGTGTTCAGTTGTTGCCAGTCAGGGTATTATAAATCGTTACTGTAGAATACAGCTCTAAATGGGTTATGGTGGCAGTTAATATATTGGGGGGGACACGCATTACTTGCCATAATATTGAATTATACATTTAACAATTCATCACAAACTGGACTAGAAATTGTGAATGAGCCGGGGTCTGATCTATCCTTGTGTTTCCTGTTATTGAAAATACATTATCTCTCTGACATCTCTCCAATAATACATATTCCCAAATTATGGCTCTGTCGGCGTTGTTTTTCCCCAGGTCAGCCTCCAGATGTACATATACATTTTGAGAATTTATACCATTTTTCCTGTAAATGGCATCGAGAATAGTAACATATTTTGTTGCGTGTGCAATTGCTTTGTTCATAGTCACTGTGTCATGTAGAGATTAAAACGTATAGAGGGAAGTGTGTTCCATTTTCAATAAAATAAAATCGCTCGACCATGAAACACATTTCACTATGCTTTTGATGTCGTGGATGATGGTATGGGGGGTATTTATTTATTGGGTTTTTTTTAAAGAGGTTTAAGAGGAACACTGCAAAATAACATACAATACATCATTTTTGTTAGCTTTTTCTAAGTGCGTTCCAAAAATTTGCAACACGACGTTGTAGTTTGTTATTCTAAAACAAATGGATATGTAGTATCCGTACCAAGGCTACGTGAGAACAAAAATACTCTTAACTCACTCAGCACCAGATAGAATCAATCCCAGCGGTGTCACATTGTAAAGCAGGTTCTGCATAACTAATTATTTCAGTTCATTTACAGCTGACATATTTACACTCTGCGCTGAACGACAACCAACAAACAGTCAGCTTTTATCTGTCTAGTGAGAGTTAGAGAATGAAAGCAAGTTCCTGAGTGGCGGCAACTGGTTTAAATGAAAATTACGCACCTTAATGTCATGATTATGAGTTTTTTGGTGTTAAAAACGTAAAAGTGAAAATTACAGAGAAATCGGCTTCAGTCGAACCTGAATCTTAATAAAAAAGCTCCATTTATTAAAAAAAAATTTTGTGGGTCATTGTGCAGTGTCATTTTACACCTGGAACAAAGGGCTGAGATCGTAGGCCCCATTCATAATAATGGGCTCTGCGGTCTGCAGCGCTAATTAGCACGCCAACAGAGGTTTCTGTAACATCTCCCGCATTGTGCTATCAGTACATAGCTACAGTACATAGAATTATGCAGAAACTACAGTGTCTACATCATTTTATGAAAACAAAAAGCTTTATAAATAGGTCCCTTGGTCTGGTCGAGGGCCTTAGTGTTGTTCGCAGAACAATCACGATTTTGCATTTGCACTGTGGCTTCGCAGATCGCAGTGTAAAGATGTTAATATAAACTATATAATGTTACCTGTTACCTGTTGGAGAGTATATGGCTTATTTTATAGTCTTTTTTTTTTTTTCCATTGGAACATAGAACATGACTGCATTCAAGCTCAAAGTTCGAGTCTACCGTTAAAAAATACAATGCAGCCATTTACTGTAGGCTCCAACGTGTGCGCCTTCTTCAAATTCTGAATTTTAGAGTCTATCTAAAGTCTGAGAACTTATTGCGTGTGGCCAAACTTTAGAGACAATTTGCTGAATTGGATGTAGAAGTCGCTTTGAAACAAATTTTCGAATTTGTCCTTTTAAAAATATTTCACCTGGAATTGAAAAACGAATTCCTCATATGAGGGTATCTAAATACGCAGATGTGTTGTTTCATCATGGCGGACCGTAACGCGTTCTACGATGGAATACTTTGACAATGAGTCATGTGACACACGCAGCCAAATATAAGGATATCATTTACGGGAGTGACACCTCCGTTAGTCTTGTCCCTTATGCGATTTGATCACATAGGCCACAAGCAGACCTAGAACTGAGCGGCAGGCCTCATCCCGACTCTCCTGACACGCTAGAAGATTACTAGCAATACGAGGCAGCAGCCATCCTCACCTAATCTTTAAATTTCTTAGCGCATTTTGTATTATGCCTGTGTAAATTATTTACTTTTAGGGCAAATAATTATATTTTCAAGCAGTGAAAGGGAATTTATAATGCTCCGGATGGGAGTATTATCAATCACCTAAAACTATTATTATTCATAAACAGGGCAAGCTATCTAGTGATGCAAAAGAAACAGCATCTGTGTCTTGTGAAAAATCCTCAGAACAGGATCAGCGCACTGAGCCTCAGAAGGTTACTTTTTAAAGCTAAGAAATAAAAAATGAGCTACCTTTGATATGGAGCAGGCTGAGCAAACTGGTGCTTGCATCCAGGCACAGAGTGCGGCCCCACTCTACTGTGACGTTGTCGCCATCTACTGGTCTGTGCCCAGAAGGCCAGCTGGAGTCCTCAGACCAAAGGCTGCAGAAGTGGAAAGAGATATTGCCCTGTAACAGAAAACAAAAGAGCTATGTCAAACATGGTGCCCCCACTAATGTAACAAAAACATGCATGCATAGGAAAAGACACTCTATGCATTGATATCCAAGGCTCTATAATGCATTGCGTAACCATATGATTGGGATGGAGATATTAGCTTGTAGGCCGTGCAGCGTCAGGTTGGTACCGAGTGGCGAGGTGAGAAGATTTGAACTGCTGCCAATTGATGCTTCAGTTCTAGGAAAATAAACTATAATTGACTCTTGCTTTAATTGGGACTGTTCCGTGAAATCTGGGACTATTCAGAGAAGTGATGGGCTTCCAATACTGATATGTTATTAGTACAGAATAGGTGTCTTTTTCATTAAACACATGTATTCATTTAACTTACTGAGTTTAGGAGTAATGTACGGCCATATTGAAGGTTTTAGGGGAAAGTGCAAGGGATGAGATAGATTTGGTCATGCAGTGGGGGGGTGGAGCCTTGGTAAGACTGACTATGTGGTCTATGTATGTACTAAGCCACAGAGATAAAGTACCAACCAATCAGCTCCTAACTCATTTTTCAAAACAAGCCTGTGACATGACAGTTAGGAGCTGATTGGATGGTACTTTATCTCTCCACCATATCTCTTTCCAAGGCTTAGTACATAGGCCTTATTATTAAGGAGTGGAGGGGCAGAGCCTTGACCAGATGGGAGGGTGGGCCCTTCATATAGCAATTTGTATCTTCAGGGTCTGGCCAAATCTGTGTAATGATGGAAATTGAGTCATCCCAGACTCACCCCCTGCCCTGTAATGATTTTGTTAAGACAATTCTTTGGAAAATGCCACTTGCAATTATTCTAACGGCAGTAAAAACAGGTATGAAAACCCATGCAGTTGCCTTGCGAATTCCACTCATTCTATTTTCATTGCGAGTCTTCTCCTGCTTAGGATAGTAGAGGCCGTGTTCCCAAATGCGGAATGTAGTCATGTACCAAAGTATGTACAAGGCAATCAGACAGGCACATTGGCACAGAAGTGTAATAATAATACTGAGCAAAAGTAGAATAATATTTGCCAGTTAGTATATGAGCAATAACACAATGATGTTCAAATGGGAATTCAAATCATTACATAAAAACACTAAAATATCTATAATGAATGAAATAATAAAACTCGCAGCTGCAGATTCAAAGTTACACGCAAAATCCGTCTCGAGGGCCTGATTCAGAGAGTGACGCAAATCCGATATTTACGTAAATCTCCGATGTTTTCAGATCTGCACATGCGCAAGAGCCGTATTGCGGATCTGGTCCTGCAAAGCCACCGCATGACTGACATGCTGCTGGTGTTTGGCGACGGGGAGCGTTATATAAAAAATGGGGGGGTGTCAACCCCATTTTCTGGGTGCGCCAAAGCCAGTGGCTGCATCCTTGGACACAACTTCATAGGCTGTGGCATCGTGATTTTGCCGGACATCCTGAGTAACCTGAGGTTTACTCAGATGTCCGATGTTCACTCACTTGAACCGATGCTGCGTCGAAGTCGGCAGAGGGCATATTTTTTACTTAAAACTCCTCTTGCGGCTCATATTTTAACACAACTGCTGTGCGCGAAGACGAAGTTGCAAAATCGCCAAATCAGTGTTGCGTCCATCTCAGAATGACCTCCATGGTACAAGGACGCTCATTACAAATGGTACTCCTGCACTAATGACGTCATGTAATACAGCTTCTATGTGACATTGCAATTTTAATAAATGCATTTTGACCAGAAGAGTAAATATTTTGCTGCACGCTGGCGTAGGGTGCATGGTGCGTTTTTATTTATTTGCTTTGTCTTTTCCATCCATTTCTTCTCTGGGGTAAAAGTAATGTACACTCAATCCATCCACGGACCCCCTACGCCGTTATTGCTGCGGCAGATTGACAGGTGGCCTCTGCCCAGCAATACGGAGAGCGCAGGGCTGACGCTCACAGACGAGCGCTACGTGGGCTGGTGACAGATTGCCATTTAGCCATCATGCACAAAGCAAATGTTTCCATTCTGAGCCGACGGTGTGACAAGGTTAACATTTCATGTGATGGAATGCGGCGTATATTTCTCCATGTTAGAGACCCATGGCTCCAAACACTTACACTTCATAATGAACTACACAACGCTATTTCTCTCTAGAATCATTTCTTTCCTCCTCTGTTAGACGGGAAACACGACGCACATTGATGTGATAGAGAAAGGACCCCCTTTTTTTATTTTTATAGCAGAACGCTGCACAAGTCGTTATTTTTTTTTTCTGCCATCTGCTCTAATTATTCCTAATGTTCGGCCACCATCTTCTTACAACAATGAAAATAATTACGTCCTGGAGGGCAAAAAAAGAAAGATACAGGGATAAACAAAAGTTAATTACATTTTGCTCTCAGGGAAACAAGCAACTTTCCTAATAACGAAGCAATTAGGTAGGTAGCAGCATCACTTAGTTACAAAACAAAAAAAAACACAACTACAATCGGATTCTCCATTATTTTCTTACTAACTGCAATTTCCTAGATACTGTACGCAGAGCAATACTGTATACTGTCATGTAAAAAAAATAAATGACTATATACCAGGTGCGAAGTGACGTTACATGTCATTTTGTTAAATTTACTTGGGCATATATTTTCACTATATTTTTGTTGCATGTGAGTTTTGCAGAACTATCTATATATTATAACTATCTAAAGGGTACCTGTCACCTGCCGTGGCCCAGCTAAGTCTGGCACACGTCATCATGGGGGGCTCGCCAAATATTTATGTCCATTACATTACAAAAATGTTAATAATTAATAAGTTGTATCTAGTTAGAGCTGGTGTTATCACTTATATAACTCAGCACATCTGTTCATAAGTTAGTAGTGTCAGCACTGTTTTCACAAAATAAGAGAGAGACCCTACCGTATGGTTCTTCAGCAATTTAATTTTAAGACTCCCAAATGTGCTTAAAAAAAAGGTCCCACTTGTTTCAAAACAACATATTTCCTAGTACTAGTCAACAGCACAAAGTTATAAGACTCACACATACAGTATATAATAACAAAGCATAGCTTTAGTTTTGCAATTTGCAAACATTTGAGTACATTTGTCATGATTATGCTATAATCAGGAATCAAGAAACTATTACATAAATGTTCATCCCCCAGATGGGAGTTGTTTTTATCCTGAACAGTCACTGTATAGCCCAGTGGTTAACTATGCTGAATCTACTCTAAAGTTGTGTGAAATACTTATAATAAGGGTGACAAGCTGTATCAAATACATCAAGATACTAGATACTAACATTAAGGGGCATATTTATCAAACCATATTTGATTTTCGTGGGCTATCTGCACATACTGAGCATTCCTGAAATTGGCCATGGTAGATAACGGCATCTTCATATGGCATTCGCAGTAGCATGGTCAGTTCCGATAATAGATACAGTGTGCCTCTAAAAGTAAAACAGGTAGGCAAAAGGTCCTCCAAGTAAATCCAAATAATATATTCATGTTTCATATGTATCTATGAGTAAAATTCATATTCTGTTAATTGTAGGTTTTATTAAATGTTTATGCCTCCTCAGTAAAAATATATTTAATTCATAGAAGTCTGGACTAAAGTGTGTTGGTACCAAAGCATTTGTAAAACCTTCTTTCGGTATCCTGTCTCTTTCCTGATTCATTGGACTAATCCATCTCTTCACCCATCCAAATCTCAGAACCATTTCTTCTCCCATGCAAATCAGGATAAGCTTTGGGTGATTTAGGGGAGTGGATTTGCATGGATAACTGAGACCTCTTTCTTCTGATTTTGCCTGTATATTTGCTGGCAGGAATGCTAAAGTGGTTGTAGGCTAAACATTAAAGTAATATCATAATGTTTACTTCCATGTGCATTTATATTCAAATCCTGATAGGAGCATCTTCCTTTTATAGGAATAATTCCAGGTATCAGAAAGTGGAAGACCACCTTCAAATGGGGATGTAGTTAAATTGCTGACCAATGGGATGGCAGCTGACAAAATCCGAGCACCAGAATACCGAATCGCAGACAGGACAACGGCGAGGGGAGATGCCGACAACTGGAATCCCGACAGCTGGAATCCCGATTAGTACAGCAGGCACCCTTAGCTGCTAGCCGCGGTAGGTGGGTTTGGTTTCAGCACCCCAGGGTGTTTAGGTTTAGGCTGCGGGAGGGAGAGGTTAGGGCTAGGCTACGGACAGGGGGGGGTTAGGCACTAAGGGGGGATGGTTAGGTTTAGGCACTAAGGGGGGAGGGTTAGGCTTAGACACTAACGGAGGGTTAGGGTGCGGGGTAGGGAGGGTTAGAGTGCAGAACAGGAGGGTTAGATGGTGAAGGAGGGGCGGTTAGGCTACTTACGTATCCCCTGTTGGGATTCTCAGCATTTGGATGCTGCTGTCGGTCTTTTGGCAGTCGGCATACCGAGTGCCGGGCTCCTATTCCCAACCCCTTCCAATGGGCTTGGTGAACAAATAAACACCAAGCAATAGGGTACCGCATTTATTGTGGTTCATAAATAAGGTTCACTGACTATAAGAAGAACCTCTCTGCGATCATGTCTGCGCCTTTCCCATTGTTTGCGAAAAGTAGCGCTAGGGACGGAGGCACAGATTTAACGACTGATATTCTTGTTATCACTCGTAACGATTACTTAAATAGTGCCCCAACCAATCAGCTTACATAGAAACATAGAATGTGACGGCAGATAAGAACCACTTGGCCCATCAAGGCTGCCCTTTTTTACCTTTTGGTAACCTCAACCCTATGTGATCCTCAGTTCTTTGTAAGGATATTCTTATGCCTATCCCAAGCATGCTTAAATTGTTGTACTGTCTAAGCCTCTACCACCTCTGATGGGAGGCTATTCCACTGCTCCACTACCCTTTCTATGAAGCAATTTTGTCCTCAAATTTCCTATGAATCTACCTCCCTTCAGTTTCTAACAGTCATGTATTTGAAAAATGACAGTTAGGAGCTGATTGGTTGGAGCACCATTTAAACGTCGTTATGAGTGATAAAAAGAATATCAATCGTTGATAAATATGGGCCTATTAAAAGTGCAACTGGTGTACAGCACCGGGGCCCACAATGATGAAGGGACCTGCAAACGGGCGGCCACGGACTCATAATGAACCCATGGCCGCCCGCCTGCAGACCCTATCAGCACCGTGAATCGCAGTAGTATACTAATCAGACTCATAGCGGAGGTACAGGGGCAGGGAAGAGGGGTGGGGGGGCAGGCTGGGTGCTAGATGCATCGGATCCCCTCCCCTTCTGCTGTTGTTGGGGAACGAGATGTCACTCATCCCGATGCAAAGAGAAGGAGAGGAGCTGCCATGCCAATATGCCAGCCCACAGTAAGCAAGGAGTGCCATGGTGTGCTGTGTAAAAGAGGAGGGGGAGGCACAGTATTGCACCTAGGCCCATTACTCTCTAGTTCCGCCACTGAGCAGCAATTATTTTTCTTTTCTTTCTGTTTTGTTTTTAGAACTTTCAAGACAAGAGACGCTTTACCTAAGACCGATCAAATGATTGGCCAGTGACTTTTAAAATATTGATCTCTTGCTAGTCACAACTTTGATGTTACCTGTGGTGCTCTCCCTGCTTGTTGCCCTTGTTGACCCTCTGCATCCGTATCAGCCATGCCAGTCCTCAGAACTGCATGAGAGCGAGTAGCTCCCCGCATCAAAGTAACTCTGACCCTTTGAGAATCACCACGTTGCAGTACAGGATGAGACTTGCATAGCTGATGATAAATCAATGCACAGGCTCAGCCTTCAGGCGTCCGACTTGCTGCTTCTCAGTCACTTCATGCTGCCTCCCTGTGACACCATCACCTGCCAGGAGCCATGATTGTACTGTGCACGCCTCACTGCACCAAGAGCCGGTCTGAGCTGAGTCTGGGGGAGAAGGGATCATGGGAGGAAAGAAGGACGCGTGCTGGGATATTCCCAAAAAAATGTCTGATGGGCACGCCTGCACTGAAACAGAATGCGCTGTATCTCCCCTACAGATAGACGACAATCACAGTATATTACATTGAAGTTATTGAAATATACTTACAGTAACTGTTATGTCACAATTTAAGCACGAAAATATGTCCGTCAATTCTCTTTGCTCTGTTTCATTGGACATAACAAAGACATGGATGTGACAGGGTGGGTATAACATGGGAGTATAATAATTCAGCAACACGGGGATGTATAGCAACTATTCTGAGCATCAAGTAAAGAGACGTCAGAACGTTTGCCTCCAAATGGCATTGTCTTGTGTATAGGTCATGTGTCAAAGAACGCACAATTGTGGATCTAGTCATAATGTCGACATTTACAATGTCGTCATTCATAATGCTATCAGTTATAATGTCAACATTGCTGAAATGTCGACATTGAACATGTACTGTATGCATCTGCAGAATGTTGTTGTGTGAAATGTGGACATTCTGCAGGTACCAAAGAGTTAGGATTAGGCTGTGGCAGCAGAGGGTTAGGTTTAGGCTGTGGCAGCAGAGATTTGGGTTTAGGCTGTGGCAGCAGAGGGTTAGGTTTAGGCTGTGGCAGCAGAGCAGGGCTGCCATCAGGGGGGGACTGCCAGTACTCGTGTACCGGGCCCGGACAGCTGAGGGGCCCGGCCGCAGGCAGAGTTGATTGCTAATTACTTGTAACTTGGGACAGCTGACGCTGCTGTAGTGCTTACCGGAGAGTTATATGAATGAATCATCGCACAGCTAAGCTGTGATGAGTCATTCATTAAATCTCCAGACATCACTAGCAGCACACAAGCTAGTGCTGTCAGGTGCTGGATTCCCCTAGCATATCTGTGATCCACACTGCAGCCTGGAGGTCAGGTGGTTTGTGGTCCTCACAGCCCAGGAAGAACGCTGCAGACACAGCCCAGGAAGAACCACATGGATCTCATTTCTTGTGTCTGCAGCTCTATGTTCTCTCCCTACCACCATGATATCTATCCCTGTCTCTCTCCCCTGTCTGTACTCTG
Organism: Taudactylus pleione; assembly: GCA_031769625.1. NCBI lineage: Eukaryota > Metazoa > Chordata > Amphibia > Anura > Myobatrachidae > Taudactylus > Taudactylus pleione. The sequence continues at coordinate 7,776,917 of JAUIMM010000069.1, forward strand.
TATTTGACTGTAGTGAACTCTATGTAGCTTAGTATGTGTGCCTCTGCCCCTCCCCATCCCACTCCTTGTGTGATTTTGCCTCACACCTCCATGAGTGCCTCTATCCCCTCCACTTCCCATTAGTGCCTGTCTCCTACTGCAAATCCCAATTGTGCCATTGCTTCTTTTCTGTGACTCAACACCTTTTTACTTTCTTTATTCCTGTGTGTCACATTCTAGACCTGTCCAACTTGTGACTCTCCAGCTGTTGTGAAACTACAAGACCCTGATTACACTCCCATGATTAGCTGGTAAAACATGCTGGGACTTGTAGTTTCACAACAGCTGTAAAGTCACAGGTTGGTCAGGACTGCATTATGCCATCTTTATCCCCATCCCATCTGTTCCCCAATCTTCTTATGCCACAACTTTCTACCCCCTCATCTACCACATCTCCATTCCTTATGTCTGTCTATCCTCGTCTCCTGAATGTTATACATAGAACCATGGCCGCTGGCTGGCGATCAGAAGAGGCATGGATGAAGGGGAAGCACAAACAAGTTTAACGCCACAATCTAAGGATACCAGGTAAGTACGATTCTTATTTATTAAATCACTCAGCACTCTACACTACACTTTTACACCCTCAGGGCTTTGGGAGAGGGGGGGGGGGGCCTGTATGATCCACTTGTATTGGGCCCCGTGATTCCTGATGGCGGCCCTGCAGCAGAGGGTTAGGTTTAGGCTGTGTCAGCAGAGGGTTCGGATTAGGCTGTGTCAGCAGAGGGTTAGGGTTAGGCTGTGGCAGCAGAGGGTTAGGTTTAGGCTGTGGCAGCAGAGGGTTGGGTTTAGGCTGTGGCAGCAGAGGGTTGGGTTTAGGCTGTGGCAGCAGAGGGTTGGGTTTAGGTTGGGTTTAGGCTGTGGCAGCAGAGGGTTAGGTTTAGGCTGTGGCAGCAGAGGATTAGGTTTAGGCTGTGGCAGCAGAGGGTTAGGTTTAGGCTGTGGCAGCAGAGGGTTAGGTTTAGGCTGTGGCAGCAGAGGGTTGGGTTTAGGCTGTGGCAGCAGAGGGTTAGGATTAGGCTGTGGCAGCAGAGGGTTGGGTTTAGGCTGTGGCAGCAGAGGGTTGGGTTTAGGCTGTGTTGCAGAGAGTTAGGATTAGGCTGTGTTGCAGAGGGTTAGGATTAGGCTGTGGCAGCAGAGGGTTGGGTTTAGGCTGTGGCAGCAGAGGGTTGGGTTTAGGCTGTGGCAGCAGAGGATTATGTTTAGGCTGTGGCAGCAGAGGGTTAGGTTTAGGCTGTGGCAGCAGAGAGTTAGGATTAGGCTGTGGCAGCAGAGAGTTAGGATTAGGCTGTGGCAGCAGAGGGTTAGGGTTAGGCTGTGGCAGCAGTGGGTTAGGTTTAGGCTGTGGCAGCAGAGGGTTAGGATTAGGCTGTGGGAGCAGAGAGTTAGGATTAGGCTGTGGCAGCAGAGAGTTAGGATTAGGCTGTGGCAGCAGAGGGTCGGGTTTAGGCTGTGGCAGCAGAGAGTTAGGATTAGGCTGTGGCAGCAGAGGGTTAGGATTAGGCTGTGGCAGCAGAGGGTTAAGTTTAGGCTGTGGCAGCAGAGGGTTAGGTTTAGGCTGTGGCAGCAGAGATTTGGGTTTAGGCTGTGGCAGCAGAGGGTTAGGTTTAGGCTGTGGCAGCAGAGGGTTAGGTTTAGGCTGTGGCAGCAGAGGGTTAGGATTAGGCTGTGGCAGCAGAGAGTTAGGTTTAGGCTGTGGAGGCAGTGGGTTAGGTTTAGGCTGTGGCAGCAGAGGGTTAGGATTAGGCTGTGGGAGCAGAGAGTTAGGATTAGGCTGTGGCAGCAGAGAGTTAGGATTAGGCTGTGGCAGCAGAGGGTTGGGTTTAGGCTGTGGCAGCAGAGAGTTAGGATTAGGCTGTGGCAGCAGAGGGTTAGGATTAGGCTGTGGCAGCAGAGGGTTAAGTTTAGGCTGTGGCAGCAGAGGGTTGGGTTTAGGCTGTGGCAGCAGAGGGTTAGGTTTAGGTTTAGGCTGTGGCAGCAGAGGGTTGGGTTTAGGCTGTGGCAGCAGAGGGTTAGGTTTAGGCTGTGGCAGCAGAGGGTTGGGTTTAGGCTGTGGCACCAGAGGGTTGGGTTTAGGCTGTGGCAGCAGAGGGTTGGGTTTAGGCTGTGGCACCAGAGGGTTAGGATTAGGCTGTGGCAGCAGAGGGTTAGGTTTAGGCTGTGGCAGCAGAGGGTTAGGTTTAGGCTGTGGCAGCAGAGGGTTGGGTTTAGGCTGTGGCAGCAGAGGGTTGGGTTTAGGCTGTGGCAGCAGAGGGTTAGGGTTAGGCTGTGGCAGCAGAGGGTTAGGTTTAGGCTGTGGCAGCAGAGGGTTGGGTTTAGGCTGTGGCAGCAGAGGGTTGGGTTTAGGTTGGGTTTAGGCTGTGGCAGCAGAGGGTTGGGTTTAGGCTGTGGCAGCAGAGGGTTAGGATTAGGCTGTGGCAGCTGAGGGTTAGGATTAGGCTGTGGCAGCAGAGGGTTGGGTTTAGGCTGTGGCAGCAGAGGGTTAGGATTAGGCTGTGGCAGCAGAGGGTTAGGATTAGGCTGTGGCAGCAGAGGGTTGGGTTTAGGCTGTGGCAGCAGAGGGTTGGGTTTAGGCGGTGGCAGCAGAGGGTTGGGTTTAGGCTGTGGCAGCAGAGGGTTGGGTTTAGGCTGTGGCAGCAGAGGGTTAGGTTTAGGCTGTGACAGCAGAGGGTCAGGGTTAGGCTGTGGCAGCAGAGGGTTAGGGTTAGGCTGTGGCAGCAGAGGGTTAGGTTTAGGCTGTGGCAGCAGAGGGTTGGGTTTAGGCTGTGGCAGCAGAGGGTTAGGATTAGGCTGTGGCAGCAGAGGGTTAGGTTTAGGCTGTGGCAGCAGAGAGTTGTGTTTAGGCTGTGGCAGCAGAGGGTTGGCTTTAGGCTGTGGCAGCTGAGGGTTAGGTTTAGGCTGTGGCAGCAGAGGGTTGGCTTTAGGCTGTGGCAGCAGAGGGTTAGGTTTAGGCTGTGGCAGCAGAGGGTTAGGTTTAGGCTGTGGCAGCAGAGGGTTGGGTTTAGGCTGTGGCAGCAGAGGGTTATGTTTAGGCTGTGGCAGCAGAGGGTTGGCTTTAGGCTGTGGCAGCTGAGGGTTAGGTTTAGGCTGTGGCAGCAGAGGGTTGGGTTTAGGCTGTGGCACTAGAGGGTTGGCTTTAGGCTGTGGCAGCAGAGGGTTAGGTTTAGGCTGTGGCAGCAGAGGGTTAGGTTTAGGCTGTGGCAGCAGAGAGTTGGGTTTAGGCTGTGGCAGCAGAGGGTTAGGTTTAGGCTGTGGCAGCAGAGGGTTGGGTTTAGGCTGTGGCAGCAGAGGGTTGGGTTTAGGCTGTGGCAGCAGAGGGTTGGGTTTAGGCTGTGGCAGCAGAGGGTTGGGTTTAGGCTGTGGCAGCAGAGGGTTGGGTTTAGGCTGTGGCAGCAGAGGGTTAGGTTTAGGCTGTGGCAGCAGAGGGTTAGGTTTAGGCTGTGGCAGCAGAGGGTTGGGTTTAGGCTGTGGCAGCAGAGGGTTAGGTTTAGGCTGTGGCAGCAGAGGTTAGGACTAGGCTACGGAAGATCAGGGTTAGGCACTAGAGAGAGGAGGATAGAGGATTAGGCTACAGAAAGGAGATTAGGGATAGGCACTAGGGGAGGGTTAGCGATCATGACATCACCTCTGGACCCAGAAGACATCACTGGAGTCACTAGACCTCTTGTTCCAGGTAAGTCACCACTCACCTCTAGACCAGGGATGTTTTGCTCACTTTCTAATTATGTCGACATTTCATCATTGTCGACACAATGAATGTTGATGTTGTGTCGACATGCCAAGCATGGCAACATTATGGCACTGCTGACATTATGAATGTCAACATGATGAATGTCGACAAAATATACCACACCCTCACTTGCCAACTATAAATATATATCAAAGACTGTATTAAGGAGCTAAATATTCTGCATGCAATAAATTGGAAAAAGGGGATATATTAAATCCTAGGGAAGTGTGTGTGTATGTGTGTATGTATCTGTGTGTGTGTGTGTGTTTGTGAGTCTGTAACTGTGTCTCTGTGTGTGTGTGTCTTTGTGTGTCTGTAACTGTGTCTCTGTGTGTGTGTGTGTGTCTGTGTTTTAATTTTATGAGAAGGTATAGTCACTTAACAGTGGGTGGGAACAATTATTTCATGTCGGGAGCTGTTTGAAGGAAAATCACTGTTCAATTTGAATACTATTAACTTAATGTCATGGTTAGGTATTAAATGTGTATGCTGTAAATTTAATAATGGTGCTTGTTGCTAATAGGAAACACTGGTAATTAAAGGGCCTATTCATCATCGATAAATGGCCCGGTGACCATGCGGAAACACTTGTTTCAACATTATTTAACTTATCATCAGGGGTCCGATGGGGCATTACTGTGTGTGGGATACAGTATAAGGGGCATTACTGTGTGTGACATAATGTGTAAGGGGTATCACCGTGTGCAGAATAATGTGTAAGGGGCATTACCGTGTGCAGCATAATGTGTAAGGGGCATTACTGTGCGCAGCATATGGTGTAAGGGGCATTACTGTGTGCAGCATAATGTGTAAGGGGCATTACTGTGTGCAGCATAATGTGTAAGGGGCATTACTGTGTGACATAATGTGTAAGGGGCATCACCGTGTGCAGCATAAGGTGTAAGGGGCATTACTGTGTGCAGCATAATGTGTAATGTGCATCACCGTGTGCGGCATAATGTGTAAGGTGCATTACCGTGTGCAGCATAATGTGTAAGGGGCATTACTGTGTGTGACATAATGTATAAAGGGCATCTCCGTGTGTGGAATAATGTGTAAGGGGCATTACCGTGCGCAGCATAATGTGTAAGGGGCATCACCGTATGCGGCATAATGTGTAAGGGACATTACTGTGTGCGGCATAATGTGTATAGGGCAAGACTGTGCAGCATAATGTGTAAGGGGCATTACTGTGTGCAGCATAATGTGTAAGGGGCATTACTGTGTGTGGCATAATGTGTAAGGGGCATTACTGTGTGCGCCACAATGTGTATAGGGCATTACTGTGTGTGGGATACTGTGTAAGGGGCATTACTGTGTGCAGCTTAATGTGTAAAGGACATTACTGTGTGCGGCATAATGTGTATAGGGCATTACTGTGTGTGGGATACTGTGTAAGGGGTGTTACTGCATATGCATAAAGTGTAAAGGGCATTACTGAGTGGCATAATGTGTTATCAGGGGCACTATTACAGTGTGGCATACTGTGTATAAGGAGTACTATTATGTGGCATAACGTGAATGAGCTCTGTGTGGCATAACATACAAACTCTGGCGGTGGCATATTCACAAACTGTGCTGCTGTTCCTAATCCCTCCCAGTCTCCCAGAATGCCAGTGGTGCCGGGTGTGATGTCACGCACGGCATTCTAGGAGCGGCCAAGGGAAAAGATGCATCCACTTTCTGCTGGGCGAGCCCCTTTGAGTGGCGAACAGGAGGCGTGTCACAAAGCCACACCCCAAACACATTTTTTTATTTGTGCATGATTTTTTTTTTGAGGGGGGGGGGTGCCAAAGGGTACTCTTGCCCTGAGCTCCACAAGGTCTAGAACCGGCCCTAGTTCCTGAACACCTATTTTTCTACAAAAGTAGCACTATACAGTGTATATATATATATATATATATATATATATATATATATTTATTAGGGGTGTGCACCGGCCCCTTTTCGTGTTTTGTGTTTTGGTTTTGGATCTGGATCTTTCTTCGTGTTTTGGATCTGGATTGGTTTTGCCAAAACCACCCTTCCATGTTTTGGGTTCTGGGTTTTGTGTTTTGGATCTGTATTTTTTTTTTAAAAAGCATAAAAACAGCTAAAATCACAGAATGTGTTGGTTTTTCTGCTCCTATGCTATTATTAACCTCAATAACCTTAATTTCCACTAATTTCCAGTCTATTCTGAACACCTTACACCTCACAATAGTGTTTTTAGATCCAAAAGGTTGCACCGAGGTAGCTGGATGACTATGCTAAGCGACACAAGTGGGTGGCACAAACACGTGACCCATCTAGGAGTGACACTGCAGTGGCAGACAGGATGGCAATTTGAAAAACTAGGCCCCAAACTGTGCATAATGCAAAGAAAAAAAAGAGGTGCAAGATGGAATTGTCCTTGGGCCCTCCCACCCACCCTTATGTTGTATAAACAGGACATGCACACCTTAACAAAGCAATCATTTCAGCGCCAGGGTCTGCCACACGACTGTGGCTGAAATGATTGGTTCGTTTGGGCCCCCACAAAACAAGCTGGCAATTAATCTGTCCCTGCACAAACTGGTTCTACGGAGGCAAGATGTCGTCCTCATCCTCCTCATCCACCGATTCCTCACCCTCTTCAGTGTTGTGTACATCCTCATCCTCACAGAGTATTAACTCGTCCCCACTGGAATCCACCACCACAGGTCCCTCTGTACGTTCTGGAGGCTGGTCTCCCTGGAAGAGTTGATAATTCATTTTGATGAACATCATCTTCTCCACATTTTGTGGAAGCAACCTCCTACACCTTTCGCTGACAAGGTTCCCGGCTGCACTAAACACTCTTTCGGAGTACACACTGGAGGGGAGGCAACTCAGGTAAAATAGAGCCAGTTTGTACAGGGGCCTCCAAATTGCCTCTTTTTCCTGCCAGTACAGGTATGGACTGTCTGACATGCCTACTTGGATGCTGTCACCGATGTAATCCTCCACCATTCTGTCAATGGTGACAGTATCATATGTAGTGACAGTAGACATGTCAGAAATTGTTGCCAGGTCCTTCAGTCCGGACCAGATGTCCAAACTTGGTCCTGCCTGCCCTGCATCACAACCAGCGGGTTGTTTAGGATAGCTAAGTTTTTTCCTGGCAGCCCCAGTTGCGGGAGAAAATGAAGAAGTAGCTGTTGACGTGTCACGTTCCGCTTCAGCTAACAGTGTGTTCACCAGCAGGTCTTTGCACCTCTGCAGGCTTGTGTCGGCCGGAAAGAGAGACACCACATATGCTTTAAACCTAGGACGAGCACGGTGGCCAAATTGTAGTGGTCTGATTTCAACAGATTGACCACCCTGGAATCCTGGCAAAGCGAATGAAGGGCTTCATCCACAAGTCCCACATGCCGAGCGGAATCGCTCCGTCTTAGCTCCTCCTTCACTTTCTCCAGCTGCTTCTGCAAAAGCCTGATGAGGGGAATGACCTGACTCAAGCTGGCAGTGTCTGAACTGACTTCACGTGTGGCAAGTTCGAAGGGCTGGAGAACCTTGCACAACACAGAAATGATTCTCCACTGCGCTTGAGTCAGGTGCATACCCCCTCCTTTGCCTATGTCATAGGTGGATGTATAGGCTTGTATGGCCTTTTGCTGCTCTTCCATCCTCTGAAGCATGTAGAGGGTTGAGTTCCACCGCGTCACAACCTCTTGCTTCAGGTGATGGCGGGGCAGGTTCAAGAGTGTTTGCTGGCGCTCCAGTCTTCGGCACGCAGTCGCTGAATGGCAAAAGTGGCCAGAAATTTTTCGGGCCACCCAAAGCGTCTCCTGCACGCCCCTGTCGCTTTTCAGAAAATTCTGCACCACCAAGTTTATTGTGTGAGCAAAACATGGGACGTGCTGGAATTTGCCCAGATGTAATGCCCGCACAATATTGGTGGCGTTGTCAGATATCACAAATCCCCAGGAGAGTCTAAGTGGGGTAAGCCACTGGGCGATGATTTCCCTCAGTTTCTCTAAGAGGTTGTCGGCGGTGTGCCTCTTACTGAAACCGGTGATACACAGCGTAGCCTGCCTTGGAACGAGCTGGTGTTTCTGAGATGCTGCTACTGGTGACGCTGCTGCTGTTGCTGCGTAAGGTGATACATCTACCCAGTGGGCTGTCACAGTCATATAGTCCTTAGTCTGCCCTGTTCCACTTGTCCACATGTCCGTGGTTAAGTGGACATTGGGTACAACCGCATTTTTCAGGACACTGAGGACACTTTTTCTGACGTTTCTGTACAGTCTCGGTATCGCCTGCCTAGTGAAGTGGAATCTAGACGGGATTTGGAACCGGAGACACACTACCTCCATCAATTGTCTAAATCCCACTGCACTAATGGCGGATACCGGACGCACGTCTAACACCAACATAACAGTCAAGGCCTCAGTTATACGTTTTGCTTCAGGATGACTGCTGTCGTACTTCATCCTCCTCGCTAAGGACTGTTGGAGGGTCAATTGTTTAGTAAAAGTAGTGGTGTTCCTACTTCCTCTCTGGGATGATGAACGACTCCCAGCAGCAGCAGCGGCAGCAGGAGGCGTAGCAATGCAGGATCCTCCGGAGGAATCCCGGATAGGAGAGTCAGTCATGCCAGTGACATGGCCTGCAGGACTACTTCCGATCCTGACTAAGGAGGAAATTGACGAGGAGGGAGTTGACGGTGTGGTTTGCAGGCGCTTGGATACAACAGGACAACGGGATTTAGGTGTCCCTGGACTGCTTACGGTCTTAGCCAAAGTTTCTGAACTTGACAGTAACTTTTTATGAACGCGCTGCAGGTGCCGTATAAGGGAGGATGTTCCTAGGTGGTTAACGTCCCTACCCCTACTTATTTCACCTTTACATATGGTACATATGGCAAGACAGTTGTTGTCCGGATTTGGATAGAAATATTGCCAGACCAAAGAGGTGGAATGTTTGGTCTTCTGCCCAGGCATGACCGTGATGGGCTTTTTCATCCCACGGACAACAACTGTCTCCCCCGGAGCCTGATTTAAACAAACCACATCACCATCAGAATCCTCCTCGCCAACTTCCTCCTCAGCGCCAGCTACACCAGTATCCTCATTCTGTTGTACTTCAACAGTGACATCTTCAATTTGCATATCAGCAAGTGGACTGTGGGTGCTCCTTTCAGCACTTGCAGGGGGCGTGCAAATGGTGGAAAGAGCCACCTCTTCCCGTCCAGTGCTGGGAAGGTCAGGCATCGCAACCACCACCACACTTGGACTCTCCTTGGGGATTTGTGATATCTTCTTAGAACGCACAGTTCTTCGCTGTGCTTTTGCCAGCTTAACTCTTTTGATTTTTTTAGTGGGAGGAGGGCTTCCATCGTCATGTGAAGCTGAACCACTAGTCATGAACATAGGGAAAGACCTTAGCCATTCCTTGCCACTCCGTGTCGTAAATGGCATATTGGCAAGTTTACGTTTCTCTTCAGATGAGTTAAATGTTTTTTTCAAGGTCATTTTCCTGAACTTTGCCATTTGGGATTGTATGTGCCCTCTACTGTGACATTGGGCATCGGCCTTGGCAGACGATGTTGATGGCATGTTATTGTCTATGTCATGACTAGTGGCAGCAGCTTCAGCACTAGGAGGAAGTGGTTCTTGATCTTTCTCTATTTTATTTTTATCGGAGAAAGTTTGGTCCTCCATTTATGTTATATCGATTTGATATATACGTGCGGCTAAGGCGCACACAAACACAGAAAATATTTTTTTATTTTTGCTGGAGAGTAGTGCACTTTGTGGGTTACACCACCCTTTAAGAAATGAGCCAGCCGGCTCTTTACTTATGGGACACAGGCGCACGCTTGGCGCTGCTCCTTTGTTGATGCACGTGTGGCTACTGCGCACACAATTCACAAACACAGAAAAAATTTTTTTATTTGGTTTGGACTGGAGTGTACTTTGGGGGTTACAGCACCCTTTAACGGTCAAGCCAGCCGGCCCTTTACTTATGACACAGGCGCACACTTGGCACTACTTTGTTGATGCACGTGCGGCTACTGCGCACACAATTCACAAACACAGAAAATATTTTTTTATTTGGTTTGGAGTGTACTTTGGGGGTTACAGCACCCTTTAACGGTCAAGCCAGCCAGCCCTTTACTTATGACACAGGCGCACGCTTGGCACTACTTTGTTGATGCACGTGTGGCTACTGCGCACACAATTCACAAACACAGAAAATATTTTTTTATTTGGTTTGGACTGGAGTGTACTTTGGGGGTTACAGCACCCTTTAACGGTCAAGCCAGCCGGCCCTTTACTTATGACACAGGCGCACGCTTGGCACTACTTTGTTGATGCACGTGCGGCTACTGCGCACACAATTCACAAACACAGAAAATATTTTTTTAATTGGTTTGGACTGGAGTGTACTTTGGGGGTTACAGCACCCTTTAACGGTCAAGCCAGCCGGCCCTTTACTTATGACACAGGCGCACGCTTGGCACTACTTTGTTGATGCACGTGCGGCTACTGCGCACACAATTCACAAACACAGAAAAAAATATTTTTTTTGGTTTGGACTGGAGTGTACTTTGGGGGTTACAGCACCCTTTAACGGTCAAGCCAGCCGGCCCTTTACTTATGACACAGGCGCACGCTTGGCACTACTTTGTTGATGCACGTGCGGCGACTGCGCACACAATTCACAAACACAGAAAAAAATATTTTTTTTGGTTTGGACTGGAGTGTACTTTGGGGGTTACAGCACCCTTTAACGGTCAAGCCAGCCGGCCCTTTACTTATGACACAGGCGCACGCTTGGCACTACTTTGTTGATGCACGTGCGGCGACTGCGCACACAATTCACAAACACAGAAAAAATATTATTTTTTTAGCACTTGGGGGGAGCACCCCTGACGGACAGAGCACCCCCTGGACAACACTACAGCACCCCTTTAGGACTGGGACACTGCACAGGACTTTGGAGTGGACACAGCCCCTATGGACAACTGACTGCACAACACAGTCCAGCCAGCCCCTATGGACTTTGAAGTAGTGGGCACAGCCCCTATTAACAACAGCAGCACAGCACAACACAGCAAGCCCCTATGGACTTTGGTGTAGTGGACACAGCCCCTATGGACAACAGCAGCACAGTGCAGCACAACACTACTCTGCACTACACTACACTACACAGCCCAGCCAGCCCTAACTCCCACCCTCCCTCTTCACTGTCCACAGCCGAGTGAGAAAATGGCGCCGATGCGGGTACCTTATATAGGATCCAAAACCCGCGAGACCCGGAAGGCGGGATGATGACGTTTTGCCTCGATTTCAGATCCGAGTCAGGCGGGAAAAGTCGATCCTGACTCGGATCGACCATCGGGGGGGGCTCGGGGGGGTTTGGATTTCAGAAATCCGAACCCGCTCACTCCTAATATATATATATATAAATAAATGACAGGCTTAATCAGCGGCACTCAACCATCTGGGGTGCCCTTGGTATGTGACCACACCATCTGCATAAAAAATTTCATACAAACTCGGCACTCACTTGCTTTTCAAACTGCAACTCCTTTGAATACAGGGAATGTTGGTTCCAAAATATTGCAATCATTTGTTAAGCTGATCACAACTTCACGGTCATTCCCATCTGGCCAGTCCCTACACTGTTTCTCAGATAAATGATCTTGGTCTGCCACCATTGGCTCAAGCTTGCATTTTAAACATGAATATGGGTCCTGGCTTAAAGAGACAGGACTACACCCGGGGATATCAGCACCTGGAGATAGACAAAAAAAAAGTTTGTCTAACATTTGAAAAACACGGTACCCTGGCAAGTGTGACCACAAAATTAAAATAAATGACAGGCTTAATCCACGGCACTCAACCTTCTGGGGTGCCCTTGGTATTCATGTTTAAAATGTATGCAAGATTGAGCCAAAGGTGGCAGACCAAGATCTGAAACGACATTGTTAGCGTTCAAAAAATCGTTCAGTTTCTGAGTTATAACGATAATCGTTCATGCGCGTTCCCATTTCTAGTTTGTAGTTCATCGTCCATTTCTGACTGACCAACTTAACGATTTTCATTAAGGGAAGGAACATTTTTCGTTCATCGTTCAAAAATATCGTTCATTACACTTTAAAAAATCGTTCACTTTTTCAAAGGAAAAACTGAATGAAAATCGTTCACTAACAAAATCGTAATGTGTGTATGCAGCTTTACTCATTACTTACTTAATAAATCTCCTCCCCGTGAGAAGCCTGAGGAGGAGATCCCGTTGACATCTTCGGGGGGCGGAGCCGTACAGTATATGTCATTAGGCCCCGCCCCACCACAGGAAAAGCCCACGATTTGCAGTGCTGCGAGTAGGGGGCGGGCCTAAGTGACGCGATTCATGTCATTTTAGCCCCGCCCCCTACTCAAGGACCCGAAAGTTCACCGTAAAATCTCCCCATTCTGCCCACTTCACTAGGAATTGGCCAGGATGCGGGAGATATGCCAACTCTTCCAGGGGTGCAAGGGGGGTTACCCGAAAAATCGTGAGCCTCTCGCAGCTTTCAGGAGAGTAGGCATATATGGACTTAGGGCCTGATTCAGAGCCGCTCGTAAGCGGCCGCTCGTTCGCTACGAGCGATGTTTGCCCAACTGCGCATGCGTACGGATCGTTATACGCATGCGCGAACCAGTCAGTGCGGTTGAAATTCATGTGCTCGCAAAATAGCGAATGTCTGATAATTTGCGTGACAGAAAGAGGCGTATGTGGGTGGTAACAGGGGAAGGTGCTTGAAAACAGGGAGTGGAGATCCGATCGCAGGCGTGCTTAAAGGTCAAAACGGGCGTTTTATGGGTGTGCATAATTAAAACAGCAGCGTCATTGACCACGTCACTGGGTTATTTTATAGCCAGAACTGCTCGCAAAATTGTGGTAGCAAAAACCAACCACAAGAATAGCGAGCAGCTCATACCCTGGTCGATGTACTCGATTAATCTAATAAATAGCGGACATGACGTAGGATGCGAGCGGCCAGGGGGCGTAGTTTCCCAAAAAACGACCGCAAGTTTTGTTCGCTCGTTCAGACCTAGAGGCGTGAACAGACCGCAAAGAGCGAACGGTTCATTTGAATAGCCACCCCTATTTTCTGGACGAGCGAGCGCTAATTGCATCCGGCTCTGAATCAGGCCCTTAGTGCACCATATTATCCACTGTCCCACACCCTCTAAGAAGATGAGTCCCGTGCCCCAGGCTAAAGCCTGATCTGAATTTGGCGGCTTATGTAATAGGTGAGTGCTCCCGTATTTTTAAAGTGGCAGTCATTTAAATGCAAAATCAGCTTGTTCTGCCTGTAGAATGATTGCCACTTTGAAACTATGTGAATACTCGTAGGAATTTCCACAGCGGCTGCAGCTCGTAACCTATTACATAAGCTCCTTGGTCTCTGTAAAATGTCGATAGGCTTTGGCTTTCATACTATACCTCTCTTATTTATTATTGTGTAACTCTCCCCCAGTGCAACAGGGTCTGCTAAACTAGGTGCACATTGCCGCAGGCATCAGGTGCGCTCAGCTAATGTGAGGAGTTTCTGGTTTGCTGCAAAACATCCGTGTTCTTTAGGACTGGATTTCATTTACCAGCATGTCTCCTTCATGCTATTTGTTATGTTTAATACCATTGATTCATGTTACTGTTCCCACTGGCTTCTGGTAAATACTTTGGCTATACTGTTACATCGATTAGATAGGTAGTACCACACTACACCTGTTTACCATTACCTAGTGGTCTAAGCGATGAGGAAATGCTGTGCACATTTCAGCACATTTAAGTAACATTGGTTTAGTAGGTAGAAACATATTGATATTTAAAAAAATATATATATTTTATTCTTCTCTAATTCAAGTATTTTTTCTTGCACATTTACAGAACATGTGGCTGCCTCATATTAGGCTAACACATGCAGATAGACTCATCCTGAAGGGTCATGGAGCTCTGAATGCCGACATCATTGATGCCGCTCAGTCTATACTGCAGCAACAATTTAATACACAAGACTTGCAATGCACATGGGGAGGAATGTATGGCTCCTACAACCCTGTCTCTGGGTCAGCAGTACAGATCCACCCAGATAAGGGTTGCAGACACTGTTTCGTGTCCTGTTTTCGGAATGGGCAGATACAAGTTGCTGACAGTGATCTAGGGTCAGACTTTACCGCCTGTGCTCTTAAACAACTGCAAGACCTCTACCGGACTGTTGTTCCAAAAGACACTCTGACAAACATCAAAATCCTGGTCGTGGAGCAACAGTCGGAAGACACATTGGACTGTGGAGTATATGCTATAGCAACTGCTGTGGAGATCCTCTTCCATGACGACGTTCCCACCTGCAGCTACAACTATAAACTGGTGAGGGAACATCTCATAAAGTGCCTAGAAACTGGGAAGAGAAAAAGTTGAGAAGAGTATGGCAGTAGCAAAAGGAGGAGACTTACAGTAGTCCAGCTTTTATTAAATGCAGCTCCACATAAAATCCCAGGTGAAGCCATATTATCAGCTGCCTATGTTGATTGGACTCCAAAATAAGAACGAGGACTTAGGCACCTCCGATAAATACAAGGGGTATGCAACAAGTTTCCGGATGCACAAAACGTATTCTATTTACAAACAAAGAATTCGCCAGAGGAGTCTATGCAAAGCTGCTTGCCCTAAAACCACTTGGTGAAGCAGCTGGACCAGTCCGAAGCAGGTATGTCTTCTACATGCTGGAAGAAGATCTCCACTGCAACATCTGGTGACTCAAAACAAATCCCAATCATCTTGTGCTTGATTTGTGGCAACACAAAAAAGTCGCAGAGGGACAGGTCTGGACTGTACAGCAGATGATCAAGCCCCTGGATGTGTTCATGGCCAGAAACTCCGCAACTGTCCTGGCCTTGTGGGCAGGTGCATTGTCGTGACGGAGAAGGGCAGCATGAGTGCAAGTTCTTGGACGGCACCTGGAAATGGCTTCCAGCACTTGCTGCACTGTTACATGAGTATGATCTCTGAGACAGAGTTTGAACGACCACCATCAAAGCTGGCCAGCATGTTATGGCACCAAGTCACCTGAGCCTCCTTCTGCTCGCGAGTCAGCTGATGGGGCACCCAGCATGCAGACACCTTGCTGAGGCCAAACTTTTCACTGATTATCAAGCGGATGGATCCTGATGAGATGCCTAGCACCTTCTCTAACTGGGCCATAGTCCACCTCCATTATGGCCTGCATGTCTGAGTGATACAGTAGTGCTGAGTGCTCTACAATCTACTGATAAAGATATCTAACAGCCATTATTTGTGCTAACATTTTAAAGGCTTACCAAATGCAAGGGAGACATATTAAGGCCAGCATCTCCATAGGGTACGGTGGTAAAACCCCAAATACCTGTTGCCAGTACCTCAACCACAAGCAACGGAAACACCACAAATGTCTGCATATCAACAACTCCACCTAGACAGAGTATGAGGACTCATGGAGGACAGAAGAGAAGTATGGCCTAGGCTGAGGACCCATGTAAAAACTGAAAGTATTGTCTTTATTACAACAATTTATTTGCAATAAACATTGAAATAATAACCTTATCTGTCTATATTACATTTTGTATTCATAAAAGCCTACATTGTCCAGAAAAAAAGGCAAATGGAAACAGATAAAAAAATGTTTCACACATCTTTATCCACTTAGTAAAGTAACTTACACTATTTGTAGCCATTATCTGTGCTAACAACACTTGAAGGCTTACCAAACACAATGGAGATGTAATGAGGGCAGCACCTCCAAACTGTAGGTGGAGTGGTAAAACCTATATAATGTAAAATATGGTTTACTAAACTTACACTTAAAAATAATTTTTGTATGGAGAATTGACTTGAGTGGGATACAATGTTGGATTAGCCCCTCTCTAAACTCCCTTGCCTCCTCTGTATATGCCACATATTAAGATGTTAAAATAACTCATAGCTCATGGTTTTATGCTTCAAAATTGGCCACATTGTCTCTATACTGATGTAGGTCAATATTATGATGTATACAGCATGCACGTACAATATATCCAACTTTATGGTATCCATAAAGGAGTACACCTCCAGATTTATCTAGACACCTGAACCTGCTCTTCAGTAGTCAAAGGTGTGTTCTATCACATTCGTAATGGATTCATTCGCCTTACTGTATTTATGCTGAGCAGGAGTCAGTAGGGTCAGCAGAGGTGTCATAAGCCAAGATCAACACCCATATCCAGAATCACTTGAAATTAGATTACTTCCAACACTGTTCAACTGGTTTACATGACGGCTTTCTTAGTGGGTAGAGAAACTACTCTCTACCTAGTATCCAGTCTGAGGCATCTGTCCGCTCTCGACTTTTTCACACATGTCTGACTGGATATAGACATCATAGCTAGATGCAGGATAGCCCATTATCACACTTATAATTGTAAGATTTACATCACAGATGACCTACACATTAAAGTGATGTTTATTAACATACACCTCCATCCCCAAGTGAAGTGCTCTCAGCACATTATGAGTACATTCAATGGCTTCCAGGACATTAAGAAATCCTGACATTCTATAGATGGCAACTTTTATAGCCTGCCAGCCTGCCTCATGACTGGGGAAGAGATATATACAGTACATGTGCACAATAGTTTCTGGAAAGAACCTAACACTTGGCTTAAGTGCCTTTAAATAAATCACCTGTGTAATCACTAACACTCTAGACCTCACAGTCCAAAAAAGGATCCTGTGGCCATAAAGTGCAGGGCACACATTAATGTATGAAGCCCAGTCACTGCCTAGTTAGTGCCAGGAAAAGGTTACACAGATCCATTTGATGAGTAACATGTGTGTGAATGAGTCTGAATGCAGTGGCCACGTTTTTTTCTCACACCAAGTTTTCTTGTGATTTATCTGTACGTGTTTAAAACAAATTCCTGTGTCGTTAAAGTTGCAGCCCAACATCTCTAGTACAATCCGGGCCTGACTTAGGTGCACACTAACTGCGCACAATGCGGATACGCATGCAACTGGCCGATGTTGGAAGTACTGCGCATGAGTCCCTATGGATTCCAGTGGGCATTCCTGGGAGGTAACAAGGGGATGGTTAGGAAGTTGCGGGCAAGCCACTAACAGTGGCTGCATCTAAAGAGGAAGTAGCACTGACACAGGACGCCATGTTCAGATGGAGAGATTGCATCTGCCATAGGGTGTAAGTATAGTTGGTGCATCTAAAGATGCAGCGAGACGGATTAGCACCGCTGCAAGTGAGTGTCTCAGCATGAAGAGAATCAGTAGTGGCATTAGCATAAAGATGCAGATGTGCCAACTGACGTAGCTATGGTCGCCACTGTGCCCACCTCAGAATCAGGCCCTTAGAGTGGTGTTGGTCTGCGTCTGCAAAGCAAATAAAATGCAAAAATAAAAAGCACGCTGCACCACCCCGGTGCGGCTCAGTCAGCGGCCACCTCGCTGCCATATGGCGTATAAACACTAGGGGGTATATTTACTAAAGGTCAATTTTGATTTTTGAGTGATTTGACATTCGATTTGCATTCGATTTACATTCGATTTTACATTTGGGGATTTACTAAAGGCTAAATCGAATGTAAAATCGAACATAAAACCGAATTTCACTCAAATCCCGCTGAAATCCGAACATTGGAAAAACATTGGTACTTTTACATAGACCAATATATAAATCCCTTATTTACTATCATTCGATTTGAAATTGATCACAAAATCGAACTTCAAATCAAACTTCAAATCCCCAAATGAATAGACCTGCTTCATGTTTTTGATTTTAGCATGAGCAGGTCGGATTGACCCAGATACATGCATACATCAGTGAGATGCCTGCAGGTATCTTATAGAGCATAAACACGGTCAGATTTGTCAGATCTGTCAGATGAACGATTTGAACCATTTTACCAACGATTTGAACGATTTTTGACTGCATTAAAATGAATGGAATCGTCCAAGTCTGACTGCAAACACATCAGATGTCAGATATCGTTATCTGACCATCGGGAACGCGCATCGTTCAAATCGTTCATCTGACAGATATGTCAGATTTTCCTTCAGATATGAACGATTGAACGATTTTTTAAAAATCTGACCGTGTGTATGCTCCATAACTGTAAACAGCTTAGAAAGAGTTAAAGTTTTTAAAAAAATTACGTGGGGTCCCCACCTAAAACAGGACCAGCCCCGGACTTTTCATAGCCAGTCCTGGTTGTCTTAAGTACAGGGAAAAAACTGCGTAGGGTTCCCCCTATACTTAGCACAACCAGAACTGGGCTCTGATCCTGTTCTGGTTCTGTACTTACAGGGGAAAAAATGTGTTGGGTTCTCCTATAATCTCCAGAACCACCACCGGACCCTTTCTAGTGGGGGGCTGATGCCACAGCCAGGGGAGCCTTGTCACCAGGCCCCCCAGCCGCAGCATCAGCCCTTACCACTAGTCAGGTCAGGCCAGGGATCCCCCTCTCCAGGGCACTCCTGGTCTAGGCTGATAGCCCGGGGCTATCAACTCCAAGCCTGGGCGGTGGGTGGTGGGTTGATAGTGTAGGCTTTGTGTAAAAAAAGAAGTGTATAAACATTATCTTTACAGTAGAACTACAGGTCCCAGCAAGCCTCCCCCCATGCAGGTACTTGGAGAACCACAAGTACCAGCATGTGGGGCATTAAGGGCCCGCTGGTGCCTGTAGTTCACCTGTAAAGAAATGTTAAAATAAACACAATACACAAACACCGTAATAGTAAAGTTTTAATACATACATACACAGTCACACATACTCACCTACATTACCTGGACTGGTCCACTTCTTCCTGTAGGCATCCATGGTCTTGCTAAAACAACAAAACAAATAAACACGAACTAGGTAACAACCACAATGGTTGTTACCTCCCGAAAGAAAAACTCAGATGCGTTTCTAGCATTTGTAGAGCCGTATCTGAGCGTTCATTGGCTGAGAGAGGTCAGCCCCCGCCTCTCTCAGCCAATGAACGGCTCCTTCCATTGAAGTCAATGGTGGGAACCGTAGAATAAACTTTAATAACCCTGTGGCTCTCCATTGACTTCATACCCGACCCGTGTGTGTGTGTGCGCCTGTGTGTGTGTGTGCGTGTTGCGTGTGGCATGTGTGCGTGTATCTGTTTTCTCCAAAGACAGTGATGTCACTTCAAGTATAAAGGAAAGAGACAGCCAGCTTGTCTTTGCTGTAGGAGGTGGCTAGGGGAATACTGCATCATACTTTACTTAATACAAAAACATTTTGCCGAGGTACAGAATAGGAACCTATTGATACATTATATGGATCTTATTCATCAATATCAAAATCCCAATAGCAAATGCGCTGATGGTCTTTTAAGACACTGATGCACAGGGATTCCTCATTGAATAGGCATGCACTACAGGACGACTGGATTACGAGGGAGGGGGCCCAAATGAGTATATTGAATAGGGCCTCATGAGCTTTTAATCCGACTCTACACCGAGGCGCAACCTCTGACCTGTGCCTTCTGCGCATGTGCAGCACCCCGCCATGTCTTCCCCTCTTTTCCGTCCCTGTCACATCTTCATCTCCTCTCTATCCATCCACTGTGCCACCACCAGATGGGGTGGTGCTGACAAGAGACAGGGATGGGGAAGTGGGGGCAGGCCCCTCTATATTAAGTGCCCCCAGGCTCCCTGAAGGCTTAATCCTACCCTGGATTTGTAGGAACATGGAAAAGTGGGACAAAAAGTGCATATGCTTCGCCCTCTTCAGCCTGTTCAATATAGAGACCACTAAGCAGCGTTGGAGCCTCTAACATTTGTTTCAGGGAATCAACTTATTTGATTGGATAAAAAAAAAAGCGTAGGTGAGTGCACATAAATAAATGCATAAATTCACTTGTATGCAGAGTTAACGCATCTAATAGTGCGCCTGTCCCATATCTGTACGCTTGGTTTGCAGCTGGTAATCACTATCATGCGTTCATATCCTTACATCCAACTCCGCAGAGCTCACAGTTGGACGACATTCCTTCACTCAACTTTCCTTATGTGAGATAACGCCCTGTCACGCCTCTTTAGTCGTAAGGGAAGATGTGACTGACATGTGTATGATCCTGCATCGCGAAAACACCCAAATGTACTCGGCAAACAGGTATAAGTTTAACTCAACATCAGACCCCTAAACTATTCTTATTGGTCATATAAATGCACTGGGCCTGATTCAGAGCCGGACGCTATTTGCGATCGCTCGTTCAGAAAAAGGGGCCGGCTATTTAAATTGAGCGTTCGCTCTTTGCGGTCTGTTGACGCCTCTATGTCTGAGCGAGCGAACGAAACATGCGCTCGCTATTTTGTAAAGACGCATCCTACGTCATCTCCGCTATTTATTAGATTAATCGAGTACATCAAAAGGCGTCTGAACTGCTCGCAGTGCTTGTGGCTGGATTTTCCTACCGCAGTCATGCGAACAGTTCAGGCTAACAGACAACCAAGTGACGTGGTCGATGACGCTGCTTTGTTAATTATGCACACCCTTAAAACGCCCGTTTTGACCGTTTGGCACGCCTGCGTTCGGATCTCCACTCCCCGTTTTCAAGCACCTTCCCCTGTTACCACCCACAAACGCCTCATCCTTTCACTCAAATTAGCAGGCATTCGCTATTTTGTGAACACAGGATTTCTGACCGCACTGACTGGTTGGCGCATGCGCATTATGACCCATACGCATGCGCAGATGTGCGAACATCGCTCGGAGCGAACGAGCGGCCGCTTACGAGTGGCTCTGAATCAGGCCCACTGCTTAGAGCCCTGTCTGAGAAGTTAGAACATGAATGAAGTGATTTCAGTCATCAGGGGAATTCAGTAGAGAGAACACAATGGAAGAAGGCAGGAGATACTTAGTAAACACTGTGTCTACAGCTTTGTACTGTACATAGACAGCAAGATCATTCTAACAATACATCTGCAATTAGGAAGAAAACACAACTACTGTAGTTCAGTCCAGTGTAATGAAATGATGCCAGGAACCCAGCTCCCCGGAGAGCAATGATATCGCCGGTTGTAAGACTTTTGATGTAGAGGTCGAAGTGATAAAAATTTCTACCTCCAATGAAAAACACCAATGTCACCGGCAAGAAAAGTTCTCATCCTTGAACAAATGGCCAATAAATTCTGAAACCTGACAAAACACTAACAACCACAAGCACTCTTCAGGTAGCTGGGATAAGTTTGGGATCACACAAACGAATAAGTGTATCGACAATTAAGAGGAGATAAAACCAATGGTGGGTTTATCTTCTCCCAAAATAGTCCATTGCTTTGGGGCTCAAAAGAAAGTTCAGATTCAGCCCCAATGAACAAAGAGCCCTGATCCACCCAGAGGAAGAGAGATGGTCAAGTTCCAGCCTAGAGGTGCTCAGAAAATCTACACCAATTCAAGAGTGCCATGTCCCTACTTTTGTTCCAAGTTCCTGGAGTTGCTGTTGGTAATACTACTATCATTCATAGAAAAGAGTCTCCAAACATGAAGCAAAGGCCTGGATACAGTAGTTCTTCAAAGAGCCCACAAGGTTCCCAAACTGGTGAGTTTCCATGGCAAGTGTGGGTAATCCGCAGCTTACTGCACAGCACCAAACACAAGGCTAATTGTCAGAACTGCAGCCTGTTTGAGCCAGTTGTTTGCTCTTGGACTGCTGTACACTGCTGGGACTACGCTTCACATCCTCTATTGCATTAGTCTGTGCTTAGTGTTAAAAGGGTTACTTCCCTCATCCATTGCATTTATCTCTGTCTATTCTTGTTCAAGGGAAAGTTTTCCTTGGTGTTATCGCATTGCCAAGTGTTATTATATGTGCAGGAAATACCAGGGCCGGCTCTAGGGGTGTTTGACCTGAGCGGTCACACAGAGGCGCCACCCATAGAGGGCGCACCCCTCCCCAACATCCCGATTTCAGCAGGACATTACTGTCCCGCTGTTCCACCCGTGGGCCCAAGTGGCTCGCGGGTGGTTAAATCGGGAGGTTGGGGACCCCCACTGCCGCATCTGTGTGGCGGTGCCGGACCCCGGAGACTCTGAATGGATGCTGCGCGCATGCGCGCGGCATCCATTCAGTGACGGGAGAGGGCTGTGAGGCTCCCCCCAGCCTGACGTTATTTGGAGGTGGACACACCTCCTAATAACGTTATGTAGGGGGCGTGGCCTGTGGTAATTATGCCACACCCCCGTTTTCGAAGATAGGGCTCTCTGGAGGGGGCCGGCACAGGGTGCTCCGACCCCTGGAGCCGCCCTGGGAAATACTACCCAGATTATCTTCATGCTCACACTAGCTGTTATTGTGACTACAACTCCCATCATAATTATCTTCTTCAGAATAAGGGGGAGATGTATTAACGGCAAAATGCGGTAAAACCCCCGAAAATGCAGTTTTCGGGGGTTTTACCGCATTCCCCGTATGTATTAAGCAGCAGAATGCAGCGTCGCTAGGTAACGCCACCTTCAGGTGGCGTTACCCAATAGAAGCCTATGGGCTTCTTAGCACGACGCTCGGGGCTGGGAGGGATCCGATCGGATCCCTCCCATGAGCCCCCGCGTCCTTCTGCGCATGCGCAGAAGGACTTCTGGGTGTTCAACCCGGAAGTCCCTCTGCCCGGCAGCATCGCAAAGGACAGCTCTCATCGAGAGAGCTGTCCTTTGCGAAATCCTTGGTACATACCGCGGTATGTACGCAAAGTCGGGGGGATGTACCGCAACGGCGATGTCGCCGTTAATACATCTCCCCCTGAGAGTTGTCATTATTCTCCAGTGGTATTATCTGCTTACACAGTACTCATCATTTTTGTCCAGGTTCTCAACAGTCTATGGCCCTGATTCAGAGCCGTTCGTTAGAGGCAGTACGCTCGTTGCGTTCCGATGTTGAGTAACCGCGCATGCGTCGGTGTTACACTGCGCATGTGCGTACGGCAGATTGCGAGTTTTTTTTGTCTCGTTCGTCAAATAGCATACAGGAAGTGACATGTCAAATGTGATTGACAGAACAGGCCGTTTTGGGGCGTTGACGGGGGTGGAGATGGAAAAACGCAGGCGTGGCGAGGCGTTTTTTGGGCGTACATACATTAACAAATGCGAACGTCAAATGTGTTCGTACCAACTCATACGTCACTGGATGATCCTCTTTCCCCTCAAAATGCTCGCACAGCTTAGGGGCTGGATAACTCGACCACAGTGGCGATGGCCTTCTCCTCCGTCCCGGCACTCCACGATGTTGCATCGATTAATCACGGCTTCTCAGAAACTCAATTAGTGTTGGATTGAAAACCGGCTTGGTATGTGTTTTGAAAGCAGTTTTTTTGGATAGCACAAAACCAAACACAGGTGGAAATCATAGCTGCTAATGTCTGGATTACACAATCAATTAGCGTACATTTGTGGGGGTGTATTTTGGCCGCAATGTGTTCGTTTTTGGACTATTGTAACAATAATGTCATCATGTTTAGGTTTGGTCCCTCATTTTGTGTTTGCAAGGTGTTTTTTCCTCCTTAGGTAATGTTTTAAACGTTCCTTAACGAGCACTTTTTTTTCAATGTGTAATTTTTTATTTTGAACGTTGTTGGCTTGTGGGCCCGGATTAAAAGTAACCCATTTTTGCAATAATGTCAGAATACAAAGTCGTACATTTCTGGTAAATTTATTGGTATCCACCCCAAAAAAAATACACATATTGAACTCCAACATTTTTGGCAGTGTTCCACAATATTTATTAATTGTGCAAACAATAATTTTTGGGTAAACGTAAATGCAAAAATTCAAAACAATTCACAAGAAAGGAGAGGGAAGTTTTGACCAGAAAGGAATATGAGGCAAGCACAGAAGGAGTGTGGGAAAAGTAGCCAATGGTGTCACCGTTTTTTCGCCCGTTTGGCTGGGGGAGGGAGGGCGCCAGACCGGGTCCGGGATGTCATCGGGCTGGCCTGTCCAGAGGCAGATGTTGTGGCCTCTGGACTAGGCACAGGGCTAGGCACATTTGGAGGATTGGCTGATGTTGTGCCAGAGGTGGAGGATCCTGATGTTCCGGCAGGAAGGGAGGTCGGCTCCACCATGTGCTGGCGAACGAGCTGCTCCAGGGCAGTGGCGATGCGGATGTTGGCCCTGGTATTTTCCGCCAGGGCCTGACCAATGGTCACGTTGGCCGCAGCATTTTGCTCCAGGGCCTCAGCCACCCGTACCAGACTGGCGTCCATCCTCTGCAGAATCTCCGTATGGAAATCCGATTTAAAATTGAGTTCTGTGAGGAGGGACACTGCCTGCGAGGGGGATTGCCCTGGACTGGCTTCTGCAGGGTCCTCAGCCGGATGTACTGGTTCCTCCCCTGCAGAGCCAGCAGAAATTCTGCGGCCAAGGCTCCCCTCTGGAGCAGACTCATCCGCCTGTGTCTCTGTTGGAAAATTGAGAAAAGACTCACATTACAATCTACATATTGGCACAATAACATTTCACAGTTGGTGACATCACAACATTTACCTGGGACAACATGAGGAGCCGCAAAGTCTGGCATGTCCGTATCCATGTTGGACACGCCAAACACCTCCACAGGCTGCACATACCCCTGTGCCAGCTCTTCTAAATCAGTAAACTCCAATGACACAGGGGTGGGACCTCCACCTGTCCCCCTTGCATGCCTAGCCCTGTCTGCCATTTTTTGTTTCAGGCGATATTTGAAGTCTTGCCATCTGTGGGTTAAATTGGAACCATTACTTTTTATTTGATTTGGTTTTTGGTTTTAGGGTGGTCAAGTGTTTACTTACCGCCGTTTGACATCCCGGGCTAGACGGACATAATCCCCCACCCTATTGACATCCACGGCTACCTCTTCCCACATTCTCCACTTCTGGCTTGCACTCATATTCCTGTCTGCCTGTGGCAGGATGTCCACACACTTCTGAATCAAAACCTCCATCTCCTTTCTTGTGAATTGTGGCTGCCTTTTCTTTTTGGCAGCTTTGCCCGGAATACTGGGCCCAGCAGCCTCTTCCATGTCATCCTCCTCACCTATTTGGGTAAATTTGCAGAATTCTCAACTTCACAACTTGCACAATATTATGTTTCCAATTAATCATTGAGTCAAAATGCATGAAATACTTACCGCCTGACTGTTGTCCATTGTTTCCCTGGTCTGTAGCCATGTGTGATGTTCAAACTAGAAATACACCAGAATTGTGTTTTTGACTCGTGACGTATTTATACATGCGTCCTTATTTTGCGGCCGCATCATTGATTGTGCGTTCCTCTTATCCTTCCTTAATTTGTGCGGGAAACGAAACACTATTTATGGCTTGGGGCGTTTCGACTCGAGGTGGCGTTTATTGAATGTTGGAGGTTACGTTGTTTGGAGTTGATTGTTGGCTGGTGTCGGAGATTGCGTTTTTTGTGGCTTGTTTTTTTTTTTTTGGTTTTTCTTTGTTTTCCGTTCCTTTTTTTTCCATTTTGAAATTTTTAGTCGTTTCCAGTTTTGGTAAGTTTGGGGAAGTCTAACTTTGGGTCAATTTGTCTCTCATTCTGGTGTCGATTTTTCTAATAAGTTTTTCCCGTCATTTCATCTCTCTTAGGTTTTATTTTGGCTCTGCCCCAAAGACATTTTGGTCCGGTTTCTTATATATTATCTCTTGGTAAGTTCATTTGTTAAACTGTTTAGGAAATGTTCTTGTTTGTCTGTACGCAACTTTGGTTGGCCTTCCACATGTAACGTTGTTTTTAGCAAATTGGAACTCTGTGTTTTTTTAACATTATTTATGCGGCGTTATTGTGCCATGTATTTGCGAACTAATTAGCGCATTTTTACTACTTCCTATTGTGCCTTGTATTTGCGAACTAATTAGCGCATTTTTACTTCTTCCTATTGTGCCTTGTATTTGCGAAATAATTAGCGCATTTTTACTACTTCCTATTGTGCCTTGTATTTGCGAAATAATTAGCGCATTTTTACTTCTTCCTATTGTGCCTTGTATTTGCGAAATAATTAGCGCATTTTTACTACTTCCTATTGTGCCTTGTGTTTGCGAAATAATTACCGCATTTTTACTACTTCCTATTGTGCCTTGTATTTGCGAAATAATTAGCGCATTTTTACTGCTTCCTATTGTGCCTTGTATTTGCAAAATAATTAGCGCATTTTTACTACTTCCTATTGTGCCTTGTATTTGCGAAATAATTAGCGCTTTGTAAAATGTGTATTCATCCCTTAAAAATGTTTTTTTTTGGCTGGAGCATTGGTTGCTTACATTTGGCCTCAATTTGACATAGTGTGCGCAACGTCGTTTTGCTCTTTGCCCAAATGTGTGTGTGTCCCCTTTTATGTTTTGTCTTGCTTAAATTTGTGATAATGACATGGCCAGCATAAAATGATGTATATTTTTGATGTTATTATTTGCAGTTACAACATATCATGACAATACCCCGGCATGTAAGCATCAATGGATGGTATTTTCAAGCAAAGTTACATGTATTTTTAATGGGTGGGGTAAAAAGGCTGACATTCCAATGTTGTCATTTCAGGTTGATATGGGTCGGATTGTTCTGGCCCTGCTCCCGGAAGCCGACCAACCTCAATCTTGTCCCAGGCGTAGGCATCGTAGGCGTGCAAGGCCCCAGATATTTCGAACACATGTCACCCTTTTTGGAATGCCAGATGATGAGGTTTTAAGACGTTACCGTCTTCCTCCAAAAATCATCATAGACACTCTCTCATTAATAGAGAGTGATCTTGAGCGGCAAATTGACAGTCCTACAGCAATTCCACCACTTACGCAATTTATGGCGGTGTTACATTTCTGTGCCTCAGGATCGTTCCAAACAACGGTGGGAATAGTGGCTGGCATCTCACAATCCTCCTTTTCCCGGATCCTGAGGGCAGTGATGGAGGCACTTTTCAAGCACCTCCATCATTTTATTCAAATGCCTTTGTATATGGGTGCCCTTAGTGTGGCCAAGGCCAATTTTTACCAAATAGCTGGCTTCCCACACATCATAGGGGTTGTGGATGGTACTCACATACCACTTCAGCCTCCAGCACGGCTGGAGGCAACATTTAGAAACCGGAAACACTATCACTCCCTCAATGTAATGGTGGTATGTGATGCCTCCCTCCAGATCCTGTCCCTGAATGCAAAATTACCAGGAAGTGCACATGACTCCTTCGTCATCCGGCAATCAGGGATATGGCACAAATTAACCAACCTACAAGCTAGTGATGCGTGGCTTCTGGGTAAGTGGAGACCTTTAGTACATAACAATGTTAAGCTTCATACAGAGTGAGCCTGATGTTGACTTTTCGTTTTCACAGGAGACAGTGGCTACCCTTGCACGCCCTGGCTGCTCACTCCTTATTTGGCTCCCACAACAGGGCCACAAAGTGAGTATAATTCCGCACTTACAGCCACCAGGCAAGTGGTGGAGCGCTGTATCGGCCTTTTAAAAGGCCGATTCAGATGCCTTCACCGCTCTGGTGGCGAACTCATGTATTTGCCGGATATGGTTTCGAAAATTGTGGTCCTGTGTGGGATATTTCACAACATCGCCATAAGGAGTGGGGTCCCAATGCAGCCAGAGGATGCCTTACCTGAGGATGGCCCCCCCGAGGTTGGTCGGAGGTCAGTATGTGGGGGGGCCATACGCGATGATGTGGTGGCCAGATTTTTTAGGTAATTATTTGAAAAAAAACAGTGTTGATACCTAATGTGGTTGGGTTTGTTTGAGAACATCTAATTTTTGGCTAATTTTTTTCTCCATCTTCTGTTTTTTTACATAATCTTTGGCACTCCAATGATGACTACTTCCTGCTACCCTTACAAAACCTGTATGTGGATATTTTGGGGCTATATTCTGGAACCCTTATTGCCACGCCATATATGTGGAATCATGTTGGCATGGTCCTTCGTCAACCAGTTCTTGATTTTGTTTTTGTGATGTGGTTTTTTTGGTATGTGTTGTATTTGAGATTATCACTGTGTGTTTTGTTTGTGAGTGACCACTTTGATTTTTCAGTTATGTTGATAATAAATGTTTTGAGAGTGAAATGTTGTCCCTTTTTTGGAACGTTACCACCAAGTGTAACCAGGTTCACACACGTTACATTTGACTAAGGGGTAATCCAGTACTGACGCCATTTGAGCAAAAATGTTATCTTTATTCAGGGTCCAAACCAACACCAAAAGGAAGCCTGTACAATCCTTTTGCTTCGTAATATTGCCCTAAGCTGCTTGCACACCAACTAGGAACCTGTAAAATGTAGAAATATCTAATTGTGACTACACCAAAAAAGGGAAATCAGATTTGTACTGTTAGGTGTTTCTTGTGGCTGTTTGACATAAAAATACAACACACACTCTTATTGACAAAAATTTGAAATCCTTGCAGGAACACTCTACTTATGTCAGGGTAAACAATATGTGGTTTTGAAAAAACGAATGAGCCAGACCGTAACTTCAAACAAAACAATTTATTTACAGAATGGGCCAAAAATCAAAAACTACTCCCTAAGGAGGACCGACATACGGTCAAGGACCACCAGCACCCCGATGATATTGCTGTGCGTCTGGGCCACACAGGCGGATAAATTGGCCCGAAGCCTCTGTTCCTCTGTGGGTGAGAAAAGTGTGGGGATTAATACAACAATAGTGAAACCACATTAAAAAAAAAAAAAAAAAAAACTCCACAAAAAACAATTTAAAAAAACTGCATTAAAACTCATCAAACTAAAATGGTGTAGGGCAAAAATACAAGGCCTATATCCAAATTCCGACAGGTGTGCTATGTGTATGTTGAAAACAGCAGTAACAGGTTACGGCAATCGCCCAAAACCACAAAATTTTTCAAAATAAACCCCCCAAAAAAACAAAACCATGATTACATACAAACAGTTTGTGACGATAAAAAACTGCCACAAAAAACATACCGGAAGACCCAATGCCAGCTACAGAAGGCCCTCCATCGTCCTCCTCGAAGGTGGGTCCATTCCCCAAAGATCGGGGCGGGGTAATGACCGACTCCGGGGAGGGGGTCATTCTAAGAGGGGTGGTTGGAGGAGAGGGGGAATTGGGACGGAGGGGAAGGAGGCCAGAAAAATCTGGCTGAGGGTGTAGGAAGGCTGGGGAGGAGTGGGGAATAGGGGAAGGAGTGGAGTTGGAGTGTTGGCTGGGGGTTGGGGAGAGTGGCCGTAATCGACGTCTGGCCGGACGCTGACGGCGTAGTCTTCGCTGGGCCCCTAAAGGATGGGAAACAAATTGGGGTTAGTTCCAACACAAATCTGCGCCCAAAAACAATTTTAAATGCACCCCCAAAAACAAAACAAACAATGATATGAGGATAATGAATAAATATGAAATACAGGGAAAACAGGGCCATGCAGATATGAGGAGAATGAATAAATATGAAATACAGGGAAAACAAGGCCATGCAGATATGAGGAGAATGAATAAATATGAAATACAGGGAAAACAGGGCCATGCAGATATGAGGAGAATGAATAAATATGAAATACAGGGAAAACAGGGCCATGCAGTTAGGGCCACAAAGACAAACATGAAAACCACAATCCATTAAACTTACTTTCTGCTATCTGCATGCGAAAGCATGCCAGCAAGCGGGGCGTCCGCCGTTGCAGGTCCGACCACCTGCGCTCCAGCTGCCCGATATGGCGGCGTGAGCCGAAGGAGCGCAGGCGGGCCCGAACCTCCGCATATGCGGATCGCTTCTCGCGGTTGGTGATGGGTGGAGGCTGGCTGGTGATCCGCCTATCCATCACCTCCGTAAGCACCAGCAGCTCGCGCTTGGTGAATGCGGAGGCTCTCATGATGGCAATGGAGTTTTTCCTAAAAATCATTTTTGATAAAGTGCTCCCAAATTTTATGATTGGCTAATATATTTAGGAAATTAACAGGAGCAATTCTATTGGTTAGTGTATGAGTCATGTGTTCGACAGGGCCAGAAATCTGTGGAGACTTATGATAGGCTTGATGCAGTGACATGCGTAAGCAAATTTACATAAAGAAATGAACTCCAGGAAATATGCGGGTATAAAAAGAAATAGAACAATTATTTAATAGGGGCTAACATGTATTTTGACAAATAAAAGCGAATGTTTAAGCCGTACGTATTCTGCGGGTAAACACAAACACGGACATAAATAAAGTTTATTGCATTGTGTAAAAAAAAAAAAAAACAATTAAGCTAATTGATATATTGATTGGCATGATACGATTGAGGGAGGTAGGCAGAATAAACGAGCAGTTAATCGAAATGTGACAGTCCAACTTCCGGGTAGTACTAGTGCGTGCGTTCCCTTCAAACCACTTCGGGGATGTACGCTCGCTATTTGGCACGCTCGTTAGTTAGAGGAGGGGTCGCCTGAGTTTGGGGAGGATGTTTTGATGCGAACGAAAATACGAGCGTGTGCCTGAATTTAAATATTTTTTTACGTTCGCCCAACGTACGAACGGCCACTTGCGTCCGGGTCTGAATGAGGGCCTATGTTACTATCTCGTCTTCTACAGGCTGAGGGGTCTATTTATGAAGGAGTGAAAAGTGTGGAGAAGTGGACCAGTGGAGTAGTTGACCATAGCAACCAATCAGCTTTAATGTTGCATTTATCAAGTACAGTCTGTAAAATAATAGGTAGGAGCTGATTGGTTGCTATGGGCAACTTCTCCACTGGTCTAATTCTCCACTCTTTTCACTGCTTGATTAATAGACCCCTCAGTAAGTTGGTTATCATCCAGAATTCATACTGAGCATATGTTAGGTTCATCCATGTCATCTGTATTATGGCGTATGCATTTCAGAGGGCGAGCCCATAGGTACACTTAAGAATGTTTATCTTTTATTAAAGTCACTAAGCTGCAGACGTTGTGCATGGGTGCTAGGTACTTCGGGACCTCTCAACGACATGAGGGGCCCAGTTCCTTTCCTTTTCCTAGAGTCATAAGGCCCCTTAGGAAGTGAGGATCTGCAGGTCGCCTTCGCCAAAATTGTATGTATGTGGGGGATCAGAAGTCAGCTGTAGAGAGCTGGGCAGAGGTTTCCCTTAATCAACCATCTTCAACCGCTAAATATGACTTACAGTAGTGCACATATAATTATTGCAAGCAAACAACAGCTTTATCCGAGTGATGCAGGGATGTGGTTGGTTCTCTTAGGGGGTAATTCTGAGTTGGACGCAGTCGCATACAAAGTTGTGTCTGGCCGCAGCAGCCTAATGACTAAGACGTGTAAATTAAGCCGTCTGTCCGTCTATGTGCGAAATGGTTTGATTTCATACGTCCCAGTAGCACCACCTACTGATTTGTTTCCATTCAGTTGTCATAATTAGTATCCGGATTTGCACCTGCCCCATGCTGAGTGCAAAAGATCCACCTAAAACAGATGTCCCAACTGCGTCTGAATGCCTAAATAAAGCACGGAAGTCAAGCTATACTCCCACTACACCGCCGCTCCATACATCTTCATACTTTTTGCCCAGAAATGCCCACCTGATGCTAGTCTCCAATCACCCAAGATCTGACACAATAATGACTACTTGACGCATCGGACAGTGCATGTGCACAACCGTGTTTTCAGATTCAGGGGCTCATTCATCATCGATAAATGGCCCAGTAACCATGCGGAAACACTAGTTTTTTAGTTATTTAGTTATTTTAGTTACCGGGCCATTCATCATCAGTGGTCCCCTGATATTCAGCAAACTCAGAAAACTGAAAGTTTTCAGAGTTTGCTCACGAGAACAAGCGCCATCTTCAGACGGCGCTTGTTCTCGTTGCCCCGCTCCTTCCTATGGGCAGGAGTCCCGGGGATGTGCAGAGGGATCCGTGCGGATCCCTCCGCCGCCTCCTCACTACCTCCCCAGAGGCTTTGCGCATACATGACCTCGGGTCATGCATGCATAGCCGGGCCGACAGGGAAGAGGTAAGTAACGCAGCTACATATGTAGCTGCGATACTAACCGAGGGGACATTTGCTTTTCGGAGCAGCTGTCCCGTCACCGGAGCAAGGATGAATTGCTCCGGTGTAAACTATCCCCTGCTGCAAGTTGGATGCTTAAGCATTCCTCACAGCGAGATCGATACTTAATCATCGGAGGCCATAAGACCTACGATGATGAATAGACCTCTCAGACACATATGCAGTCGGCTCAAAATCAGGGGATGCGTCCATTTCTTAAGACGTGTCCGAATCAGAATCAGTCCCTTTATGAGGGTGAGCTGTAATGTTCGGCAAGATAGACATTAGGCTGCAGACATTCAGTAGCATTGGTAATGACTTAGGAAGAGATATATCAAACCTTCTAAAGAGGATGACTGGAGGTGCTGACCATAGAAAAAAATCAGCTTCTAGCTATCATTATCTCATATACTGTTCCCGCTAGGCTGTTTTAGCACCCCGCTAAAACAGCCTGCCTTGTGCCTTCCCCACCTGCCGGCTGCAATGTCCCGCGGGTGGGAAAAGTTGCGGTGACCAATCACGCACTGCATCTATTCACCGTGAGGTGAGAGCTTTGGGGAAGCCCAGCACCTCCGTGAGTGCTGGGCAAACCCCCAAGTGAGATGGATCGGGGGCGTGTCACAATGAAACGCCCCCTCCCGGCTGCCACGCCCCCTTTTCAGGAGCCCAAAAAGACTCCCTGCTTGCAGTCTAACAGAAACACTATCATACAGTCTATAAAATGAGCTACAATATGCCTGGCTGGTTGCTATAGGCAACACCCCCACTTGTGCTCATAGATCTCTTGCATTTCTTTTCTGCCTGGTCAGGCTGTATAAGGAGACTGGCTGTTCCCATCAGTCCCAATAGTCGGGTTTTAGGGAAATGTATTTTACCCGGCAACCAATTGCTGAGAAGCGTATCGGGACCCCAGGGACAGCTCGGGGTTACATACATAGTCATGTAGCATTACCCATCATCCTCTGTCTCATGCTGGGAATACATACACGGGCAGCTGGCACAGTTTAAGAAAGTTGTAAAGGAAACCATCGTAAAGCAAAATCTCTGATGGCCACAGAGAATTGCGGCATGACAATGGGCCTGATTCAGCAAGGATCGCTGATGCGATCACATCCGCAAGCGCCTACGCAGTTTTGCCGCGAAATTCTGTAAATGACTGCGATCGCAATGCCTCCGCAGCACAACATAAAGACGCCCACTTCCTTTTACTCACATCCGTAATATCTTGCAAGTCATACATGCCTTCTCTCCCGGAAGACGCTCACGATTTTTCAGGTAACCCCCTGCACCCCCAGGATAGGTTAGTCACTTCTCCCGCATTCAGCCCACTTCCTAGTGAAGTAGGCAGCATGGGGAGACTATTCGCGGTGATCGGCGGGTCCGTGCTTTGGGGGCGGGGCCTACTGACGCGATTCCACGAGAACCGCATAATTTAGCCCCGCCAACCTAATTCAAATATGAATAGACATAATTATGACTGGTCCCGCCACCCAAGCACGCCCACCTGCTTCACTGTTTTCACAGATGGCAAGTACGTTGCAAGTCTCTGAAAACATCGGTACCATTGAGTACCATCGGAGTCTCACGCACAATTAAAGCAGGTCAGACCTCACTCACAAACTGCTAAACTTCCTGTCGGTATCTGGAGGTCAGGCTGCGTATGCCATCGCAGGGGCTTAATTATGCACGCCCCTGTAACGGCGATGAAACGCACAGGCACGCCTGCGTTTCTACGACCACCACCCCCAAACGGTACTTCCTGTCAATCACTCTGCGATGGGTCTGCGTAGTCACTGCGATCGCAGTGGCTGTTAAGTGCCCGCGCACTGCGAAGCATACACTTGCGCAGAACGCAACAATCGACCGGGTGCGTGCGTTTTTGCACTTGCGATCCTTGCTGAAATCAGGCCCAATGTTCCCTAATGAGCTAAAAGTTTAAGGAAGAACTCATTTCAAGGGGGTTAGAGGTCACATGCATTCATGATAGCAATTTCAAATGGGTTTTTAGGTGGGTTACGGTGTCTTAAGGATGGCAGCGTGTAATGGGACTGATCATATCCCATGGTTAACAAATCATATCCCATCATTTGCCTGTATGGTAAATTCAGTCTTGTGTACACCATGGAAATATTAGTGCATTTTCTATCAGCAATAATAATAATATAGGTGTATATCAGCCTGTTGTGGATAGTGTTAACTATCAGACGACCATGCCAATAGCGTGCTCCAGCCACAATTCCAAATACAAGGAAGCAAAACCTTGTTTTGCTAAATGTGCGCTTATGTATAGTACGCTGACCCTAACTTTATTTGCAGTCAACAAATCTGGGCCCCGAAGCATTGCTAGTTAGTAACTTAGGATCCGATTAGGAGTTACATCATTAATAATTCAGACAGAAAATCTGAGAAGGAAGTCGTTACAAGAAAAGATTATTTAACAAATGAAAGCACTGATTAAGTGGTCAGCCAGCACGGCCAGTACATGTGGCGCTGGCACTTAGGTTTACATTATAAACAGCACTAAAGTATAGATTAGGACAGTGGGCCTGATTCAGCAAGGAACGCAGTTGCTAATACGCACGCAATCGGCCGATTGTTGCGTACTGCGCATGCGTATGCATCGCAGTGCGAGTGCACGAACTAGCCACTGCGATCGGGACTGCAACAGCTGTGACTACGAAGACCCATCACAGAGCGATTCACAGGAAGTGCCATTTGTGGGTGGTGATGGTGGGGGGGGCTGGGGTTGGGCAAACGCAGGGGAGTCTGGGCCTAATTCAGAAACGCTCGCGAGCGCTGAGCGCTCGTAAGCAGGTCGATCGTGGCCCAGTGTGCATGTGCACGACGGAGGCGGCTCCGTCATGCGCATGCGCGAGACCTGGATAGCGACGGGCAAGCCGTCGCTCCGGGTCTCTCTACAAAGGGGGCGTGCTGTCGATGGTGAGTGACAGCACGCCCCCTTTGGTGGGCGTGCCGGGGGCGTGGCTGCCCAGATGGAAGCGTTCCCATGGGAACGCCTACCGTCTGGGGCCGGCCCCACTGACATCACTGATAGAGCCAAAAGCACTCCAGGGCTTGCGGCAACGAGACCCTACCACAAGGGTCTCGTCGCAAGCACGATGGTCACGATGGTCTTGACCATCGCGACCATCTTCCTGGCTGCTCGCTATAGCTGTGGGTGGTCACCCACAGCTATATGAGCGGCCAGGAGGCCGCTCTAAAAATGAAGAAGGACGACCCTGATTCAGAGCGAGTGCTCTGTCAGAGCGTCCGGCTCTGAATCAGGGCCTCTGTGCGTTTCAACGCCATTACAGGGACGTGCATAAATTATCCAGTGCGATGCCCTACGCAACCTGAGGCCTCATAGTGTGTGTGGAAGCCAGCAATTCCTGGGTAAGGTCAGGGCTTGTGCAAGTGTGCGTGTGGGTGCGATGGTACTTGATTGTACATTGCAGTCTTGCCAAACATTACGGATGTGTGCTAAGTAAAGTGGGCGTCGTTGTGCAGTGCTGCGAGGGCATAGCAATTGCAATTGTTTAGCATACTATCGCGGTTGAACTGCATGCGTAATCAAGTTGCAAGTGAATCAGGTCCTGTGTACGGAACGGGAGGTTGGCCTTATAACTTCAATAACTGAGTAACCTCCGACATCATTTCTCTATCTCAACTAAAATAGCTTCTGTTGCGTCAGAATCTGGCCCACAAGATAATGTATATCACATCAGGAAATGTGCTATGTCTGACCTCAGATACTTCCAGGTGGCAAAAATATCAGAATCACTCAGGATATTTATTAATCCCTGAAAAAAAATTCCCACCCCCCCCGATAAGTATAATTTCTTATGGCTGCACATCGCGTATCTTCTCTGCCTGGCTCCCCCACTTTCTCTCCTCTATCCTCCGACCCTCATCCTAGGGGGACTTCAAAATTTCTTTTGATTATCCCACCAGCACTGTCACATCCAAATTTCTCTGACTACCCCGTCTGACCTTTCTCAATGCACCTCATCCTACTCCCACAACAGCGTCTACTCTTTGAATCTATTTTTCTCTCACTTCTGTACTCTCTGATTTCATTAACTCGCCAAATCCCCCCCCCCAATCTTTCCAGTTATCTCCCCCACACTTATAGCATCTCTTCTGCAGCAGCTCCTCCCGCCGCTCTGAAGGCTAATCTCACCAAGCATAAGCTGGGATCCTTTTATCCCTCCAGCTTCTCCTCCTTATTGGACTCTCATCAATATCCAACCTCCAATCACCGCACTCCCCTACCCTGACCAAACTGTCACTCTCTATGACTGTACCTCTGATTCCAATGCTGCAGCTGTCACTATAAGCCTGCACTGATCCCCAACCATGGGATTCCTCATTAACCTAACCTATTAGCTCCATAAATGCTGTTCCTCTACTGAGCACCATTATCAGAAGTCTTGCTGAGTTTGTCTATTTCAAAGTCATTCTTTCCTCCTCCTACAGCTCTGCACTTTCCTTATCTATACAATCTTACCTTAAGTCCCTCATCGCCTCCCAGTCGTCAAACTCATGTCACCACTTTGCCACCTTCAACTCCCTCCACTCCTCCTTCACATTATAGTCTGACAATGTGCTGTCTTTGGTGCCCAATACCACTTATATGCTGATGAACCCCAACTTTACATCCCCACCCCTGACCTCTTGCCCTCTATTCGCTACCACATTTCCAACTGCCTATCAGTCTTCTCCTCTTGGATGTCTAAATAGTACCTGAAACATAATATCTCTAAAACCAAACTCATTGTCTTTTCCCCTTCCAAAGTCCTTTCTGATCCAGCAATCTCTATCTCCATTGACAAGGAATCCCTCTCCTCTCTATCGTAAGTCTGCTATCTGGGTGTCATCCTTCCATCTGCCCATTCATTCTCCACCCACATTCAGCCCCTCACCCAATCACCTCTATAACATTCCCAGGATTTTGTCCTCTCATCCTGCAAGCCACCAAAACTATCATTCACGCCCTCATCATCTCCGGCCTTGATTACTGTAACCTTCACTCTGGGCTTACCCTTTCTCGCCTCGTTATTCCATCCTCAACTCTGCTGACCACTCCATTTTCCTCACTCGCTGCTCCATGTCAGACACTCCCTTTTCTCCCTATATTACACCAAATAAAATTGAAACTCCACTCGCTTAAAATTAACTTGACCACTCAGCCGCCCCAAGTCTTTAACCTCATCCCCAGTCACCCTACCTCTTACCTAGCCTTCCAGCCTCTAAACATGCTCTAAAAACTCGCCTGTGTCTACCGTACCTCCTTCTAATGGCACAAATTTTTCACCCCACTGCTCTGCTCCCCATGCCCTTCCTGTGTCCCCTCATTGTCCTTCAGAATTTAAGCTCTTGAGAACATTACTCTGTCTCCACATGTTTTGTTGCTTAATTATGCATTTTTTGGGTTGTAATTATCTTAACCTCCCCATCGCCTGATGAGTGTTGCCTCCTAACAGTGCAGGGTAAACCATCAACCATAATCATAATGAAATAACGACACAGAGACTTATATAAGGTGAAAAGAAGGTCAGCTTTATTTATTTTTAAACTAATTAAACTATTAATGTATAACTGAACTAACTAATAGAAGAATAAAGAAAGACAGACAAAGTATGGTGGTGCAGAAAGAACGGCCCCACAATGCAAGATCACCAACTGCATACTCACATCAATCTTCTACATGGGAGGCGAGCAGCCAGCCCATTACCACACCCAAGGTATCCACCTCCCACCCCAATGACACGACGTGAGGCCCACCTGGTTAGGTGGCTGCCGCTGACCCCAGAAGGGTAAAATCAGCCTAAGCCATGTATTGGAAGGGAGAGCGCCTCAAGCTCCAAAGACAGATGGCGACTGCTACCGTTCTTTCCTGCCACAAGAAAAGCCGACACCAAACAACTCAATGAATTAGGGAGGGAGGGCGGGAAACAGCCGACCAGAGAAATTTCTATGAAATGGCTGCCAAGCAGCAACTTTGACATAGCACTGACCCGCCCCCTGCCAATCCTATAGGCTAAGCAGACCTAACCCCACCCCTACCCAATCCTATAGGCTAACCAAACCTAACCCCACCCACAACACTATCTCACTAAACAACTAGCTCCTTCTTGTCCAGAGGCCGATACCCACAGGCTCGGGTGTTTAATTATCTCCTTGCATATGAAATGCACTCCGTCCTACATCTATAATATGTCACTCTGTTTACTTTCTTTATCTCACTGTGCCGTTCACTGCACACCCACGTACTCCTGTATGCTTTTTGCCTAAGCAGAGCGCTACAGAATTCTTGTGGTGTCTTAGAAATAAAAGGATAATCTTAGAATTCAAGCGTTGATGGCGACAGTCAATTCTTTCTGCTCAAACCAGATGTGAAATGACACAAAGCTGTTTTGAAAATCTCACTCATCTCTGGAAGGAACCTTCTGTCCCCCTGTAGACATGGGCCAGGCTGATCCCTTACTTAATATGGAATAGATGTACGTATTTGAGCAGTGAGCATCTCACAGCTTCTGGTACTAAAACACCTCATAGCTGACGTAGACTGGTGAGTCAGGCGATTACATTGCTGAGTCACTGCTTATTCTGAATAAAGATGCTGAAGTTACTGTGCGTCAGTGATCTTTTTTTTTATTTTCTCTCTGTCATTCAAACCCAAGTGAATTTAAAATAGATGCCCCTAGATCAGGGATGGGGAACCTCAGGCCCGGGGGTCGTATAAGGCCTGCTGAATCATTTGGTTTAGCCCTTGGAGCTTTTTTCTGCTAGCATCATCTGGATAGCAGGGTTCCTAGAATGGCACCCTGCAGCCAGAATCTATGCAGCAGTGCCACCTGGAGTGTCCTTAGGACGCTTCAGACGGTCAAACCGCTGTCCTTACAGCTTACCAGAGCATCCTCAGGATGCTTCGGGCATTGCTGTAAACACTGGCGATTGTCGCCCCGCCCCCGTGGACATCACACGGAGAGGGCATGGCATGCACCAGGCCCACCAGAGCCAGCCCTAGGCATAGACAAACTAAGCAAATGCCTAGGGCACCCAAACCCGCCTAGGGCCGGCAGAGGTTTGGGGCAGGCATGGCTGGGGCACCTGTTGCTGGCTGGGCAGAGACTATTGGCTGCTGCTACTGTCACTGTGTAGTGTCCATGATCGGAGCTCAGTTAACAGCTCCAATCGGGCCTGGCAGCAGCAAACAGTGAGCGGGCAGCGGCAGTTTGCAGGGATGGAGCACCTGGATGACGGCTAGTGGTTAGCGCGTGTACTGTGTAGGGAAAGGGGTGATGGGTGCTGTGCTGGGTGAGGGATGCTGTGCTGGGACAGGGGGGCTGGGTGATGTGTGTTGTGATCTGTGCTGGGTGAGGGGTGCTGGGAGCACAGCACAATGGGAAAGGGCCACAGTACAGTGAGACCATGCCCCTTCTGTGAGGCCACGCGCTTTTTCAGGATCCTATGGGGGGGGCACCACCCAAAATCTTGCCTAGGGCAGTAATTTGGCTAGGGCCGGCTCTGAGGCCCACGAATGAAATTATATATATCTAAATGGACCTCGGCAGAAAAAAGGTTCCCCACCCCTGCCCTAGATGAATATGCAACCTCCTTTCATAATACCTAGTGGTGGCAACTCCTGAACCGGGCCTTTTGGCAGGGGCTTATTAAAAAAGGAAACCCATGCGCAGTCTCTGTTGGGGCCAGCTTATCCCTAGCCGTTGGTGCAAGTGACTAAACTCTGGTGCTGTGCCAGAATGTACTGCGAATGCGCAGGTCTCCATGAAAATGGCTCTGCGGCCATTTTCCTGATGATTTTTCTACTGCACAAGTGCAGATCGCTGGGAGAGTGCCCGCTGTGCCATTTTCCCGGTGCTTTGTGCAGCACTGCTGGTGGGGGAATATGGAGAGGTAATCATTGAAGAATATGAGTACAGAGTGTGGAACCATGTGCGCCACACACCCCGCACCCATTATAGATACGCCATTGCTTTTTAGTTGTGTATTAGGTGCCAAATAGAGAGAGGGAGCGAGAAGTAAATTCTCTGTGGAATTTCTAACTAATCCGGTTATGCAGGTTATACAGGGGGACGGGCAGTTTTGCATTGTTGTGAATTTTCCTTTTGCTTTGCATCCTGCAAAATGCCGTTCCGTACTGTTTTTGTAAAGTCAGATTTCAAGTAAGTTATAGGGGGTATATTTACTAAAGTGAGAGTTTTTTTAGAAGTGGAGATGTTGCCCATAGCAACCAATCAGATTCTAGCTACTCTCTTCTATAAGGTGCTAGATAAATGTTAATTATAATCTAATTGGTTGCTATGGGCAATATCTCCACTTCTAAAAACTGTCACTTTAGTAAATTTACCCCACAGTGTATGAACAGAGCTGGTCTGTAGCTGAGAGAAGACAGAGAAAACTTAATGCCTTAGGGGCCTATTCATCATACAATAAATGGCCCGGTAACCATGCGGAAACACTAGTTTAGGCATATTTAAGTTACTGGGCTATTCATCAAAGCTCCGATAGGACCCCATGATATTCAGCAAACTCCGAAAACTGTTTTCAGAGTTTGCTTCCGAGAACAAGCTCCCTGCTCCTTCCTATGGGAAGGAGTTCCGGGGATGCAAAGAGGGATCCGGGCGGATCCCTCCGCCGCTCCTCGCTACCTTGAATTGAATTGCTCCAGGGTCACGTTTCCCCCCCGCTGTGAGTGAGTTGGATATTTAAGTATCCCTCGCAGTGAGTTCAATACTTCATCATTGGAGGCCACACGGCCATCGATGATGAATAGGCCCCTCATTCTGGCAGTGATAAGTTCTACAATTTGTGACTGAATACAGAACAAGCCCAAAATTTCACTGAATGGTTTTAAAATCTATTAAACCTTCTAAAGAGGGGAGAAGCGGACTGGTGGAGAGTTTGCCCCTAGCAACCAATCAGCTTCTACCTAGCATTTATCTAGTTCCTTTGTATAAAATGATAACTAGAATGTGATTGGTTGCTATGAATATTACTAGATATTAGAGATGTGTAGGTTCGGATTTATCTGGTTAATTTCGCCAATTTAGCGAAGTACGGATTAGTTCAGATTTATCCTATTGGCTATCCAAAACACGTGAGAGCCGGTTAGCCAAATCTGATGACATTTTTTGAGATCCCAACATAACCGAGTAAAACCCGAATAAAACTGAAACCGCTCATCTCTACTAGAAATAGTATCAATAGACATAAAACAGGATTTTAGGACGACGTTTATCTGATTGGAATTGCTTGCAGCACAGAGGGCTGGATATAAAGCTATAGGTGATGTTTCTTTTGCATTATAAAAAGAGGATATATCCCTTTTGGTGCTCAGACCCTCTGTTTTTCAATCCAAGGCCGGGACGTACTAAGGTTGCGGTGGCCATTCCGCCAGTCACCGCAACCTTACTGATCGCATATGTACTAACATATACAATTAGTATCGCAAAGGACAGATTTGCGATAAGAGCTGCCCTTTGCGAAGCACCCGCCGAGCCCCGGGAACTTCCTGCTGGTGACTTGTGCGGGAAGTCCTGGGCTCCTCCTCTCTGCACCCGAAAGATATGGAGTTGGAGGAGGTGGAGGACCCAGGAGGAGCACGTGCCGGTGACCAGGACACTCAGATGAGCGAGCGCCAGGGCTGGGCAACGGTGGGGCGTCGAAGCGTTGGGTGCGGTAGGGTAACGGCAGGATTTTCTGGCGTTACCCTCCGCACCGATAATAGGGTGGCCAGGGCTTAGTACATATGGGAATGCGGTAAAAACCCCGAAAACAGGGTTTTCACAGCATTTTTCCTTTAGTACATCCCGCCCCAAGAGAGGACAGAATCAGGTTTCACAGAGTGTATGTTAACCCCACTTGCACATAACAATATAAAAGCAATTATTGGAGCCTAAGGGGTATATATTTACGAAGCAGCGGTTTTGACCTTATTTAAATTTAAAACGGCACTAATATTAGGTGCAAAACACTCTGGATTTCGCATTCAATATTAGTACCGCTTTAAATTTTGAGGTCAAACTAAGAAGCAGTGGCTGGTTTTAGTGCTGGACTTTCACCACAAGCTTTGTGGTGCCAACACGGTCCAGAGGCCAAGTTTGCAAGCAGGCAGTACTTTCTTCCACATGTTCTGTCCAACTTGAGACCCTTGTACAGAGGAGTCACAGGCCATAATGAACAATGGGTGTAAGAAATCATCTTAAGAAATAGGCGCATGTATTGCCATTGGGACATGACTAAAGAGGCCCAATGCATGGTAAAGTAGGACCAAAGGCTCTTAATGAGAAACGCAGATATTCACTGCCTCATGTTGTTGTAGATCACTCCCATTAATGACTTTAAAGCATCAAATAAGCATTTGCCCTGATTACTGGCAATTTGTCAAATTGTCCACTCAAAGGATCGAATTATCTCTTAATAGTCAACCTTACAGTATATAAGGCCTAGCTGGGAGTGGCTCACAAGCCAGCCCTTGTCTAGATGTTGCTCTCTGTACCTGAGAGGTGAGTGCATCAAGCTGCAATATAATGGTGTGTTGGGCCTATATGGTAGTGTAGGACTTGCAGATATTTGGGGTCCCTTGATGACGGGCTGAAAGGTTAAATGTTTCGATCAAGATATGAACAAAGGCCCTCATTCAGACCCACTCGCGAGCGGCTGTCCGCTCGCAAGTGGGTCGATGGTCTGCACTGCGCATGCGCACGACGGAGGGAGCACCGTCGTGCGCATGCGCGAGACGCGACGAGCGAAGGACTTTCCTTCGCTCGTAGTGTCTCATCAAAGGGAACGCCTACCGTCTGAAGCCGGCCCCACTGACATCACTAGTGAGCCAAAATCACTCCTGGCCTTGCGGTTGAAAAACTCAACCGCAGGCTGTTGCTCGCAGTTTCGATGGTCGCGATGGTCAAGACCATCGCGACCATCATCCTGCACGCTCGTATATGCTGTGGGTGGTGACCCACAGCTATACGAGCGTCCAGGAGGACGCTCCATATTAATGGAGGTGGGCCCTGATTCAGAGCGAGCGCTCTGGTCAGAGCGTCCGGCTCTGAATCAGGGCCAAAATCTCCATGTTTTATTTGCCAGATACCGACGCACAGATTGCAATACTAGTGATAGCGTCAAAAACACCTCTAGTGAATGTTAGAACATAAATGTGATTTTAGAATATGACAGGTCTACACCCCCGATGTACTCATTAACAGTTCAGGTTTCTTCCTCTCATAAGTGAGAGCCCTCGGGAGCAGTCATTAGCTAATTTGCTAATAGTATCAGGCAGGAAACTATTTATATACTAATGTTAGACATTCAGAGTATTGGCGGCTGTGAGCTAGATGCTACTGACAGCTCCCGTCAGGTCTCCCATGTGAGTACCGAGCAAGCTTCAGATTGGGGCCCTACAGAATATCAGACAGGATTTTAAAAAGTATGGAACAGAACTGCTTACCTGTCCCTCTTTAGCCCTTTATTCACAGGGTATACTGTGGATCAGGGTGGTACAGGAGAGAACTTTGCCAGGGCTCTAGAGATTACTAAAAAAAACAGGGGCCTTGCAGTATACACCTTGGTAATGCCAGACCCTCTTCTATTAGGCAGCATGATTCTACGGTTGATAGGGTCAAGGTTGTCACCTCGCCCCTTGGCTGCAAGTCGACCCCTGTCCCCCATCTCTGCCCCAGTCCCTGCTCTCCTGAGTCTCATAGTTGCACCCATCACCTGCATTAGCAGGACGATGGCTGTCAGCATGCATGGCATAGCTAGAAGAAAGGAAATAGCCTGCCCATCTTTATCCTATTGTACACAAGCTGTCAGTCACTGTGCCCATAATACAATGGGGGCAGAAGGAATATGTAACTGAGCAATGTACGTGAGACTGTACAATCTGTCCAGCAACCAGTGATTAAGCAGAGCAGGGTATTTGTGGGTACAGTACAGTGGCCACTACAAAGCATGGCACAGGTGGCATCAGCAGTTTGCCATGAGCAATGTAACTCACTTCTTCCTATACACAGAAAATACCAGAAAATGTTGTAAGTCTCGTGCACGGAGGGGATTTCTCTCCTTCTAGGGGCTTCTACAGTATTTATCCTACTAAAAAGGTGGGTCCTATGGGAGTAGACGGGAGAATGTGATTTGGGACAAAGCATAGACAGCCATCCTAAAGACGGCAGTTAGACTCTATGGGGTACTGTATATTTACTAAAGCAGGCTTGCCTACCGTCCCGATTTGGTCGGGAGCCTCCCGAATATCGGGTGCAGCTCCCGACCCCACTGGAAAGGCAGGCAACCCTCCGGCTGCCGCCAGCCCCCCCGACTAGTAGTAGAAACCCCTGCAGTGGGGGGGGGGGCCCGATGACGCGATTTGCGCTAAATCACGTCATCGTGGCTCTGCCCCCTGCTTCACAATGCCTTTATTTTCGTCATTGTAAAGAGGGGGCGGGGCCACGATGATGCAATCGTGCGGTCACACCCCTGGCCCCACCCCCAAAATGGCATCATAGCCCAGCCCCCACCCCCCACCCCCCCCGCTGTATGCAGACAATCAGCTCCCTAGCAGAAGGAGGGAGCTGAATGTCGGCAAGTATGTACTAAAGTGAGAGTTTTTAGAAGTGGAGCTGTTGCCCATAGCAACCAATCAGATTCTAGCTACCATCTA
Organism: Taudactylus pleione; assembly: GCA_031769625.1. Classification (NCBI taxonomy): domain Eukaryota; kingdom Metazoa; phylum Chordata; class Amphibia; order Anura; family Myobatrachidae; genus Taudactylus; species Taudactylus pleione. The sequence continues at coordinate 7,821,351 of JAUIMM010000069.1, forward strand.
CTAAAAGCTGCTGGATAAATGTTAAGTAGAATCTGATTGGTTGCTATGAGCAACATCTCCACTTCTAAAAACTCTTACTTTAGCAAATATACTATTAGGGGGGCAGGATGCACTCTGTTGAAAAATGCGGTAAAGCCTCAGGAAACAGCACTGTGGCAGCATTTCCTCTATGCCCCATGCTCTGGAAAATGAAACTTTCTGGAGCTCGGGCCCGATAGTCAGGGACAGCTTTAGATGGCGTGGCCTGATAGAAGCGTATGGGCTTCTTTTCAGAGTTTTCCCTGATAGGGATCCAACAGGATCACTCCCATAGTCCTCACAGCGCAATGGCCAGTTCTTATCAGGAGAGCTGTCCTTAACTTAAATAATCATGGAAATATCGGTATACGTGCGATCAGTGACGGGATGCATCGCATCCAAAATGCGAAGCTCGATGGGGTTTATTTATTTATTTACACTTCCCGGCGTGTTTTTTAGCCCAAAATGTAAAAGGGCAATGCTTTTCATAGTAAAACATGGGATCATTTTCTATTAAAAGCATTGCCCCTTTAAACTTTGGCCTGAAATACTCTGTGCAGAAGCGGCTATGGCAGGCCTCCCATTAATGACTACACCACTATAACCAGTTTTGTATTTTCCGTAAGATATTTTGCTGAAAAATTTCATGAACTGTGCAACGAAAACTGGTCGTGATCAGAAAATTGTCCAAAGGAAGTAACAGAAAACAGGGATCGTTCTAATCTCGGAGAGGGACCGTGTTCTCCGTCTGCAGCAAGCTGCGTCTCCACCACACTGCGCAGCTAATTCATAGCTCACAGTCAGTGACAGCGAAAGGGGAGGACGACCAATGAGCAGGACTGTCTGTAGCCCAGGAAATACTGTCTCTAGCTCCATCAAGATAGCAGAATGTGACCTGCACTATATATCCCAATCAGACTCTAATCCTATTTCAGTGTAGCAAAGCCGTTTAGCATCATTGTGGAGCTTAAAAGCATGGAACACTGTGTAACAGGATCGCCTTATCTCACAGAGGGGGGTTAAATGGCTGGGCTCCCATCTCCGACATAGTACTTACAGCTACATGACGTTATAAAAGCACATCTGATGTCTCCTCTGGTGCAGACATGTGAGGACCATGTACTGGGGTGAGTACTGTAAGATTAGTAGGTGTAAGTGTAGGGGATGGCATATTTCAGCTGACAGCGAGGGTCCGGATGCAGGGATGTCTGGAAATTGGGCATATATGCTTCTGCTAGCTCTGGTGATAAAGCTGGTGCTGAAATACCTTATTGTCACAGTTTGTTCAACAAATGTCGCCGGGACATCTTAGTGATGCTGTACAGCCTTCCTCCTAGCGCTACAGTGCTGCCATGATGCTGCACGGAGCAGATATACTCACTTATTACATGGAGCACCAGAATTAAACAACATAGGCCTCCAGGTGTAGGATGGATCTCAACAAGTGCCATGATCAGCAGGGGACTGCCAAGGTGAGAGCTAAGGGCAGGACAGGTAGAGTGGGAGGTAGGACATAGCAAAGACAGATATAGGAGCAATAGCCTTGACAGGAGAATTGACAGGCAGACTAGAGGTCAGGAGGGTGCGATTCAATCAGCGGCTGTGCCATTTCGGAACAACACATGGCGACAAGTAACATCACAGCCCAGTGAGATGGGCTAGGGATGGCCATCGAATATCGATGTTTAATAAATGGTTGTGACATGGTCAGTGGTTGTGACATCGATGGTGGAGATCCAACGGTTCTCCGTCATCGATGGTACAGAGCAACACAATGTTTTTTTTCTCATGTGTCGGGACACGAAGCATAGCTCCCCACCGACATGAACCACGAAGCCCCCCCACACACACACACTCCCTGATTGGCCCACTGTATGGCAATTATTAAAGCAGGGATGACCATCGGTGGATGAAACCATCAATATTTTCATGGATTCATACCATTGATGTCATCCACTGATGATATTATCGATGGGGACCATCAATGGTTAACCCACTGATGGCCATCCCTAAAATTGGCAAGATTATTAGCAAAGTTCAGCAACCGTAAGAAGTGGAAACATGATCAGCCAAACATCAGGCGATGTACAGTATGGTGGGCACATCGCTGCTAATTGAATTGCCAACACCCCAACAGCTAATGCAAACATAATCAGATCTCAGACAAGAGACAAGACTGAATGACACAAGGAGTGAAAAGGACCTGACACACAAACCTTTGCTGCAGTCTGGAGAACAGACATCCCAGCCGACAACAGGGAGGTACCTTGGGGCTAGAGCAGGGCAGCCTGGGAGCGACAGGACCAGGATAAGAGAGCCGTGCAAAGGATAGAGGCAAATACTGCACAGGCTAAACAATGGGGCAGGGTACACCGTACAGGCAGGATTGAGAGGGAGACATGAAGCCACAAATGCAAAGACTAAGCTAAAGCAACACTAAAAACAACAAACCCTAGGCTCACTAATGAGATGTAATGATGCCACCGACCTCATCATGCAATAATATGAGCCACATGTGATGCAGAAGCAGAATGCACAACCTCTCAGAGGTGTTAATCAATTGTTCCAGAGGGCATCTGAGCAGCAAGGGACCTGAGGGGGGATTAATACACAAGTGGAGCAGGATGACCAGAGGGGGAATATACCCTGGGGAAGGATCAATACAGGCATGATTGTCTGGTGTCACATTAATAGAGGGGTCGCCAAAGTGACCCTAATGGTGCATACACACGGTCAGATTTCTTATCAGATATGAACGATAACGATTGTAAAAATTGTTCATATCTGTGACATGTAGGGCATGCAGTGACGAACGCGTTCCCGCGTGTCAGATAACGATCTCTGACATCGACTGTGTTTGCAGTCAGATTTTGCCGATTTCATTCATTTTAATAGTCAGAAATCGTTCATCGTTGTAAAAATCGTTCATCAAATCTAACCGTGTGTATGCACCATAAGCAGTTGGAGAACAGCTATTTATCTTCATGTACTGTTTTTATTATTCATCTGGGTTTTTATTATTCATTATTATTATTATTATTATTATTACAAGTATTATTATTCATTATTATTATTATTATTATTACAGGTATTATTATTTATTACTATTATCATTAATAACAGTAATTATAATAATATTGTAGATGCATATATGCGAAATATACATATACACAGTGGCCCTGATTCAGAGCGCTCGCTCTAAATCAGGGCTGGGCTATTTTTTTTTTTAACGGCCTCCTGGCCGCTCACATAGCTGTGGGTGACCACCCATAGCTATAGCGAGCGGCCAGGAAGATGGTTGCGATGGTCAAGACCATCGCGACCATCAGGCTTGCGACGAGACCCTTGTGGTAGGGTCTCGTTGCTGCAAGCCCCAGACAGAGCCGAAATCTCTCCCACTGACATCACTCGTGATGTCAGTGGGGCCGGCCCCAGACGGAGGCGTTCACATGGGAATGCCTCCGTTTGGGCAGCCTCTCCCCCGGCCCGCCCACCAAAGGTGGCGTGCTGTCACTCAACATCAACAGCACGCCCCCTTTGTTGCGAGACCCGGAGCGACGGAGTGCGCATGCGCACTGGCCCACCATTGACCCGGTTGCGAGCGCACAACACATGCGACCAGGTATGAATCAGGCCCAGAGTGTATATATGCACACACACATTACAAAAAACAAATGGGGACTTACCCTTAAGTTTCCAATGTTCACTGCCAGTATCACAGCGCTCAAGTAATGTATTCACACAACAGCAACAAAGTTTGAGATCTGTGACAGTATCAACTTTTTTGTATGTTTTGAAACTTTTTTCCATACACACATATATGTATATGTGAGTGTGTCTTTGTGCATAAATGTGTGTGTTTGTGAATATGATTAAAAGAGCTATATGCTTATTGTAAAGACAATTCATTATTTTAATAGGCCCCTTTGTAAATAGCCCCTCCCTGCCTTTCATTATTGCGCTCCTCTCTTATACAGCCCACTAGATTAAGGTAAAGGGGAAAGTTCACATATTACTCTCAATAATGTGTAATTATATATATTGCTGACTGTATTATAGATTGTACTGTACTGAAGCTTTCTACACACACCCATGATATGTACAATAGATATTGATTGTGATAAAACTCGCTATGCAAGTTTAATTGGAGTGGCATTGATTGTTTTAGGTGAAGGTCTAGGGTATGCAAAGGTTAATGCAATAAATCCATAGTAGTTAAAGATATTTTACAACTTTATTCAATGTTCTATTGTGATACTGGGGTGCAGCGCTCACATAACTAAATAATAGCAGATGATAGAGACGTTCCATGACAGTCTATATAAAGATACATAAGAATTATATGAGAGTCCTTATATGTCAGTGTACAGTCGGGCACATATTGATAAGGTGAAATAAAACCCTTTTGCAGTACTGGACTGATACAGAATGGGGTGAAAATCAGGTGTATTCGCTCCCGCACTGCAGACACAGACAATGGGGCGTCCAGGAGGCTTGCTCATTTTTCTGGGTGTCCAGGAGAACCACCCAAGATTCAGAGGTCTAGACATTCTGGGACAGTAGGCAAGCGTGAGCTCCTGAGAATGTATATAGGGCAGAACGGTGGCGCAATGATTAGCTTGTTGCCCAACAGCACTGTAGACCTGGGTTGACAGCATCCATGGTGAGTTCACATTTACACAATCACAAGCAGTTTGCTGCACTAGCCCTCATCCTCCAGCAAATAATAAGGTAGGACAGGCATATACTGTAGACGTCTCTGTGCTGGTCTGCATCTGCTCATGATTACACAAACACTCCCTCATTGTATGTGTTAAACATCAGTCTGCCCCTTGCCTCTCCCTCCCTCCATGCCAGGCACAAGCTGGCATAAGTGTCACACTGATGCAAATCTGAGTGGAAACATATACATAGAACAGGGTCGTAACTAGGGGTGTGCAGTCAGTGCCGTCGCACTGGGCGCAGGGCCCTGCGTGAGGCTTGCAGGATGCCTAAAAAACAGATACTGAGCATTCTGTTCTACTGTCTGAGAGTTCAAAGCACAAATAGTTTAAGATCAGATGTTTCAAGTGTCACAAGTTGAGACATAAGGCCTCAGATTGCAGATTGAATGTATCAAGTGGCATCCCATCACTTAAGTGCGAAAGTGGGAATAAGTAAGCCATGAATGTTGCAGACAGCCAGTATAGGAACTGCTGGTACATGGACTCAGGAGCCACAAGCCATTTCAGCTGGAATTAAAATTGATTAAAAAATGTAAGCCGTGTGAGTCAGCCAGAGTCTGTGGTATTGGAGGCAAGGTCTTGTATGCTACTCAAGTTGGGACAATTACACTATGCTTGAGAGTGAGAGGCAATGAAGTTGTCACTGACGTGGACGATGTACTATTTGTGCTTGACCAAGGATCCAACCCAATTGCCATAAGTAGTATATTAAGCTGATTGAGCAACTACCATATTTTTTGCATGCATGTTTGGAGGCATGAAAGGAGTCAGCATTAGGAGGAGGTGCTGATCCTTATAGTGCCATGTGGAGGTTTTTTGGGGTACCTCCAAGGTAAGTTAGCTCTCAGCTCATACATGTACTGTTATCGTGCAGTACATCAATTTGTTATTATATGACCCAGAGTGGGTGCTACTATTATGTAGCAATAATTATTTTGGGGTGAGCCTTTGGGAGTGGGGCCCCCGGGATTGTTCTGGCTGGACCTTGCTCATGGCATCACCACTTAATTCACATACAATATTTTTTCACTTTTCTATGCGTTTGTGTATTATTTATGTCATTTTAATTCTTTTACATCTCATTAACACTTATTGATTTATCTTTACACACCTATCCTTTAACACTTCACTATCACCTTTTTTCCCCTTTTCATGTGATGCCCTGGGGGTGGTCCTTGGCTGGAATTTTTGGGGTGCCTTGCTTCTCGGACGTGAACCCCTTAATTTTAGGGACGCTGGTATAGAGGAGCCTTGACGACGGCCCAGCGCTTATTCATATATTTGCAAATGTATGTAAACCAATACCTCTGAATTTCTATTATCATGTAGGATTCAAGTATTTTTGATTTATCTGCAGTGTGCTGGAGGGCAATTTTCTTTTTTCTGTGTCCAATTGCCATAAGTGTTCATGACAAAAGAGGACACAGAGTCAAGTTTGCTAATTGTGGGTGCATTGGTTACAATCAAAGAGAGACTGATATTGCTGCAGCAGCCCAGTACCAACACCAATGCATCCTTGATGCCTTGATGTTGTGTAATGATGATTTGTTAGTCCAACTGGTCAGCAAAGCAGTAGCATAGGGAGTCAAGACAAATAATTGCGGAATTTATATATCAAAATTTTAAGGAAAAGGGGAGAAGGGAAGTTTGGTGGCAATTAAAGAATGGCTGATAAAAATCTAGTAGCAGAGTATCGGGGTGACAGCAGGCTGGGTATGATCTGATAGCAGAGTAGACTTTTACTATAATGTTTATAGATTATGTTAAAAATTGTTGGTGTTTTATGTACATGTATGATGGTTAGACAGAAATCCGCACAGTAAAAACACTCTGCCTGATGTGATCCCGACTGCTTAAACCTGGCAAGGTACAAATGACAGGCGTCAAAATCTCGACACCTGTCATTAGACCTACACCGAGAGCCTGACACCCGGCTTACCGATCGAAGGTAAGCCGGGCGCCGAGAGCGGACAGCTGCAGGGGGAGGGTTAGGTTAGGGGCTCCCGGGGGGATTTAGGATTAGGCATCCCCCAGGAGGTTAGGGTTAGGCTAGGGGAAGGGGGGGGTTAGGGTTAGGCACCCCTGGGGGGAGGTTAGGGTTAGGCACCCCCCCGGGAGACTTAGGGTTAGGCCGCGGGGAAGGGTGCTTAGGTTTAGGCACTTAGAGGGGGGTTAGGGTTAGGCACTTGGGGGGGAGGTTAGGGTTAGGCACCCCATTCGGCCGGCGGTAAATCATACTGATTCCCTGCCTGAGACCAGTGTCCAATTTGTGCCGAGAAGTAGAGCAGATGGGTCTCTCCTGTTGTCACTGCTATCATGCATTTCTGCTTACAGTCGGCCTATGTAATTAATATTGCAATTCATGATTTTCTTTAGATAACATTGGCTAATCTTAATTTTCTGCACCGCTAGGCAAATTGTGGTCCCCCAACTATTGCACAAGTCCAGGCACAAGCTTGCTGGGACATGTGGTCCTGCAATAACTACAGATTGACTTCTAGCCAAAGCCAGAATACTTTCCGTTCCACAAACATAATTCCTGTTTCTGATAAGAATTACATCTGACCTCCAAAGCACGGCTTATGACGGAAACGTTCAAACTTTTAATTCTAGACTGAAAGACTCCTTATTGACTTAATAAATTAAATTAAACAGAGCCCAGTAATCATGCATTTACAGTACAAATGTTTCAAAATTGCTATAGATTTTTTTTTCTCTTATTCTATTTTGCCTGAATGCTAATAAAGCCAGTGAGAATCTCTGTCATAATTAAAGAGTGGGGCGGGGGGGGGGGGGGGGAGCGATGCAATAGAGAAACACGTTGAAATCGCCCCGGAGCCAACTCTATACGCTGCCAGTCATCGACTGCCCCCAACCCAATGCTCAGGATATTCGCGGTCATGTGATCGCGTCTCTTCCATTCCAAAACAGAAATATGAGTGCTGGATCCCCTGAGGAGACCCCCCTTTCCGTACAGGAAAAAAAAAAAAAAAAAGATTTCTATCCGCATTACTGTTGTCTGCGGTTAATTGAATGAGATTAGCATTAAATCCTTTCCCAATAATACACAGTTACGCCGCAATACTCACTATGATAAAATCCACACAAAAATAATACAATGATAATAACAACAAGTACGCTTCCAAATGTAGCCCCAAGCCAAGCAAAAATAAATAATAAATTAAAAGAAGAAGCAATTTTGCGTATCCCGAACACCTTGCAGCTTCTTTATATATATATAATATATATATTTTTTGGAACTTATTTATTTTGTCTTATTTTTCTCTTTTCCAGAGTCCCTTTTCTCATTTAGTCCAGCAGAGATTGTCCTCACGGAATGACCTTTAATTTCTCGCCTGCGGGGCTGTTGCCCTCATACCAGTGACTAGATAACACACTCTATCAAAGAATTTAAAAAATCATTGGCAAGGCAGAAGGTCTGATAGGGGCATCAATCCTAACCTGACACCGACTGGGGTCAACCATTTATCTCCGTGCGTTGCCTGTGGTCACAGCGCCGGGGCCATCTTCACTCTCTGCATCCTGTTAACAGCTTTCCTAGATGAAACTGCAGTATGAGTATTTGAAGCAGCTCCCCGAGTGTCTCCTGCCCTGAGATTCCGTACTCAGGATTCAGATGGATTAATGTATCCGCTGCATCCAGACGTCATCCCGTCGCCATTGAATGTGCAGGATAGAACAAGGCGTCTGTCCTGCTGACACCAAGTGAATTCACAAAAGTCAATTGGTATCTTGTTTGTATAACGTACAGTATGCTGATATTTGTGCAAGCAATGTTTAAAACAGGGATGGGGAACCTCCTGCCCGGGGGCTGTATAAGGTCCTCGGAATCATTTGGTCTGGCCCTCTGAGCTTTTTTCTGCTAGCCTCATTTGGCTAGCAGGGAGCCTAGAATGGCACACTGCAGCCAGAATCTATGCAGCAATGCCACCTGGAGTGTCCTTAGGATGCATCAGACGGTCACACCGCTGCCCTTACAGCTCCCTGGAGCATCCTCAGGATGCTCCGGGCATTGCTGTAATTAGGCGATTGTGGCCCCGCCCTCGTGTGACATCACACGTAGGGGGCATGGCCTGAAACTGGTCCGCAAATAATGTTATATACTGTATATATCAAAATGGCCCTCGGCAGAAAAAAGGTTCCCCACCCCTGGTTTAAAGTATGGATGTAAGATCAGGAACACCTTTGTTTTTTGTAAATTAAAATGTTTTGCTGGAACTGCAGATATGCAGAAAGCAAAGCATTGGTTAGTCCCACAGTGGCCTAGGGATGTACATCAAATGATTATCCATTGATGGTGCCATCGTCGCTTAATATCGAAGACATGAAACTATCGACGGGTTGTTTGGATTATCAATGGCTATCCTTGCTGTGGGGCCCAGCAGGCAGCAGGCCAATCTGGTATGGGGCTTAGTGGCATGACGGGGGTGCAAGGCTCCTGACATATCAGAAGGGGTCGCAAGTATTAACACAAAAACCATTGCTGTGTGGCTGCCAATCGATGGCAGAGAATCATCAGATCAATTATTTGCTACTGCGCCTGTGTCTGAGTCGCACTGCGCATACATCAAGGTACATGGCACGCTGTGCGTCTTTATGCGCAAAGTGATTCACAGACAGGGACTGTTTAGGGGTGGTAACGGGGAATGTCAGCCAAAGTGCAGGCGTGTTGCAGCCATTTTCGGTGCCTGCGTCTGCGATCCCATACGCAATATATAAGGCTACGCCATCTCAGTTCCCGCGCCCATTCTGCGCGACCGTGGGGGTACTCAGGAGTCCGATAATCTAAGGATCTGCGACCAAACTTCTTATTTGAACGCAGTTGCTTGGATCTACGATGCCGCTACTGTACTGGCGTGTTGTACACCCCAGTGATCAAGGGTTCCAGACTATAGATAGACAGTAAAAAGGTCGACGATGTCTAGATAGACACCAGATGTTAGACAGTCAATAGGTCGACTAGGACAAAAGGTTGACAGGGACAAAATGTAGATGCAAAAAATGTCGACACATGTTTTTGTTGTTTAGGGTTATTATTATTACTACATTTTATTTATAGGGCGCCACAAGTGGTCCACAGTACCGTACATAAAGTAAAGGGTACACAGAACATTACATTACAATACAGTAACCAAAATATAAACAGAACACAAGTAACAATTAGCAACACAATTCTCCATACACAATACAGCTGGGAAGGTGAATGCTGTCATAGAAGTGCTAGAGAAGAAGGATGTGAGACAGTAGGGAGGAGGACCCTGCTCCTAGGAGCGTACAATCTACGGGAGAGGAGAGACAGACAGATGACATGAGGCATGAGTGTGTAGAGGGGGACCTGAGTGCAGGAAGTAGGCAAGGTAGAGATGGCTGAGGCAGGTGGGACAGAGACTTGGTGACATGGTTATGTGGTGGAAGGGTATGCTTTGATGAACAGGTGGGTTTTCAGTGCACATTTGAAGCTCTGCAAGGTCGGGGAGAGCCCGATCGAGTGAGGGAGCTCATTCCAGTGGAGGGGGGTTGCACGGGCAAAATCTTGGATACGAACACGAGATGAAGTAACCAGGGTGGAGGAGAGGCACAGTCATTGGCAGACCAGAGTGAGAGGGTGGGAGTATGTAAGGAGATTAGGTTGGAGATGTAGGGAGCAGTAGAGTTAGAGAGGGCCTTGTATGTGATGGTGAGGAGTTTGAAGAGGATTCTGTAGGGGAATGGGAGCCAGTTTAGGTTTTGGCAGAGGGGAGCAGCAGAAGTGGAACGGCGGGAGAGGAAGATAAGTCTAGCTGCAGCATTGACAACAGACTGGAGGGGGACAAGATGGCAATGTGGGAGGCCAGTAAGGAGAAGATTGCAGTAGTCAAGCCGAGAAATGATTAGTGAATGAATAATCAGTTTGGTAGCATTCTGAGACAGCAAAGGCCTAATGCGAGTGATGTTGCCTAGCTGGAACCGACAGGATTGAGCCAGAGATTGATTGTGGGGGGTGAAGGAGAGGGTTACACCCAAACAGCGAAGTTGGGGGACAGGGGAGATGATGGTATGTCAACAGTGATAGTGAGATTGGTTGGAATGGAGACTCTATTAGGGGGAAAGATGATGAGCTCGGTTTTGTCCATGTTGAGCTTCAGAGAGCGCTCGGACATCCAGGAAGAGATGGTGGAGAGGCAGCTGCATACCTGAGAGAGGATAGAAGAGGAGATCTCAGGAGGTCTGGTTGCATGTCATCGGCATAGAGGTGGTCTTGGAGGCCAAAGGAGCTGATGATTTCTCCTAGTGTAGAGGTGTACAGGGAGAAAAGCAGCGGGCCCATGACAGAACCCTGTGGGACACCAACGGGAAGTATGGAAGGGGGGGAGGTGGAGCCAGAGGCAGCCACAGAGAAGGAGCAGTTGGTGAGGTAAGAGGTGAACCAGGCATGGATGGTGTTAGGGATGCCAAAGGTCTGAAGGGGGCGGAGGAGGAGAGTATGATCCACGGTGTTCGAAGGCTGCAGAGAGGTTCAGGAGGATGAGCAGAGAGAAGTGGCCCCTGGATTTGGCTGCAAGCAGGTCATTGGTGACTTTGGCTAGGGCAGTTTCAGTGGAGTGAAGTGGGCGAAAGCCAGATTGAAGAGGATCAAGGATGGAGTTGTCAGAGAGATAGCTGGTGATGCGGCTGTTGACAAGCTGCTCAAGTAGTTTGGAGGCAAAAGGGAGAAGAGAAATGGGGTGGTAATTGGCGAGTGAGGACGGGTCGAGGTTGGATTTTTTAAGAATAGATGTGACAAGAGCATGTCTGAATTTTGAGGGAAAGATGTCGGTGGAGAGAGATGAGTTGAAAAGGTGAGCAAGGTGGGAGCAGGCGGTGGAGGAGAGGGAGTGTAGAAAGTGAAAAGGGAGGGGGTTGAGGGGGCAGGTGGGAGGGGAAAGAGGACAAGATGAGGGAATGGACCTCGTCGACTGTGGTGGGTCCAAAGGAGCACAAGGTGGGATGGCTGGGAGGTATGGATGGCGTGGAGGTGGGGTTGCAGCAATGAGATTGATTGAAATATTGTGAAGAATTGCCTCAATTTTGGAAGACAGGAAGAATAGCAAAGTCAAATGCAGTGAGGGAGGATGGGAGGGGTGGAGAGGGGGGGGCGAATGAGAGTGTTGAAAGGACCAAAGAGGCGGCGGGGATTGGAGGACTGAGAGGAGATGAGCGACTGGAAGAAGGATTGCTTGGCGAGGGAGAGGGCCGAGCTGTAGGAAGAGAGGACAAACTTGAAGTGAAGGAAGTCCGCCAGAGAGCGAGATTTCCTCCAGAGGTGCTTGGCTTTTGGAGAAACCGGGTCAGTTTGGAGTGCCAGGGTTGGGGTTTGGACTGTCAGAGGGGGACAGAGGAGGTGGGGGCAATGGAGTCAAGTGCAGAAGTGAGGGTGATGTTGTAGAAGGAGTCCGCCTGGTTAGGGCAGGCCATGGTTGATAGAGGAGAGAGGAGAGTATCAAGTGATGAAGACAGGACAGCAGGGTCGAGAGTCTCAAGATTGCATCTGGTGATGGTGGCTTTGGGTGAGGGGAGGAGTGGAGGAGTTGAGAGAGTGAAGGAGAGCAGATGGTGGTCACAGAGGGGGAAGGGAGGGTTGGAGAAGTCAGAGAGAGCACACAGATGGGTGAAGACAAGGTCAAGTGAGTGGCCGAGGCAGTGGGTAGCGGTGGAGGTCCATTGATAAAGTCCAAAGGAGGAGGAGAGGGCAAGAAGATTGGTGAATGCAGGATTTGTGATGTCAATAGGGATGTTAAAGTCACCAAGGATTATAGAGGGAAGGTCAACAGAGAGGAAGTGGGGAAGCCAAGTTAGGGCTAGGCACTTACCGGAGGATTAGGGTTAGGCACTTACCCCGACGGTTAGGGTTAGGCACCAGGAAGGAGGGTTCGGTTCAGGCACCAAGGGGAGGGTTAGGGTGAAGATTAGGGCTAGGAAACTAACATTTTTGTGTTGACCTTTTGTCCCAGTCCACCTATTGACTAACATCTGGTGTCTATCTAGACACTGTCAACCTTTTTACTGTCTAAGGGGTCTATTTACTAAGCAGTGTTAGGAGACAAAGTGAATTGAGATAAGGTACCACGTGGGGAAGGGGCGAGGCACAGCACATAGGGTATCAGCAGCGCAATATAATGCAGAGTGCATTGTAGTGAGCGCCATGTAATGCAGAGAGTGCCGCAGTGATCACCATATAACGGAGAGAACATCAGTGACCCATATAAGTTATAACACAGATAATATGAACACACACCTCACGTACACATAAAATTAATTCATCCCTAATACAACAACAATACAACAGTCAGTAAAACAAACTGCAACACGCCCCCTCCCAGGAAAAAAAACATATACCCCTCCCCATTGCATTCAGATACCACCCCCCTAGATGACACAGGCACTAACCTGTCCTGGATGAGGATGTGTGGTCCCTGCTGGGGCTGCTCTCTATAGGGAGAGGAGACTGAGGTCGGTGACAGAGAGGAAGGGGCGGGGACCTGGAGTTAGGGGGCGGGGTCTTGGGTAAGGAAAGGTGTGTGCATGTAGAATAGACAGAGAGGAGGGGGCAGGGACTCAGGGGAGGGGCTGGGTCTCAGGCTGTATAGTGACGGCCTGTTCAGGTAGTATGATAAGAAGTGGAAGGCGCACCTCCTCCTTCGGTATGAGACCGCTTCCATCTTCGGTACGACCCCCGGCCAGCCGCAGCGCACAGAGTGCTGTAATAATGAGGCAGTGTGACTCATTATTAGGGAATCGGTATGAAATACCGCCGGCCGGCAGCGCCTGGCCGCCAAAAGCAGAGTTCCCGGCAGAGGAAGCCCGACAGCGCTGGAAATCCCGATCGTCGCTAAGGTAAGTATAAACTAACCTAACCTAACCCTCCTTAGGGGAGCCTAACCCTAACCTCCGCCCCCCAAGTGCCTAACCCTAATCCCCCCTTCCCCGCTGCCTAAACCTAAGTCCCCCCCGGGGGTGCCTAACCCTAACCCTCCCTCCCCCTAGCCAAACCCTAACCCTCCCGGGGGGGTGCCTCACCCTAAGTCCCCCCCGGGTGCCCTAAAACTAACCTCCCCCCCCCGCGGCTGTCCGCTCGCGGTGCCCGGCATCCCTTCGATCGGGATGCCGGGCGCCGGTCTCCCGGTGTCGGGGAAATGTCAGGCGTCTACATCTAGACGCCCGGCATTTCACCCCCGCCAGGATATGACAGTCGGGAAGCCGGCTGTCGGTATTATGGCAGACGGTTTCCCGATTGTATACCATTATTAGTACTGCCCGGCCCCTTAATTGTCGCAGGCCCCAAAGCAATGCTCCGGCTGCACCGCTGATAGTTCTGTGACCCCTGCCACGTGATGCTCCTTAGGCATTCCAAATTCCCTAGGCATTTGCCTGGAATGCCTATGCCTAAGGCCGGCTCTGCTCGGCAGGGCTAAATTTCACTGCTCTAAGAGGAGCAATGAAAGCTTTTGGGGAGACGGCTGATTTTCGGATCATCTGACTCCGCGCCAGAGCAATGATGAATTGCTTCGGCACTCACGGCGAGTTGGAGCGTTAATTATCGGGGTCCACTCGGCCCCCGATAATTAACATAATGAATAGAGCCCTATATCACCTACACTTGTAATGCTAATGGTGCAGCAATTGTTTTAATAACCAGAAACTCTTGTAACCACCTCCTATGCTGAATTACCTTGGGGAGGGTTACATAGGAAATTATTTGGGAAAGCCAATTATGATTCCCAATAAGGTCTCTGGCCCTCATTCAGAGGCGGTTGGAGGATGCAAGCGGTCGCTCAGAAACTGGGCGGCCGCTTGCATCCTGACCGGCCGCCTCTGTTTCGGTCGTTAGGCTGTGGGGTTACACCCACAGCTCTAACGACCGCTAGGGTGATTGTCGCGATGGTCATAGACCATCGCGACCATCGGGGCTTACGACGAGACCCTAGGGTAGGGTCTCACTTGTCGTAAGCCCCGGAGAGCTTCTGGCTCTGTCAGAGTTCCCATGGGAATGCCTCCGTTTGGGCTAACACCCCCCCGGCCCGACAGCTCGCCCCCTTTGGAAAGAGACCCGCTATGACCGGCGCTGTCGGTCGTAGCGGGTCTCACGCATGCGCATGAAGGAGCCGGCTCCCTCGTGCGCATGCGCACTGGACAAACATCGAGGCGGCCGTGCGGTCGTAGACCGTACGGCCGCCTCTGAATGAAGCCCTCTGTGTAGTGGAGATGGGGTTTGAAAGGTCCAATGTAAGACACTCCTATAAAGACCCTTGTGATTTTGGTAACACAGTGTTGGGTTCCCCATAATCATGGAAACCAGTCTGGGCTGTCTTCTATTAGTAGAGGGGCCAATAATGGCGGCCTCACCATTATAAATGGAATTTTATGGCAGCTTGATGACTTCATTTTTAATTAGAACACTTAGTTTATAGGCAGTCATTCCTACATTATTACTCAACTCTACTCATATCCTTAATGTAACCTGCCATCTCTTCTTGGCCCAACCAATAACAGCTATGTAGCTATCTTTTCCCAGAATTCCTTACGAGAGCGAGCATGGCGAACTACAACTGCACTGGGGACCTGCTTCATATCAAGAGCACGGAAAAATGACACTGGCACCAATTTATTCTCTTCTGGTCACTCCCCGTCCAGCAATAACCTGAATTATGGCAGAAAAAGCCATTCAGAATTAAAGATTTCCAGTAGCAAAAACCAGGACTCTGACGAGAAATCCAGCACAAGGGAACTCCACTAATGCCTTCATTGCTATGGGTGTTTTATCCTTGTTGGATAAGGGAGAATATAGATACTGGGTTGTACCCTTATATAAAAACAACACCTTCAAATAACATTAACATTACACCTTCAAATTGCAAAAGCTGCACTCAGGCTATAGATATGATGTATGCACTCAGGCAGCTTTGCAATTGCGATCCTTTGCAGATATGGTAATGCACAGGAGGCATCACGTAATCAGGTCCTGCTCTGTAGCGGCCTCAAAGGGCATACGTAATCAGGTCCTGCTCCACAGCGGCCTCAAAGGGCATACGTAATCAGGTCCTGCTCCACAGCGGCCTCAAAGGGCATACGTAATCAGGTCCTGCTCCACAGCGGCCTCAAAGGGCATACGTAATCAGGTGCTGCTCCACAGCGGCCACAAAGGGCATACGTAATCAGGTCCTGCTCCACAGCGGCCTCAAAGGGCATACGTAATCAGGGGCTGCTCCAAAGTGGTCTCAATGGGCATACGTAATCAGGTCCTGCTCCAATGTGGTCTCAATGGGCATACGTAATCAGGTCCTGCTCCGCAGGGGTCTCAAAGGGCATACGTAATCAGGTCCTGCTCCAATGTGGTCTCAATGGGCATATGTAATCAGGTCCTGCTCCAATGTGGTCTCAATGGGCATATGTAATCAGGTCCTGCTCCAATGTGGTCTCAATGGGCATATGTAATCAGGTCCTGCTCCGCAAAAGCCTCAAAGGGCCCATATATGCACATATTGAGAGAGAAGGATGCCCGGCATGGCTGAGTCACCAGGATCTGGCACGCCGTAAGCCACAATGATTGAGGACACATATGTAGCTATTGCAGAATGTCAGCATTTGATTATGTGATTATAAAATGACTTCTGTGTGTAATAAGCGTTTGTGATCCAAGTGTCAGGACCTCTGTCCAATTTACCGCACACGCGAAGCCAAGTTGGATGAGTCCCACTGCTCACTGCTAAAGCCAAATGCCGGCATAATATGGTGCAGC
Organism: Taudactylus pleione; assembly: GCA_031769625.1. NCBI lineage: Eukaryota > Metazoa > Chordata > Amphibia > Anura > Myobatrachidae > Taudactylus > Taudactylus pleione. The sequence continues at coordinate 7,837,869 of JAUIMM010000069.1, forward strand.
TGCCGTATAGTGACATTTGCGCTCGGATGGTGATAATTGTCTTACTATATTTTCCACCAGGAATAACATTGGTAGATGCTTATCACATATTGGGCCTGATTCATTGCGGTCCGCAATTCTGCTTATACAGTACGCTAGGGGTGTGCACCGGCCACTTTTCGTGTTTTGTGTTTTGGTTTTGGATCTGGATCTTTCTTCGTGTTTTGGATCTGGATTGGTTTTGCCAAAACCACCCTTCCGTGTTTTGGGTTCTGGGTTTTGTGTTTTGGATCTGTATTTTTTTTAAAAAAAGCATAAAAACAGCTAAAATCACAGAATTTGTTGGTTTCTCTGCTCCTATGCTATTATTAACCTCAATAACCTTAATTTCCACTCATTTCCAGTCTATTCTGAACACCTCACACCTCACAATAGTGTTTTTATGTCCAAAAGGTTGCACCGAGGTAGCTGGATGACTATGCTAAGCGACACGAGTGGGCGGCACAAACACGTGACCCATCTAGGAGTGACACTGCAGTGGCAGACAGGATGGCAGTTAGAAAAACTAGGCCCCAAACTGTACATAATGCAAAGAAAAAAAAGAAGTGCAAGATGGAATTGTCCTTGGGCCCTCCCACCCACCCTTATGTTGTATAAACAGGACATGCACACTTTAACAAATCAATCATTTCAGCGCCAGGGTCTGCCACACAACTGTGGCTGAAATGATTGGTTCGTTTGGGCCCCCACAAAACAAGCTGGCAATTAATGTGTCCCTGCACAAACTGGCTCTACGGAGGCAAGATGTCATCCTCATCCTCCTCATCCACCGATTCCTCACCCTCTTCAGTGTGTACATCCTCATCCTCACAAAGTATTAACTCGTCCCCACTTGAATCCACCACCACAGGTCCCTCTGTACCTTCTGGAGGCTGGTCTCCCTGGAAGAGCTGATAATTCATTTTGATGAACATCATCTTCTCCACATTCTGTGGAAGCAACCTCCTACGCCTTTCGCTGACAAGGTTCCCGGCTGCACTAAACACTCTTTCGAAGTACACACTGGAGGGGGGGCAACTCAGGTAAAATAGAGCCAGCTTGTACAGGGGCCTCCAAATTGCCTCTTTTTCCTGCCAGTACAGGTATGGACTGTCTGACATGCCTACTTGGATGCTGTCACCGATGTAATCCTCCACCATTCTGTCAATGGTGACAGTATCATATGCAGTGACAGTAGACATGTCAGAAATTGTTGCCAGGTCCTTCAGTCCGGACCAGATGTCCAAACTTGGTCCTGCCTGCCCTGCATCACCGCCAGCGGGTTGCTTAGGATACCTAAGTTTTTTCCTGGCAGCCCCAGTTGCGGGAGAAAATGAAGAAGGAGCCGTTGACGTGTCACGTTCCGCTTCAGCTGACAGTGTGTTCACCAGCAGGTCTTTGCACCTCTGCAGGCTTGTGTCGGCCGGAAAGAGAGACACCACATAGGCTTTAAACCTAGGATCAAGCACGGTGGCCAAAATGTAGTGGTCTGATTTCAACAGATTGACCACCCTGGAATCCTGGCAAAGCGAATGAAGGGCTTCATCCACAAGTCCCACATGCCGAGCGGAATCGCTCCGTCTTAGCTCCTCCTTCACTTTCTCCAGCTGCTTCTGCAAAAGCCTGATGAGGGGAATGACCTGACTCAAGCTGGCTGTGTCTGAACTGACTTCACGTGTGGCAAGTTCGAAGGGCTGGAGAACCTTGCACAACACGGAAATCATTCTCCACTGCGCTTGAGTCAGGTGCATACCCCCTCCTTTGCCTATGTCATAGGTGGATGTATAGGCTTGTATGGCCTTTTGCTGCTCCTCCATCCTCTGAAGCATATAGAGGGTTGAGTTCCACCGCGTCACAACCTCTTGCTTCAGGTGATGGCGGGGCAGGTTCAAGAGTGTTTGCTGGCGCTCCAGTCTTCGGCACGCAGTCGCTGAATGGCGAAAGTGGCCAGAAATTTTTCGGGCCACCCAAAGCGTCTCCTGCACGCCCCTGTCGCTTTTCAGAAAATTCTGCACCACCAAGTTTATTGTGTGAGCAAAACATGGGACGTGCTGGAATTTGCCCAGATGTAATGCCCGCACAATATTGGTGGCGTTGTCAGATATCACAAATCCCCAGGAGAGTCTAAGTGGGGTAAGCCACTGGGCGATGATTTCCCTCAGTTTCTCTAAGAGGTTGTCGGCGGTGTGCCTCTTACTGAAACCGGTGATACACAGCGTAGCCTGCCTTGTAACGAGCTGGCGTTTCTGAGATGCTGCTACTGGTGACGCTGCTGCTGTTGCTGCGTAAGGTGATACATCTACCCAGTGGGCTGTCACAGTCATATAGTCCTTAGTCTGCCCTGTTCCACTTGTCCACATGTCTGTGGTTAAGTGGACATTGTGTACAACGGCATTTTTCAGGACACTGAGGACACTTTTTCTGACGTTTCTGTACAGTCTCGGTATCGCCTGCCTAGTGAAGTGGAATCTAGACGGGATTTGGAACCGGGGACACACTACCTCCATCAATTGTCTAAATCCCACTGCACTAATGGCGGATACCGGACGCACGTCTAACACCAACATAGCAGTCAAGGCCTCAGTTATACGTTTTGCTTCAGGATGACTGCTGTCGTACTTCATCCTCCTCGCTAAGGACTGTTGGAGGGTCAATTGTTTAGTAAAAGTAGTGGTGTTCCTACTTCCTCTCTGGGATGATGAACGACTCCCAGCAGCAGCAACAGCAGCAGCGGCAGCAGTAGGCGTAGCAATGCAGGATCCTCCAGAGGAATCCCGGAGAGGAGAGTCAGTCATGCCAGTGACATGGCCTGCAGGACTACTTCCGATCCTGACTAAGGAGGAAATTGACGAGGAGGGAGTTGACGGTGTGGTTTGCAGGCGCTTGGATACAACAGGACAACGGGATTTAGGTGTCCTTGGACTGCTTACGGTCTTAGCCAAAGTTTCTGAACTTGACAGTAACTTTTTATGAACGCACTGCAGGTGCCGTATAAGGGAGGATGTTCCTAGGTGGTTGACGTCCCTACCCCTACTTATTTCACCTTTACATATGGTACATATGGCAAGACAGTTGTTGTCCGGATTTGGATAGAAATATTGCCAGACCAAAGAGGTGGAATGTTTGGTCTTCTGCCCAGGCATGAACGTGATGGGCTTTTTCATCCCACGGACAACAACTGTCTCCCCCGGAGCCTGATTTAAACAAACCACATCACCATCAGAATCCTCCTCGCCAACTTCCTCCTCAGCGCCAGCTACACCAGTATCCTCATCCTGTTGTACTTCAACAGTGACATCTTCAATTTGCATATCAGCAAGTGGACTGTGGGTGCTCCTTTCAGCACTTGCAGGGGGCGTGCAAATGGTGGAAAGAGCCACCTCTTCCCGTCCAGTGCTGGGAAGGTCAGGCATCGCAACCACCACCACACTTGGACTCTCCTTGGGGATTTGTGATATCTTCTTAGAAAGCACAGTTCTTCGCTGTGCTTTTGCCAGCTTAACTCTTTTGATTTTTTTAGTGGGAGGAGGGCTTCCATCGTCATGTGAAGCTGAACCACTAGTCATGAACATACTAGGGATCGACCTTAGCCGTTCCTTGCCACTCCGTGTCGTAAATGGCATATTGGCAAGTTTACGTTTCTCTTCAGCTGATTTAAATGTCTTTTTCAAGGTCATTTTCCTGAACTTTGCCATTTGGGATTGTATGTGCCCTCTACTATGACATTGGGCATCGGCCTTGGCAGACGACGTTGATGGCATGTTATCGTCTATGTCATGACTAGTGGCAGCAGCTTCAGCACTAGGAGGAAGTGGTTCTTGATCTTTCTCTATTTTATTTTTATCGGAGAAAGTTTGGTCCTCCATTTATGTTATATCGATTTGATATATACGTGCGGCTAAACACAGAAAATAATTTTTTATTTGGTTTGGACTGGAGTGTACTTTCGGGGGTTACAGCACCCTTAACGGTCAAGCCAGCCGGCCCTTTACTTATGACACAGGCGCACGCTTGGCACTACTTTGTTGATGCACGTGCGGCTACTGCGCACACAATTCACAAACACAGAAAATAATTTTTTTTTTGGTTTGGACTGGAGTGTACTTTCGGGGGTTACAGCACCCTTAACGGTCAAGCCAGCCGGCCCTTTACTTATGACACAGGCGCACGCTTGGCACTACTTTGTTGATGCACGTGCGGCTACTGCGCACACAATTCACAAACACAGAAAATAATTTTTTTTTTGGTTTGGACTGGAGTGTACTTTCGGGGGTTACAGCACCCTTAACGGTCAAGCCAGCCGGCCCTTTACTTATGACACAGGCGCACGCTTGGCACTACTTTGTTGATGCACGTGCGGCTACTGCGCACACAATTCACAAACACAGAAAATAATTTTTTTTTTGGTTTGGACTGGAGTGTACTTTCGGGGGTTACAGCACCCTTAACGGTCAAGCCAGCCGGCCCTTTACTTATGACACAGGCGCACGCTTGGCACTACTTTGTTGATGCACGTGCGGCTACTGCGCACACAATTCACAAACACAGAAAATAATTTTTTTTTTGGTTTGGACTGGAGTGTACTTTCGGGGGTTACAGCACCCTTAACGGTCAAGCCAGCCGGCCCTTTACTTATGACACAGGCGCACGCTTGGCACTACTTTGTTGATGCACGTGCGGCTACCGCGCACACAATTCACAAACACAGAAAATAAATTTTTTTTTGGTTTGGACTGGAGTGTACTTTCGGGGGTTACAGCACCCTTAACGGTCAAGCCAGCCGGCCCTTTACTTATGACACAGGCGCACGCTTGGCACTACTTTGTTGATGCACGTGCGGCTACTGCGCACACAATTCACAAACACAGAAAATAATTTTTTTTTTGGTTTGGACTGGAGTGTACTTTCGGGGGTTACAGCACCCTTAACGGTCAAGCCAGCCGGCCATTTACTTATGACACAGGCGCACGCTTGGCACTACTTTGTTGATGCACGTGCGGCTACCGCGCACACAATTCACAAACACAGAAAATAATTTTTTTTTGGTTTGGACTGGAGTGTACTTTCGGGGGTTACAGCACCCTTTAACGGTCAAGCCAGCCGGCCCTTTACTTATGACACAGGCGCACGCTTGGCACTACTTTGTTGATGCACGTGCGGCTACTGTGCACACAATTCACAAACACAGAAAATATATTATTTTTTTAGCACTTGGGGGGAGCACCCCTGATGGACAGAGCACCCCCTGGACAACACTGCAGCACTCCTTTAGGACTGGGACACTGCACAGGACTTTGGAGTGGACACAGCCCCTATGGAGAACTGACTGCACAACACAGTCCAGCCAGCCCCTATGGACTTTGAAGTAGTGGACACAGCCCCTATTAACAACAGCAGCACAGCACAACACAGCCAGCCCCTATGGACTTTGAAGTAGTGGACAACAGCAGCACTACACTACACTACACTACACAGCCCTAACTCCCACCCTCCCTCTTCACTGTCCACAGCCGAGTGAGAAAATGGCGCCGACGTGGGTACCTTATATAGGATCCAAAACCCGCGAGACTCGGAAGGCGGGATGATGACGTTTTGCCTCGATTTCAGATCCGAGTCAGGCGGGAAAAGTCGAGCCTGATTCGGATCGGACTCGGATCGGGGGGGCTCGGGGGGGTTCGGATTTCAGAAATCCGAACCCGCTCACCCCTACAGTACGCACGCACCACAGTGGCCAATATCAGCGGTGCTATGTAAATGTTTGCATTCACATTGCGAACGAAGCCTGACAGAAGGACGCCCACTTCCCCTTACTCACATCCGTATACTAGGGGAACATAGAGAAACCATCAGTAACATCGGACCCATAAGCACACCTGCCCAAGCCCTGACCTTACTCAGAAATTGCTAACATCCATGCATGCTATCAGTGCTATGGCTGCTTATGGCAACGCAGCGTAGAAACACACTGGCACACCTGCGTTCGCCAGACCCCCCCCCCATCACCCATCACCACCCACAAACAGCACTACCTGTCAATCACTCTTCTCTGGGGCTGCGTAGCGTCTGCAAACGTAATTCTGATTGCAATTGCTAGTTCGTACACGCGCACTGTGATGCATACACATGCGCAGAATGCAACAATCGACCGGTTGCATGTGTATCTTAGCAACTGCGTTCCTTCCTGAATCAGGCCCATTGTCATTTGGACCCTTTGCAGTAATTTGCAGCCAATTAACTGTAAAACATCCTATTTAGCTATCGGGATTAGGTTGTGTATGGGCACCTTAACTTCCGCACAGATCACACATATCATTATCTCATCTATAGCCTTTTGGAAAAAAAAAAGGAACCCCGAATGGGACAATAATTGAAATGATTTAGGGGCCTATTCATTAAACCTAAAAATTCGATGGAGATAATTAGGTTTAGAACTCGCATGGAGTTCTAGCTAATTATAGGTGGAATTCATCATTCCACCTCTCCATAAGTATCTATTCCGAAAAGCTGTCATTTTTGCGATGACAGCTTTTCGGGAAATAGATACTTTTCCCTGCCTACACTACCTTATCGCATCTGGAAACAGTGCTGCGCATGCGCTGTTACATCTGTAAAACCAGCGCATGCGCAGCACTGCCTACAGATGCGTTAAGTTTGCGTCACCCCCCGACCCCCACCCCCCTCCGCTCACCTCCCCCCCCCGACTTACCTGTCCGCGCAGCAGCCTCAGGCTCCGTCCTGCTGGTCTGTCATGTGGTTTCCCAGCAGACCACATGACAGATTAGAAAAAAAAAAACTTTTTTTTTTGGTCTAAACTTACTTGTGCTCTGCTGGGGAGCACACATGTCCGACCAGCCTCCGGAGCCTGAGGACGGAGCAGAGCGCCGGAGGGACTCGTCGGGGGACCTGCACACGCGGATACAGGTAAGTTTCACCTGCTATTCGCCACCTCACAGTGGCGAATAGTAACTGCATCAAATTCCAAAAATTTATAATTTTCGGAATTTGATGAATACCACAATTTCCACATCCCCATACTAATGTACTAATGTATGGGGAGTGTGAAAATTAACGCAGGGGAACTTAGCAAGGAGATATCTGTGATATCTCCTGTGTTAAGTCTGTTCATGAATACCAAAATAACGTTATTTAAGGAAAATGTCCTTAAAAACGTTATTTTAGTGTTGATGAATAGGCCCCATAATATGGTATTTATTAAAATGAAAAAAAAAGAGATTTTAGAACTTAGTGATGGTGACCTATTGTCATATTTATTTTAATTATTTTTTTTTTTTAGATTATGGCCCGTATTCAATTAGCCGCGAAAAGCCGAGATCCGCGGAAAATTATCGCCGATCTCGGCTTTCCGCGTGTCCGAAACTTATCTCCTTATTCATTTCCAAATGGTATTCGCGTACGCGGAAAGTCAATGCAACAGGCGAAAAAGATTTGCAGGAGAAAACAAGTGCAAATGTTTTATTTTGGGGTGCAAAGGTGGGGAAACCACTCAGAACCCTTGGGACAGCCCCCCAAAGGACAACTGTGTTAAAAAAATTCCTAAAAAAACATAAGAACACCCCAAAAAAGTACTTTCCTTTTGGGGGTGAAAAAGTACAAAGTGGGGGCACAAGCACAAAAAACCAGCACAATAGACTTTTGGGGGGTCTACAAGGAAGGGTCAGGTGTTTTTTTGATTGCAGGTGCTTGCTACAGGTGCATTTTTCATATTTTTTTTTTAACTTCACTTTAGAGACTTTTAAACAGGGATGGAGAACCTCAGGCCCGGGGGCCGTATAAGGCCCCCCGGGATCATTTGGTCTGGCCCTCTGAGCTTTTTTTCTGCTAGCCTCATCTGGCTAGCAGGGGGCCTAGAATGGCACCCGGCAGCCAGAATCTATGCAGCAGTGCTACCTGGAGTATCCTTAGGATGTTTCAGACGGTCACACCGCTGCCCTTACAGCTCCCCCGAGCATCCCCAGGATACTCCAGGCATTGCTGTAATCACCGGCGATTGTGGCCCCGCCTCTGTGTGACATCACATGGAGGGGCGTGGCCTACACCGGGCCCACAAATAATGTTTTATATATTAAAATGGCCTTAAAATATGCTTGCACCCATTTTCAAGTAACCCAATTTTGACAGGACTACTTATTTTCACCAAACAATACTGCTTAATGCCATTCTTCACCACTTATGCAAAGATGCTAATTAGAAGCTATTGTGCCTATTCGGGCACATCTACTTTGATCCCCAATGTTAGTGCATCTTTTTGGGGTACAGGCTGATTTCCACAATTCTGACAGCACTTTCCGCCTGTTCAGACTTCGCGGCTTGCCGTTTTCGCGTGGTTTGGAATTGAATAGGGCAAATAGCGGGGGCGCGCGCGATAAGTTTCCGCGTCCAAAACACGTGATGTAGGCGGAGAGTCGGGCAGGCGAAACTTTATCGGGGACGCGAAACTAATTGAATACGGGCCTTAGTTATAAAATGAATCAGCTTACAGTAGCAGGTGGTGTTAAAGGGTCTGTAACTCCGAAATAAACATTTTCAGAGGTTTTCCACTGTGAGTTCTCGGAGGGCAGGGGTCCACAGTGACAGTGTGGGGGTACGATTCATTGCCAAGGCTCCAACCCACTGCAAAATTGAACGATCTGCAGCATCACACAGATGGACGGGTCTGAACTATCGGGTGCACCCGGCGCAATGCACTGGGGCTCGCCACAATGAAGGGGCCTGCAGCTGGCGGAATTCTTACAGCAGTACTAATAATGAGTCAGACCGCCTTGTTATAGTAACGCTGCGGCTGCCCGTATGCCATACCCAAGAAGGAGGAGCCAGTCCAGCCAATGGAGAGGAGGAGGGACCCTCGCCTTTCCGTCTATCCCTTCCTCTCACCTCTGGCTCCTCCTCTCTGAACCCAGAGGTTAAAGTGGGCTGGAATGGGGTAGAACTGCCTTCCGTTATCTGTCCACTGCACAAGTGCTGGCTGCCCCGCTGGCTGTAACGCCTCTTATCAAAGGAGTTACAGAGCGCCCGCAGTGCTCCACCCAATAGATCAGTGGTAAGGGAACAGGGGTAAATGAAATTCTTGGGGTTAATGGACGGACAGCCGGGCATGCATATGAATCATTCCATAATATAGAATGATTCATATGCATGCCCGGCTGTGCCGCAGGGAGGCTCTAAGCCGGACGCCCCCTGATATATTATTACCAGCGGGTGCCCAGCTCCTTCCCTGCAGCGCCGCGTTAGCCGGAGGCTGGAGTTCTCTTCTGAACTCCAGCTTCCGCCTCTCTCCATGCGCACTATGGGAGAGACGTCATGACGTCTCTCCCATAGATCCGAGGAGCAGCCGGGCGGAGAGGACGGCGGCGGATGCAGGAGCGGGGATTAAGGTAAGTGGTTTTTTTTTTTTTTTGTACAAGCGGCACTACAGGGGCATTATATGGGGGCACTACTACAGGGGCATTATATGGGGGCACTACTACAGAGGCATTATATGGGGGCACTACTACAGAGGCATTATATGGGGCACTACTACAGGGGCCTTATATGGGGGCACTACTACAGGGGCACTATATGGGGGCACTACTACAGGGTTATTATATGGGGGCACTACTACAGGGGCATTATATGGGGGCACTACTACAGGGGCATTATATGGGGGCACTACTACAGAGGCATTATATGGGGCACTACTACAGGGGCATTATATGGGGGCACTACTACAGGGGCACTATATGGGGGCACTACTACAGGGTTATTATATGGGGGCACTACTACAGCAGCATAATATGGGGACACTACTACACGGGCATAACTATGGGGGTACTACTACAGGGGCATTATATGGGGGCACTACTACAGGGACATTATATGGGGGCACTACTACAGGGGCATAACTATGGGGGCACTACTACAGGGGCTTTATATGGGGGCACTACTACAGGGTCATTATATGGGGGCACTACTACAGGGGCATAACTATGGGGGCACTACTACAGGGGCATTATATGGGGGCACTACTACAGGGGCATAACTATGGGGCCACTAGTACAGGGGCATTATATGGGGGCACTACTACAGGTGCATAACTATGGGGGCACTACTACAGGGGCATAACTATGGGGACACTACTATATGATTTCCTTCCTTTCAAATCAAGGGGGTAACGTCGGCATATCTAAATATATTTTGGGGTAAAAGTTAAAAAAAGTTCCCTGACCCCTGCAATAGATGATGGGCAGCACCTCCCCCAACTCCTGTGATGGGAACAAGTTGCCAATTCTGCTTATAACAAATATGGTGTGGTATGAAAAGTCGACAAGCAGAATGCCGACAGGTTTTGAATGTTAATAGTCAGACATGAACATGTGCTGCTGCACAAGTGATCACCAGGAACCGGAAGAAGACCGCCGGGACCAGTTAAGTGACCGCTGGGCCACCAGGGACTTTAGGTCTATCATGTCGAAATGTTATCCATGTAGACATGATCATTGTTGACATGCTAAGCATGTCGACCTAACATATCAAATGTTCTTCCTTGCCTTCCATTTGTATATGCATATATATATATATATATATATATATATATATACTGTATATATATATATTAGGAGTGTGCACCGGCCACTTTTCGTGTTTTGTGTTTTGGTTTTGGATCTGTGGGGGAGATGTATCATCGGCGACATCGCTGATGCGGTACATCCCCCCGACTTCGCGTACATACCGCAGTTAATTACCGCGGCATGTACCAAGAATATCACAAAGAACAGCTCTCTCGCTGAGAGCTGTCCTTTGCGATGCTGCCGGGCAGAGGGACTTCCGGGTTTGACACCCAGAAGTCCTTCTGCGCATGCGCAGAAGGACGTGGGCCGCGAGGCTCATGGGAGGGATCCGTTCGGATCCCTCCCAGCCCTGAGCGTTGCGCTAAGAAGCCCATAGGCTTCTGAAGGTGGCGTTACCTAGCAACGCGAAGCAGCAGAATGCTTAATACATATGGGGAATGCGGTAAAACCCCCGAAAACTGCATTTTCGGGGGTTTTACCACATTTTTGTCGTTAATACATCTCCCCCTGGATCTTTCTTTGTGTTTTGGATCTGGATTGGTTTTGCCAAAACCACCCTTCCGTGTTTTGGGTTCTGGGTTTTGTGTTTTGGATCTGTATTTTAAAAAAAACAAAACATAAAAACAGCTAAAATCACAGAATTTGTGGGTTTTTCTGCTCCTATGCTATTATTAACCTCAATAACCTTCATTTCCACTCATTTCCAGTCTATTCTGAACACCTCACAATAGTGTTTTTATGTCGAAAAGGTTGCACCAAGGTAGCTGGATGACTATGCTAAGCGACACGAGTGGGCGGCACAAACACGTGGCCCATCTAGGAGTGACACTGCAGTGGCAGACAGGATGGCAGTTTGAAAAGCTAGGCCCCAAAGAGTACATAATGCAAAGAAAAAAAAGAGGTGCAAGATGGAATTGTCCTTGGGCCCTCCCACCCACCCTTATGTTGTATAAACAGGACATGCACACTTTAACAAACCAATCATTTCAGCGCCAGGGTCTGCCACACGACTGTGGCTGAAATGATTGGTTCGTTTGGGCCCCCACAAAACAAGCTGGCAATTAATCTGTACCCGCACAAACTGGCTCTACGGAGGCAAGATGTCGTCCTCATCCACTGATTCCTCACCCTCTTCAGTGTTGTTTACATCCTCATCCTCACATAGTATTAATTCGTCCCCACTGGAATCCACCACCACAGGTTCCTCTGTACGTTCTGTAGGCTGGTCTCCCTGGAAGAGTTGATAATTCATTTATATGAACATCATCTTCTCCACATTTTGTGGAAGCAACCTCCTACGCGTTTCGCTGACAAGATTCCCGGCTGCACTAAACACTCTTTCGGAGTACACACTGGAGGGGGGTCAACGCAGGTAAAATAGAGCCAGTTTGTACAGGGGCCTCCAAATTGCCTCTTTTTCCTGCCAGTACAGGTATGGACTATCTGACATGCCTACTTGGATGCTGTCACTGATGTAATCCTTTAACAGACAGACGCACGCTTGTCGCTGCTGCTTTGAGGATGCAGGTGCGACTACAGCCCACACAATTCACAAAGACAGAATTTTTTTTTTTTTGTGGAGCGCACTTTGAGGGTTACACCACCCTTTAACAGACAGACGCACGCTTGTCGCTGCTGCTTTGAGGATGCAGGTGCGGCTACAGCCCACACAATTAACAAAGACAGAAAAAAAAAGAATTTTTTATTTTTTGTGGAGCGCACTTTGAGGATTACACCACCCTTTAACAGACAGACGCACGCTTGTCGCTGCTGCTTTGAGGATGCAGGTGCGGCTACAGCCCACACAATTCACAAAGACAGAAAAAAAAAGAATTTTTTATTTTTTGTGGAGTGCACTTTGAGGGTTACACCACCCTTTAACAGACAGATGCATGCTTGTCGCTGCTGCTTTGAGGATGCAGGTACGGCTACAGCCCACACAATTCACAAAGACAGAAAAAAAAAAAGGATTTTTTTTTTTTTTTGGAGGCACTTTGGGGGTTCCAGCACCCTTTAACGGACAAGCCATCCGGCCCTTTACTTATGACACAGGCGCACGCTTGGTGCTACTTTGTTGATACGCGTGCGGCCAGAGTGCACACAATTCACAAACACAGAAAATAATTTTTTATTTTGTTTAGAGTGCACTTTGGGGGTTACAGCACCCTTTAACGGTCAAGGCAGCCGGCCCTTTACTTATGACACAACCCCTGCTTGGCGCTACTTTGTTGATGCACGTGCGGCTACTGTGCACACAATTCACAAACACAAAAAAATATATATTTTTATTTTTTTTGGAGTGCACTTTGGGGGTTACAGCACCCTTTAACAGACGAGCCAGCCGGCTCTTTACTTATGACATAGGCGCACGCTTGACGCTGCTTTGTTGATGCATGTGCGGCTACTACGCACACAATTCACAAACACAGAAAAAAAAAAAACATTTTGTAGTGCACTTTGGGGGAGCACCCCTGATGCACAGATCACCCCTGGACAACACTACAGCACCCCTCTAGGACTGCAGCCTTTATGGGACACTGCACAACACAGTCCAGCCAGCCCCTAGAGACTTTGGAGTGGACACAGCCCCTATGACTGCAACTGACTGCACAACACAGCCCAGCCAGCCCCTATGACAGCAGCACAACACAGCCCAGTCAGCCCCTATGGACTGAGTGGTCACAGCTCCTATGGACAACAGCAGCAGAACACAGCCCAGCCAGCCCTAGCTCCCACTCTCCCTCTTCACTGTCCACAGTCGGAGTGAGAAATGGCGCCGACGCGAGGACCTTTTATAGAATCCAAAACCCACGAGATCCGGAAGGCGGAATGATGACGTTTTGCCTCGATTTCAGATCCGAGTCAGGCGGGAAAAGTTGAGCCTGACTCGGATACGACTTGCATCGGGGGGGGCCCGGGCCAGCCGTGTGCTTCCCAGCTCACAGAGAGCCAGAAAGTACGCACCCAGGGCCAGATCCCAGGCAGGGCACAGGGGTCATCGCTGGACCTGGTTGCAGTGTACACTGCACCTACGCCCCTCGTTCTATAAGCAGCTCACATCCAGCTACGGTCCAGCACCCATAACACAATTACATGTGGTTTATTAGTCATGAAAGGGGTTTGTGAAATTTGAAATTAGTTTAACTGAAAAGACTGATCTGGGGTAAAACTTCTCTTAGAAAAAAAAGATTGCAGAGAATTTTCCTGCACTCTCAGCAAGATTTAATCCTCCCCATCAGTGTCAGTGCCAAAGACATCTCATTATATACTAAGGATGGACAGAGACAGGTACATCGCAGTACTCCAGCATGTCTCCCCTCTCTCACTTGGTATTATGACATTCAGCTAATTAATTCCTGTGGGAAAGGCAATCAGTGTATTTTTCGGTGATAAGCGAAATTATTTTACCTCACAGACTGATACAATGTGGCAGCGCTGAGATCCAACAGCTCCACTAATAAACTTAGCTACAAAAGGTACCCTGATAAGCGCCTTTGTGAACCTGGTGCTGACGCGGTAAACGCACGTGACCCAATTAAGTCATATGTCGGTAGATATCTCGAAAGCATTATCGTTTAATTTCGATCAACGTAATTCCAATTTACTTTAAATGACTTATCATTTAAAAGTGTTTCAGCAATAATTAACCACTTAAACTTTTTTTTTTTCTCTCTATTCCTGGTGCTAACGATTGTTTTTTTTTATTATTTATTTTTTTCGCCCTGTCGTTGTGGAAAATGTTCTTTTCGTGCACGTGCTGATTTTCAATGCATCATTGACTTTTATTCCAAAAACTAATGTGAGTCACATTAAGGCCGCTCTTTTCCTGTGTGAGTATATCCTACTGTTCTACGGAATTCCAGCGACTTTCAGACAAACAATCTGTTAGGAAATGACAAAGCAGATGTGAGAAATATAAACCCCCTGATTAACTGTGGGAGCCCCAGACTGAACCATGTGCGGATATGGTGGTAGCCATAAATAATAATTTGGCTTTGTGTTCTTTGTGTGTTTCTAGTGAAAATATAATAAGACGAGTAATAGGGATTTAAAGATTTGCAGGTATGGGGTACTGATTTGACCTTTGGGGCTCATTCAGATGCTGTTTCGTAGTTTGTCAATGATTGGTGGAAGGTACATGCGTCAGAGACGCAGTGCGCATGTGGCTCCATATGTTCCACCATATATACGTCGCAGTGCCTTGTAAGCCGCAGCTTGATTTTAATGCTGCCGGCATTTGGGACGGGGAGCGTTTCACTGGCCCCGACAGTGTAGTTTTGCTGGACATCCTCAGTAACCTAAGGGTTGCTCGGATGACCGATGTTCCAGCGAATGTTCACGCTGTGGATCCGATGCTACGGCTTCGGATGCAGCCAGTGGACTTGAGAAGCCAACAGTGGACGTCTTCTTGCAAAAGACACCAGCTGCTGCATTAGCACATAAACTTAGACCTGCCCCACAAAACGAATAAAGGGGGTCATTCATACCCGCTCGCGAGCGCAGGACGCTCGCAAGCGGGTCGATGTTCCCCCAATGCGCATGCGCACGACGGAGGGAGCTCCGTCGTGCACATGCGCGAGACCTGGACAACGACAGCCAAGCTGTCGTTCCGGGTCTCGCACCAAAGGGGGCGTGCTGTCGATGTTGATTGGGAACGCCTACCGTCTGAAGCCGGCCCCACTGACATCAGTAGTGATGTCAGTGGGAGTGATTTTGGCTCTGATAGAGCCAAAATCACTCCTGGGCTTGCGGCAGCGAGACCCTACCGCAGGGTCTCGTCGCAAGCCCGATGGTCGCGATGGTCTTGACCATCGCGACCATCTTTTTGGCCGCTCGCATATGCTGTGGGTGGTCACCCACAGCTATGCGAGCGGCCAGGAGGCCGCTCCATTTCCATGTAGGAGGGCACTGATTCAGAGCGAGCACTCTGGTCAGAGCGTCCGGCTCTGAATCAAGCCCAAAGCCCCTTAATTGTGTCTCTCGGGCACTTTGGCTTGCCCTCACTTTAGCTACACTGTAATGTAGCACTTCGCATTCAGATACACCAGCAGTCGCACACAGAATAAAGGAACGCCACATATAATTTTAATCAGCATAAACTACTTGGGCGTCCTATTCACATTGCTTTGTGAATACGCTTGGGACTACCGAGTCGTACGTCGCACACGCGTTATGTGTAATGTGAGTTGTAGTGCACGGAGGATAGATGTATGTGGACACATCTGTACTTACACTTACATAACCCTGGAGGTGCCTGCAATCCAAGTTCAGAACATAGGCCCTCATTCAGAGCCGTACGCTCTGAGCAGAGCGCACGCTCTGAATGAGGGCCGGCCTCCATGAAAATGGAGCGTCCTCCTGGACGCTCGTATAGCTGTGGGTCACCACCCACAGGCTATACGAGCGTGCATTTTGATGGCCACGATGGTCGTGACCATCGCGACCATCGAAACTGCGAGCCGGAGCCTGCGGTTGAGGTTTTCAACCGCAAGCTCCGGAGTAATTTTGGCTCTATCAGAGCCAAAATCACTCCCACTGACATCACTAGTGATGTCAGTGGGCCGGCTTCTGACGGGAGGCGTTCCCGTGGGAACGCCCCCGTCAGGGAGGCACGCCCCCGGCACGCCTACCAAAGGGGGCGTGCTGTCAATCAACATCGACAGCACGCCCCCTTTGATCAGACACAACGAGCGAAGGACTTTCCTTCGCTCGTCGCGTCTGGCGCATGCGCACGACGGAGCTCCCTCAGTCGTGCGCATGCTCAGTCCAGAACATCGACCCACTTGCGAGCGGACAGCCGCTCGCGAGTGGGTCTGAATCAGGCCCATAGTAGCTTATTCAGACCCGCTCGCTAGATGCGTTCGCTCGCACCCCGCATATGCAAATCCAGCGTACGCCCAGCAAGGCAGGCAATCGCACGGCAAGGCATTAGCACGCCCACTATGTCTTGGCGTGCGATCACTTTGTATATGCAGACGCCCACCAGCCATTCATAAGACGCCCACTTGCGCACCTCATCTCCTGGAAGTGCATGACACCATTGGTATATCGAGCACCACCGGATGCGATCGCAGCGCTTGAGGTTGACTATACCCTGCCGCAAGCACTGCGATCACTTCAGTGTGAAATACAACCAAGTGACGTGTACTATGACGCTGCCTCTTAATTATGCACGCCTCTGAAACGCTCAGGTTTCTAGTGGCCTGACCCTGTTACTACCCACAAACGGCCTCTCCTGCCTCTCATTCAGATGGGCTGTCTATGTTGGGCGAGCGAACGCTTCCCGATCTTTCGCAGTGGTTCACGCACGTGCATTGCGATACATACGCATGCGCAGATTGCAAATATCGACCAGCTACGAGAGTTCGATATCCTAGCGAGCGGCTCTGAATCAGCTCCACAATTCCCATGGGATGCTGTTTGGACCATATACAGTAGGTGCATTTTTTGTCTGGAAAAGCATACCTACCCACATTTTACCAGAATTGGAATTGCTGCCCCCTCGGCAAAAGGAGAGTGACTGTGTAGCAGGGTCGTGCAAAATTTCAAAGTCCTAAGACATTTTCACCAGGACTGTACAACTAGCATGCGATCTGCGCAATAATCTGTTCCGATTGACTATCGCCCTGTGATCTCCTGTCACTTTGGACGGGAGATCGGGTACGATAAAACAATTGAATTGTGCCCACAGACTCGTCAACGCCCAGCCCAAACAACTGGACTTAGAAACATGAAAATTAGGGAGTATATTCCTTCCATGACGTAGGTGCCCAATAAGAATGAATTTTCAGAAATATGACTCTTAAGGGGGTGAAAAGGGCTAAAATGTTTCCTCCCCAATGTGCACGTCCTGTCTGACTGACTAATCGTGGCTGTAGCACAGATCATATTCAAACACCAACTGTCACCCCAAGTGCTGCTAAACATCACTAGCAGCTGGTGTGGCTCCCCTATTTGTATAGTAAGGGATGGAAATGTGTTACTACAGAGGTGAGGGAAGGGAATGTGTTACAAAACAGGTATGGGAGGTGAATGTGCTACTATAGAGGTGAGGGAGGGGAAAGTGTTAATAAACAGATGAGGGAGGTGTATGTGTTACTATAGAAGTGAGGGAAGGGAATGTGTTACTACCCAGGTATGAGAGAGGAATGTGTTGCTACACAGGTGAGGGAGTGGAATGTGTTATTACACAGGTCAGGGAGAGGAACATCAAATGTGTTACTATAGAGGTAAAGGAGTGGAATGTGTTAATACACAGATGAGGGAGAGGTATGTGTTACTGTAGAGGTGAGGGAAGGGAATGTGTTAATACACAGGTGAGGGAAGGGAATGTGTTACTACACATGTATGAGAGGGGAGTGTGTTACTACACAGGTGAAGGAGGGGAATGTGTTACTACAGGGGTTAGCTGGGGTAATGTGTTACTACAGAGGTGATGGAGGGGAATGTGTTACTACAGGGGTGAGTGGGTTAATGTGTTACTACAGAAGTGAGAGAGGGGAATGTGTTACTCCAGAGGTGGGGGAGGAGAAAAATTTTCTACAAGTGTGAGTGTATGTAATATGTTACTACAGGTGTGATAAAGGGATTGTATTTTTACACAGGTGAGGGGTGGATTGTCAAATGTGTTACAACACTGGCGAAGGAGGAAAATGTGTTACTACAGAGGTGAGCAAGGATAATGTGTTACTACAGAGGTGAGGGAGTGAAATGTGTTACTACAGAGGTGAGGCAGTGAAATGTGCTAGTACACAGGTGAGGGAGGGTAATGTCATACTATAGCAGTGATGCATTACTGTAGAGGTGAAGGATTAATGCGGTGAGATGGAAATAAAATGAAAACAATAAATATCTAAACTATACCTGGGTGAATCCGGGTACATCAGATAGTAATATATATATATATATATATATATATATATATATATATATAAAGAAAACAGCGTCACTCCGGGATTTGTAGTAGTTAGAAAAATGTATTCATATAAATCCAATGTTTCGGGGCCGTAGCGCCCCTTTATCAAGGTATACAATTGTACCCGGGTCCTGTCTTTTATTTGGAGGAGTGGCGGGCTATTTGTTCAGTATATATATATATATATATATATATATACACATATATATTGTGATGGAAGCACTGGAAAAGCTGTGGATGGCATATATGTTTGTCCCAGATTTCTCACGTCTTTTAAACCCCCAGGAACAGTCTGTTCTGCTGAACAGATTGGAATGTCGGCTTTGGTGAAAATCCGGAATGGGTCCTGGGGGTGTGGATGTGAGGAGAGGGAGGGCTCCATCCACAGGCCACTCCGGGTGTTGGGCCTTTCAGCCTGGTAGCAGGCTCATTAGGGCTTGCACCTGGAAATGGCTGTTATAAGCTGGATTTAGTTCTGGCTGAGTGTCTCACACCTGGGAGAGCAGGCCCGCAGTCTAACTTGCTCTGAGACATTGTTTTGATACAGAACTGTAAGTACTGTGGACGTGAACTTGTCTATAGTGTTCTGATAGTGAGGGAACCTACTGTCTAGTTAGAGCCCAGACGGGTTAGGATTTTGAATATGTTTTGTTTTATTTATGTACCTGGTACAATAAAGACTGGCTCCGACAAGCTTGCACGAGAACCCCAGAATTGTGTCCTGTTTCTCTGGCTGCGGTGTGTGTAAAGAGGGAGTCCGTCTACCCCAGCACTTGGACAGTTGGATTTTAGCACATGTAAGTCAGGCCCCTCTTGGCAGTGTCAAATTGAGGTCCACGTGGGCATGGAGCTGAAATTTATGAAGGGTCTTGTGTGACCAGAGCCGCGAGGGTGTGACTCGCATTGGGGGCATGTGATCAGTGCTATGGGCGAGTGGCTAGCACCATGGGAGGCATAGCTAGCAAAAAATTATCGCCATCCACATGATGTAAAACTAAATGTGATTCATCAGACCAGGCCACCTTGTTCCATTGCTCCATGGTCCAGTTCTGATGCTCACATGCCCATTGTAGGTGCATTCAGTGGTGGACTGGGGTCAGCATAGTCACTCTGATCGGTCTGTGGCTACGCAGCCCCATATGCAGCAAGTTCCAATGCACTGTGTGTTCCGTTTATATCATAACCAGCAATAACCTTTGAAGCAATTTGTGCTACAGCAGCTCTTCTGTGGGATAGGACCAGACAGATTAGACTCTGCTCCCCTGTGGATCAATGAGCCTTGGGCGCCCATGCCCTGTCACTGGTTCACAAGTTGTCATTCCTTGGACCACTTTTGGTAGGTACTAACCACTACATTTTGGAATAGCAGGAACCACTGGCAGGAGGATATCAGCCACGTTTCAAAAACAGTAAGTGAATAGAAATTTTTGGGTTGCTGTAAGGGATACTGCAGGACCTTTTAATGGAGTCCCAGCCTCCGGCGTGTCACACCCTTGTTACACTACCATCGCCTAGATAGAAGTAATACACCTCCACACCATACCACCCCCATCGTAGTTAGCAGTAATACACCCCCACACCACACTACATCCTACTAGATAGCAGTAATGCACCCCCAACAACACATTACTCCCTTCCTAGATAGTAGAAATACACCCCCACAGCACACTATCCCCAACTAGATAGCAGCAATACACCCCCACAACACATTACTCCTCTCCTAGATAGTAGTTATACATCCCCACATCACATTACTCCTCTCCTAGATAGCAGTAATACATCCCCTCATCACATTACTCCTCTCCTAGATAGTAATACATCCCCACATCACATTACTCCTCTCCTAGATAGCAGTAATACATCCCCACATCACATTACTCCCCTCCTAGATAGCAGTAATACATCCCCACATCACATTACTCCTCTCCTAGATAGCAGTAATACATCCCCACATCACATTACTCCTCTTCTAGATAAGAGTAATACATTCCCACATCACATTACTCCTCTCCTAGATAGTAGTAATGCATCCCTACATCACATTACTCCTCTCCTAGATAGTAGTAATACATCCCTACATCACATTACTCCTCTCCTAGATAGTAGTAATACATCCCTACATCACATTACTCCTCTCCTAGATAACAGTAATACATCCCCACATCACATTACTCCTCTCCTAGATAGCAGTAATACATCCCCACACCACATTACTCCTCTCCTAGATAGTAGTAATACATTCCCAAACCACATTACTCCTGTCCTAGATAGCAGTAATACATCCCATCACATTACTCCTCTCCTAGATAGCAGTAATACATCCCCACATCACATTACCCCTCTCCTAGATAGCAGTAATACATCCCCACATCACATTACTCCTCTCCTAGATAGCAGAAATACATCCCCACATCACATTACTCCTCTCCTAGATAGCAGTAATACATCCCCACATCACATTACTCCTCTCCTAAATAGCAGTAATACATCCCCACACCACATTACTCCTCTCCTAGATAGCAGTAATACATCCCCACATCACATTACTACTCTTCTAGATAAGAGTAATACATTCCCACATCACATAACTCCTCTCCTAGATAGTAGTAATGCATCCCTACATCACATTACTCCTCTCCTAGATAGTAGTAATACATCCCTACATCACATTACTCCTCTCCTAGATAGTAGTAATACATCCCTACATCACATTACTCCTCTCCTAGATAACAGTAATACATCCCCACATCACATTACTCCTCTCCTAGATAGCAGTAATACATCCCCACACCACATTACTCCTCTCCTAGATAGTAGTAATACATTCCCAAACCACATTACTCCTCTCCTAGATAGCAGTAATACATCCCATCACATTACTCCTCTCCTAGATAGTAGTAATACATTCCCACATCACATTACTCCTCTCCTAGATAGTAGTAATATATCCCCACATCACATTACTCCTCTCCTAGATAGTAGTAATACATCCCACATCACATTACTCCTCTCCTAAATAGCAGTAGTACATCCCCACATCACATTACTCCTCTCCTAGATAGCAGTAATACATCCCCACATCACATTACTCCTCTCCTAGATAGCAGTAATACATCCCCACATCACATTACTCCTCTCCTAGATAGCAGTAATACATCCCCACATCACATCACTCCTCTCCTAGATAGCAGAAATACATCCCCACATCACATTACTCCTCTCCTAGATAGCAGTAATACATCCCCACATCACATTACTCCTCTCCTAGATAGCAGTAATACATCCCCACATCACATTACTCCTCTCCTAGATAGCAGTAATACATCCCCACATCACATTACTCCTCTCCTAGATGGCAGAAATACATCCCCACATCACATTACTCCTCTCCTAGATAGCAGTAATACATCCCCACATCACAATACTCCTCTCCTAGATAGCAGTAATACATCCCCACATCACATTACTCCTCTCCTAGATAGCAGTAATACATCCCCACATCACATTACTCCTCTCCTAGATAGCAGTAATACATCCCCACACCACATAACTCCTCTCCTAGATAGCAGTAATACATCCCCACACCACATTACTCCTCTCCTAGATAGCAGTAATACATCCCCACATCACATTACTCCTCTTCTAGATAAGAGTAATACATTCCCACATCACATTACTCCTCTCCTAGATAGTAGTAATGCATCCCTACATCACATTACTCCTCTCCTAGATAGTAGTAATACATCCCTACATCACATTACTCCTCTCCTAGATAGTAGTAATACATCCCTACAGCACATTACTCCTCTCCTAGATAACAGTAATACATCCCCACATCACATTACTCCTCTCCTAAATAGCAGTAATACATCCCCACACCACATTACTCCTCTCCTAGATAGTAGTAATACATCCCCACATCACATTACTCCTCTCCTAGATAGTAGTAATACATCCCCACATCACATTACTCCTCTCCTAGATAGCAGTAATACATCCCCACATCACATTACTCCTCTCCTAGATAGCAGTAATACATCCCCACATCACATTACTCCTCTCCTAGATAGTAATACATCCCCACATCACATTACTCCTCTCCTAGATAGCAGTAATACATCCCCACATCACATTACTCCTCTCCTAGATAGCAGTAATACATCCCCACATCACATTACTCCTCTCCTAGATAGCAGTAATACATCCCCACATCACATTACTCCTCTCCTAGATAGCAGTAATACATCCCCACATCACATTACTCCTCTCCTAGATAGCAGTAATACATCCCCACATCACATTACTCCTCTCCTAGATAGCAGTAATACATGCCCACACCACATTACTCCTCTCCTAGATAGCAGTAATACATCCCCACACCACATTACTCCTCTCCTAGATAGCAGTAATACATCCCCACATCACATTACTCCTCTTCTAGATAAGAGTAATACATTCCCACATCACATTATTCCCTCCTAGATAGTAGTAATACATCCCTACATCACATTACTCCTCTCCTAGATAGTAGTAATACATCCCCACATCACATTACTCCTCTCCTAGATAGTAGTAATACATCCCCACATCACATTACTCCTCTCCTAGATAACAGTAATACATCCCCACATCACATTACTCCTCTCCTAGATAGCAGTAATACATCCCCACACCACATTACTCCTCTCCTAGATAGTAGTAATACATTCCCAAACCACATTACTCCTCTCCTAGATAGCAGTAATACATCCCATCACATTACTCCTCTCCTAGATAGTAGTAATACATTCCCACATCACATTACTCCTCTCCTAGATAGTAGTAATATATCCCCACATCACATTAATCCTCTCCTAGATAGTAGTAATACATCCCCACATCACATTACTCCTCTCCTAGATTGCAGTATTACATCCCCACACCACATTACTCCTCTCCTAGATAGCAGTAATACATCCCCACATCACATTCCTCCTCTTCTAGATAAGAGTAACACATTCCCACATCACATTACTCCTCTCCTATATAGTAGTAATACATCCCTACATCACATTACTCCTCTCCTACATAGTAGTAATACATCCCTACATCACATTACTCCTCTCCTAGATAGTAGTAATACATCCCCACATCACATTACTCCTCTCCTAGATAACAGTAATACATCCCCACATCACATTACTCCTCTCCTAGATAGCAGAAATACATCCCCACACCACATTACTCCTCTCCTAGATAGTAGTAATACATTCCCAAATCACATTACTCCTCTCCTAGATAGCAGTAATACATCCCATCACATTACTCCTCTCCTAGATAGCAGTAATACATCCCCACATCACATTACCCCTCTCCTAGATAGCAGTAATACATCCCCACATCACATTACTCCTCTCCTAGATAGCAGAAATACATCCCCACATCACATTACTCCTCTCCTAGATAGCAGTAATACATCCCCACATCACATTACTCCTCTCCTAGATAGCAGTAATACATCCCCACACCACATTACTCCTCTCCTAGATAGCAGTAATACATCCCCACATCACATTACTACTCTTCTAGATAAGAGTAATACATTCCCACATCACATAACTCCTCTCCTAGATAGTAGTAATGCATCCCTACATCACATTACTCCTCTCCTAGATAGTAGTAATACATCCCTACATCACATTACTCCTCTCCTAGATAGTAGTAATACATCCCTACATCACATTACTCCTCTCCTAGATAACAGTAATACATCCCCACATCACATTACTCCTCTCCTAGATAGCAGTAATACATCCCCACACCACATTACTCCTCTCCTAGATAGTAGTAATACATTCCCAAACCACATTACTCCTCTCCTAGATAGCAGTAAAACATCCCATCACATTACTCCTCTCCTAGATAGTAGTAATACATTCCCACATCACATTACTCCTCTCCTAGATAGTAGTAATATATCCCCACATCACATTACTCCTCTCCTAGATAGTAGTAATACATCCCACATCACATTACTCCTCTCCTAAATAGCAGTAGTACATCCCCACATCACATTACTCCTCTCCTAGATAGCAGTAATACATCCCCACATCACATTACTCCTCTCCTAGATAGCAGTAATACATCCCCACATCACATTACTCCTCTCCTAGATAGCAGTAATACATCCCCACATCACATCACTCCTCTCCTAGATAGCAGAAATACATCCCCACATCACATTACTCCTCTCCTAGATAGCAGTAATACATCCCCACATCACATTACTCCTCTCCTAGATAGCAGTAATACATCCCCACATCACATTACTCCTCTCCTAGATAGCAGTAATACATCCCCACATCACATTACTCCTCTCCTAGATAGCAGTAATACATCCCCACATCACATTACTCCTCTCCTAGATGGCAGAAATACATCCCCACATCACATTACTCCTCTCCTAGATAGCAGTAATACATCCCCACATCACATTACTCCTCTCCTAGATAGCAGTAATACATCCCCACATCACATTACTCCTCTCCTAGATAGCAGTAATACATCCCCACATCACATTACTCCTCTCCTAGATAGCAGTAATACATCCCCACACCACATAACTCCTCTCCTAGATAGCAGTAATACATCCCCACACCACATTACTCCTCTCCTAGATAGCAGTAATACATCCCCACATCACATTACTCCTCTTCTAGATAAGAGTAATACATTCCCACATCACATTACTCCTCTCCTAGATAGTAGTAATGCATCCCTACATCACATTACTCCTCTCCTAGATAGTAGTAATACATCCCTACATCACATTACTCCTCTCCTAGATAACAGTAATACATCCCCACATCACATTACTCCTCTCCTAAATAGCAGTAATACATCCCCACACCACATTACTCCTCTCCTAGATAGTAGTAATACATCCCCACATCACATTACTCCTCTCCTAGATAGTAGTAATACATCCCCACATCACATTACTCCTCTCCTAGATAGCAGTAATACATCCCCACATCACATTACTCCTCTCCTAGATAGCAGTAATACATCCCCACATCACATTACTCCTCTCCTAGATAGTAATACATCCCCACATCACATTACTCCTCTCCTAGATAGCAGTAATACATCCCCACATCACATTACTCCTCTCCTAGATAGCAGTAATACATCCCCACATCAAATTACTCCTCTCCTAGATAGCAGTAATACATCCCCACATCACATTACTCCTCTCCTAGATAGCAGTAATACATCCCCACATCACATTACTCCTCTCCTAGATAGCAGTAATACATCCCCACATCACATTACTCCTCTCCTAGATAGCAGTAATACATGCCCACACCACATTACTCCTCTCCTAGATAGCAGTAATACATCCCCACACCACATTACTCCTCTCCTAGATAGCAGTAATACATCCCCACATCACATTACTCCTCTTCTAGATAAGAGTAATACATTCCCACATCACATTATTCCCTCCTAGATAGTAGTAATACATCCCTACATCACATTACTCCTCTCCTAGATAGTAGTAATACATCCCCACATCACATTACTCCTCTCCTAGATAGTAGTAATACATCCCCACATCACATTACTCCTCTCCTAGATAAAAGTAATACATCCCCACATCACATTACTCCTCTCCTAGATAGCAGTAATACATCCCCACACCACATTACTCCTCTCCTAGATAGTAGTAATACATTCCCAAACCACATTACTCCTCTCCTAGATAGCAGTAATACATCCCATCACATTACTCCTCTCCTAGATAGTAGTAATACATTCCCACATCACATTACTCCTCTCCTAGATAGTAGTAATATATCCCCACATCACATTAATCCTCTCCTAGATAGTAGTAATACATCCCCACATCACATTACTCCTCTCCTAGATTGCAGTATTACATCCCCACACCACATTACTCCTCTGCTAGATAGCAGTAATACATCCCCACATCACATTCCTCCTCTTCTAGATAAGAGTAACACATTCCCACATCACATTACTCCTCTCCTATATAGTAGTAATACATCCCTACATCACATTACTCCTCTCCTACATAGTAGTAATACATCCCTACATCACATTACTCCTCTCCTAGATAGTAGTAATACATCCCCACATCACATTACTCCTCTCCTAGATAACAGTAATACATCCCCACATCACATTACTCCTCTCCTAGATAGCAGTAATACATCCCCACACCACATTACTCCTCTCCTAGATAGTAGTAATACATTCCCAAACCACATTACTCCTCTCCTAGATAGCAGTAATACATCCCATCACATTACTCCTCTCCTAGATAGCAGTAATACATCCCCACATCACATTACCCCTCTCCTAGATAGCAGTAATACATCCCCACATCACATTACTCCTCTCCTAGATAGCAGAAATACATCCCCACATCACATTGCTCCTCTCCTAGATAGCAGTAATACATCCCCACATCACATTACTCCTCTCCTAGATAGCAGTAATACATCCCCACACCACATGAATCCATAACACTAAGCATATGCTGCGGGGGGGGAGGGGGTTAGGCAGCTGGAAAGGAGGGTTATGGGGAGGGTCAAGGGTTAGCGTTAGGGCACTTACTTAATTGGGTCGGGATTCTGACTGTCAAGATGCCACTGTCGGTATTCTGATATATACTATATAATAAATAAGTTGGGGGTGGAGCAGACAGATTACCTAGCATAAGATGGTCCAGTGGCGTCACGCGGGGGGTGCGGCCCGCACCCGGGTGTCACCCGACGAAGGTGCAGACTCCCCTTCAGTGACAGGAGCCGAGTGCTGCGCTGTAGCATTGAGTGCAGCACTCGGCTCCTGACATTATAAGGGAGCTGGCACTGCCACACGCCACCTTCTGCACCCCCTTGCAGTAACAAGAACGAGACAACCGGGGTTCGGGCCAGGAGGCCACGCCCCCATCCCGCACAGCGTCCCTCCCCGCACCAGGTGACACCGCGGGGAGGGACGCCACTGGCTGGGTCCAATGTACTTGTATTTATATTGCATATAAATAGATATTAGATTGTATTAGATCCAAAACGTTGCTATTTATGTGCTAATAGACCACTATACTGTAGAACAGTGATTCCCAACCTCGGTCCTCAAGGCACACTAACAGTCCTGGTTTTTGTGTTATCCATGTTAAAGCACAGATGATTACATCAAAATAACTGAGGTACTAATTAAGTCACCTGTGCTCAAGTATGGCTATCCTTAAATCCTGGACTGTTAGTGTGCCTTGAGGACCGTGGTTGGGAACCCCTGCTGTAGAGTATGCGAATGTCCCTGCTTGGAGTGCAGTTCCTCTTTGTCTGAATACTAATTTGGTTCTGGCACCCAGCTATTTCATTTTCCAGTCTTGGTCACCACTATATAGTATATACGCGCTGCGGATAGACTTTACACATTGAACCTTTTTGTAATGTACAGTATTGGATAAGACAAGTATAGAAGACTTTATGTAGACTCCGTGCAGAAGAACTCACAATCCACTATATTAATAATAATCATACAGTTGTAAGAATAATACTCACAGAAAGTATCTCACACACAACAAACAAGAATAATGATTTGCTGCTCATATTGGCACTTGTGCTGATTTTGGAGACTACCGTCCCATCTGGACTAATTTGCCCTGTAATATATTATTGACCAAAGCATTGTTATTTTGCAGCATTTAAGCCTTCCTGAAAGTAGATTAATGCTTTTGGTCTGCTTAATGCAGACCTAAAATCATTATCACTCCACAGACCTACATGACAAATGATAACGTCATCAGCAATGGGTGATATGAAATGATTAGCATCGTTTAGTGGAGCGTGTCACATGTAATAGGAATGTGAGTCTCAAGTGATGATAAATGATGCCAACAAGTGTGGAAATGAGAAGACGGCTGCGGTCAGGAGGCTGTAACACGTTCAGTCTGGACAGTATCTGGCATAGCTACATACTACCAACCAGAGGAAAGACACCACCTGAGGCTCTCCCACTGTTGTGGTACTACAGATCCCAGCATACTGCTGGCATGGCATACTGGAACCTGCAGTTTTATACAGATGGAGAGTTGCTAAACTTGCTTCTAAACAAGACAGTGGCACTTTGGACTGAAATGAGAATTTGGCAAAAGAGGCAGCTGCCTTGGGGGCACAACTGTGTGTAAAATCATTTATTCTCCTGCTTTCAGGGCAGCAGGAGGGTGAGAGCTGTTTGTACTGTGAAGTCTGCTCGACTATCAACAAGGAAGCTTGCCTGCTTTTTCCATGTCTCTGTGGGATCACTTAACAACATCAAATCATACAATAGGTTAAATTTCAAGCCCCACAGCATCATGGTGCGGCAGCCACTACAAATTGGTAGCTCACAATATAAAAAAAGCAGAAAGGCTTATCAGATAAACAAGAAGATTGTCCATTTGCTGTAAGCACATTCCTGTACGAGTCTTTGTAACAGGAAAGAACGTAGGAGATCACCCAACGCGTTTCGTAACATGACTTCATCACACTGTCAACACAGCTTAATAGAGCGTCGCTTAATAAGTCTCGTGATATCTTTTGTGCAACAAAACATAGACTGTGATCTGAAAGACATTGGTATACGGTAGAGATGTGTCATTTTGGTTCTCAGAGAAACGACAGCAACCGAATTTAGGGACTCTGGGTCAAACCGAGTCTGAGTTCAGAATAACCTTTAGGGTATCGAGTCAAACAGAGTCCTGGTTCGGATCTTTCCACGATTTAGATTTTAAAACCGAACTCGGGTTTTGGATGGCACACTAACAAGTCACAATGACGTCATTATAGCTGATTTTTAAAAAAAATACAGATCCAAAACCAAAACACAAATATGAATCTGGATCCAAAATCTAAACACGGGGTTTGGTGCACATCTCTAGTATTCGATCAGTTTAGGATCATTATATTTAGGGCACCTCTAGCCTCAGCTTTGGAAATGCATTAATGTTTTGTTTCATAAAAGTGTAAGCTCTGGAATCAGTGCAAACTACACATTCAGCCAATTCATCCTTAGTGTAGAATCTCTAATGGTCTTCAATGAAGACCTCTGCTACACAACATGTTAATGTTGTGTATTGACAAAGTGTTTTCCCTGTTACGTATTTGTTGTAAAGAGGCTGGCACCTGATTTACAGTGATACGTCAATAAAATAGTTTTTGTTTTTAACTCCGAAAGACGCCCACAGTGCAACAGTAAAGTACAACTACATAGGATTAAATTAGTGACTGGATGAATTACACATGTGCTGCGATTTTTTTTTTTTCTATCAGTCGAGTCGGTTTGACAAATCGATGTAAATGTCAGTCACTTGCCACCAGTTTTTATTGATTAAAATATAATTAAGAAAGTTAAACCATGGTTTGATCTAGTTTGTCCATATGTGAAGTTCTGAATCCCTGACACAAATTACTGTATGTTTTTTTTGAGTGCATTTTGCTCTTAAATATTATTTGAATGGTGTTTTAAATTAAAAAGCTACAGGGCTAAATGTAATAGACTCCGAATTTCCGACGCTGTGGGGATTTATGCGGGTGCACCCATTTTTTTAAAAGTGGCAATCATTATAAAGGCTAAACCAGCCCAGGGAAAATTGCATAAATCCCCGCTGCGTCGGAAATCTCGACGGCTATCATATTTAGTCCACAGTGTTCTTATAGTAGGTCAAAATAGCCCATATGGGCTAGTGCAGTGGCTCTCAAACTCTGTCCTCAGGACCCCACAAAGTTCAAGTTTTCCAGGTCACTTAGCCGGTGTACAGGTGTATTCATTACTCACTGACACATTTTAAAAATCAACAGGTGGAGCTAATTATTTCACTTGTGATTCTGTGAGGAGACCTGGAAAACATGCACTGTTTGGGGTCCTGAGGACTGAGTTTGAGAACCTGTGAGTTAGTGCATACCTCCCAACTGTCTCGCATTCAGCGGGACAGTCCCATTTTTCTGGGACTGTCCCGCTGTCCCACCCGCGGGTCGCAGTGTGGGAGGGAGTTGGGGGAATACAAATCTGCTATGCAAAGCAGCGGGCAAGAAGATTTAGAATAGATGCTGTGCGCATGCGCACGGCATCTATTCACTAGTGTGGGGAGATCCTAGGGCAGGCTTGCCTACCCTCCCGATTTGGCCGTGAGCCTCCCGATTTTCGGGTGCCGCTCCCGGCCCCCCGGAAAGGCAGGCAAGCCTCCCGGAAGTCTCTGACCCTCCCTACCTCCCCCCTGAAACAACTAGAAACCTACGCAGCAGGGGGGGCCAGTGACACGATTCGCGCTGAATCGCGTCATCGTGGCCCCGCCCCCTGCTTCACAACACCGAAAATAATGGCATTGTGAAGAGGGGGCGGAGCCATGATGACGCGATCGTGCAGCCCCGCCCCCGGCTCCACCCTCATGAGAAACAACCTGGCCAGCCCCGCCCCGGCTCCGCCCCCAATGGTCGGCCACGCCCCCGCTGTTAGCCGACAATCAGCTCCCTCCCGGAAGGCTGGAGCTGATTGTCGGCAAGTATGTCCTGGGGCCTGCCCCATCGCGGCTCCGCACCTTTACATGAAGCACCGTCCCCTTTTCGGGAGTGTGTGCCTACGGTGCGCAAAATGTCCCTGATTATTAGACTTGGGACAAGTTGGGAGGTATGCTGATACAGCTGTGTCTCATCATAGACCACTTTGAATGTGGCCA
The DNA here is from genome assembly GCA_031769625.1 of Taudactylus pleione. Classification (NCBI taxonomy): domain Eukaryota; kingdom Metazoa; phylum Chordata; class Amphibia; order Anura; family Myobatrachidae; genus Taudactylus; species Taudactylus pleione. Next base: position 7,869,091 of record JAUIMM010000069.1, read on the forward strand.
CGTTTTGCAATATTTAGCAAACTGCACACGTGTCTTAGCCAACATACACAAGTAAGAGTAGCTACAAGCAATTCTGAGTCATACGCAACTGGGCGGCGATGGGTTGTTCGCACATCAGGGAAAGCATCTCATAGGTGTATCATCAGCATGTAGTCAGAGTTGAGGCCTATTCTTAGTTTTTCGTTGGCAGAGTTCACGCAATTTTCAGTTGCATCTTCAGCACCAAGCCTCAGGTAGGCAGGAAGGTTTCTGAGTACCTGGATCCCCCGCCGACTGATCATAGTCTGAGCCCCATCCCATCGCAACTTAGGCCCGTATTCAATTTGAGCCGAGCCGTGATACTTTTTCGCCTCCCGGAATTTTCGCCTACATCACGTGTTTTGCAGGCGGAAAAGTATCGCCGTATTCAATTTGAAAGTAGGCGAAAACGGGACCCGGTGAAACTTAAACAAGCGGAAAGTACTGTCAGTTTTGGGGAAATCAGCCTGAGACCCCCCAAAAGATGCTCTGACATGGGGGTTCACTATGGTACCCCCCGATTTGGCTTGCTGAAGGTATTTGGTGTTGTTAAACAGGCTCTCTAGCTGCTAAATAGCGTTTTTGTACAAGTGGTGAAGAATAGTATTCTGGAGTATTTTTTGCAGAAAATAACTTATCCCAGAAAATTTGGGGTACTTGAAACTGGGGGTCAGCATATTTTAAAGTTGCTAAAGTTAAGTTGAAAAAATCATGAAAAATCCACCTGCCACAAGCACCTGCAATGAAAAAAACACCTGCGGCATACTTGGGGACCCCCCCCCAGAGACAAATTGAATACGGAGTAAAATCAAAACAGGCGAACATGACGTCATTGGCGAAAAGTTTTTGCCTAAAACAAGCAAAAACGGCTTTTCGTTCCAAATGGAATACGGGCCTTACTATCATGGTTAACAGGTGTAATTTTGGCTGCACCCTCCTCCCATGCACCCGGGATTCGCTGCATTATGCCACAAGAGAAGGGGCCTATGGGCACAATTTACCTGGTCCCGCCGCCAGAAAGCGTTGTTGCATTGCAGCTTTCCTCTGAAAGTACTGTGTAAGTGTGAGATATATATACATTATATATACAGTGTGTGTGTGTATATATATATATATATATAGAAACACCTCCTTGCAAATCCTACATTTGCCCCTGGTAGCCGTTACTAGTGATTTCTAATATATAATATAGCTGGATAGTTGCATAGGACTTACGATCGCTGTAGCCATACAGAAATTAAGAACACTTTCCATGCGACAGAATAAGGCGCAGAGAGGGCATTTACTAAATGGAGCTGGTTTACCTCTGTTTTACCTATTTGAATTTAGTATGCCTGAGCGGGCTCTGCTGGGTGCGCGTAACATGATGCATGCTCTGCCCAGTGCCGTGCCATTGCTTTTATGTAAAAGTGCTCTATCCATAGGCCAAAAATCCTGGCGCACTTTTGTCATTGCACCATTCATCTCTACAACACGGTTTTATTGCACTTGTCATCATAGCACGTTTGTGCACAAAGCCAGGATACTGTATTATTTTTGATTGCATATTGCACGAGCCATATGTCCAAGGGCGCCATGTACCACCTACTTCAAATAAATGTGCTCCAACTGCACAGTATATAATATTTCATAAAAAACCCCAGATATATCATGCATATTATTATTTAGTTTTTGAACAATAGCTCCGGGTTTTATAAATAATACAAGAAGCATAATGGGACAAAATACTTCTAAAGTCATTTACAGAAGTTGAAGGGATAGACCTCATTTGTTTATCATAAATGATATGTTTAACTGCAGGTTTTTAGTTCCAATTAACCATAAATTCAGTTATTCCACAACAGAAAGGGCATTCAAACACTTCCATGAGCATTTAGCATTATATATTACCATAACTCAGCTCCAATTGTTTCTTCCTCTCTCTATTTTTCCCCGAACGTACACGCTGTTACAAATTTAATTTTAAACTGTTTGAATCAGTCTGTAAAAAAGATTTGATTATGTACCTGAGTGTTCTGGAGCCACTTTTTCTGTATCGCAGTAATCTGTGTGGTAATTGGCTGATTAAGGGCCTCACACTCCATCTCTGCCTCTGTTTCTATGGTGATGTTGCAGGAGCCATTATAGATGAGAACTTCATCTCCTTCCACTTTAGGGCTGAAACGAGAAGGGAGGGTAGATGGGGTGTCATCAATCTTAATGAAATGCAATTATTTTTGCTCTTATTAATCATGGCAAGCCATTAGCTTGTGGCAAGTGCAGGCCACCATTTATCAAACTTTGCAAATTTCGGTAATTTTGTTTCCATTCTTTTATCGTTTATTTGTTTTGCTGAACTGCAGCCTGTACAGGGCCAACACGTGCAAAAAAAAAAGAAAAAAAACATACAAATATATATATATAAAATTATTTATTTAATTTATTTTTTTATTTTATTTGTCCTTATTATATTTATATATATACACACATATATATATATATATATATATATATATATATATAAAATTATTATTATAAAAAAACACAAACAAATAAATATATATAAAATTATTTATTTATTTAATTTTTTATTTGTTTTTAATATATATTATATATATATATATATATATATATATATATATAAAATTATTATTATCTGTTAAAATAAGCAGGATCGCACATGTACTCGGAGCGATGGCTCAGCAACAACACATCCAGTGTAGTCAGCCCGTAAAAAAACTACAATGCTGAATTATTGCACGATTAGTTGGCTAAAAAGGCCCAAAAAATAAATAAAACATAATAAAGCATTATATCAAAAGCAAAAAGTATTCAGGTGAAGAGAGTAAATTGCAACAAGACTTTGTTCACGTTTAAACATCTCTCTCGCCTGCAACAGAGTAACCTGGATCCCTTCAGGGCGACAGACAAATTGGAATTCTTTCTGCGCAACCGGCTAACTGGTCCCCAATTCCAACTGTGAAAAAATGAGGCAATTTAGGATTCCTATTCCCTTTCCTCAGTTTATTGCAATAAGATTCTCTGTAGATAGCTTGCAACATTAACTTAGTAACTTAATTAAACTTACTTAACAGCCCAGAATAAGCAGATTCGATATATGTGCCAGTTATTCTGCCAAATAAGGATTTTTAATGCTCTCTAGTAAAGAGGGAGATTAGAAAGGCAGGGATTTGTTTTCTTGTGTTCCAGCTCGGTATGGGGCAAACCATCATCTAAACACATACAGCAGGTGGGGTACAGCGCCTGATTATATTATAAAAGCGACTTCGTATGACATCAGAGGTATGCATTGTCCCCACTTTATACCACAGTAACATTTTATCTTGGAACATATATGGATTTCTCTCAGCGCCATAGATGATTTGCTTTATATACTGTACTATGAGTCTGATTTAGAGATGTACGCTAATCCTGCCACTGCCTGTGTGTGGGTCATCAGGGCCGTAATAACTAGGGGTGTGCGACCGGGAGACCGCACAGAGCGCAGGGTCCCATATGGTCCCAAACACTGGAAAACAGACAGAAATGGTTGTTCGGACAAATTGGTTAAATCAAACAAATTTAACCCATTTGAAAAAACGTTTTTGTCTGTTTTCCAGTGTTTGGGACCATATGGTCGAATGTCATTTTCTCCCATTGTATAGTACACAGGTTCTCCAACTCAATCATCAGGACCCCAAACAGTGCATGTTTTCCAGGTCTCCTCACAGAACTGCACATGAAATAATTAGCTCCTCCTGTGGATCTTTTAAAATGTGTCAGTGAGTAATGCATCTGCATGCACCTGTGCTCCTGCTGGGTGACCTGTAAAACGTGAACTGTGTGGGATCCTGAGGACAGAGTTTGAGAACCACTGATATACAGGCTTGCCTACCCTCCCGATTTGACCGGGAGCCTCCTGATTTTCGGGTGCCGCTCCCGCCCCCCCGGAAAGGCAGGCAAGCCTCCCGGAAGCCTGCGACCCTCCCGACCTCCCCCCAGAAAAAACTAGAACCCCCCGCAGTGGGGGGGGTGACGCGATTCGCGCTGAATCGTGTCATTGTGGCCCCTCCCCCTGCTTCACAATGCAGAAAATAACGGCATTGTGAAGAGGGGGCGGGGCCACCATGACGCAATCGCCCTCAATGTGATGTCAATGGCTGACACCGCCACTGGCTCCGCCCCTAATGTGACGTCAATGTCCGGCCCACTTCCCCTGCTGTTAGCCGACAATCAGCTCCCTCCCGGAAGGCTGGAGCTGATTGTCGACAAGTATGCTGATATAGTGTATGCCCAGTGTAAGACACCACAATTCCTACAAGCAATTCAACCAACATATGCTGCATACTGTACATACATACATACATACATACAGTATGTCAATCTTCTACTATGCAAACAAAAAAACACCCAAATTCACCTATACATCATACCAACCAGGGCTCACTGCCACCCTGTGCCGGCTCCACCCATGAACCTGTGACATCACGAGAGAGGGCGGGGCTAGCAGAAAGTGGAGAGCTGCCCGGATGCTTTTATGGCACCTCTCGCCCACCCCTCCCTACAGTCCCAATATCAACATGCAGAGGCGTGGAGGGGGCCCATGTGCAGGCTCCAATTTTGCCCTCTCCTCTCCGGCGGTGCAGTAGACTCTGAAGGCCCCCATACATCAGCAATCTGAAAACCACAATTGAACAATTTGAAGATTTATTGCCCGATCTTAGGATTTCCCAATCGAGCAATCTTCGCCCATACATTACAGATCTTTTTCAGTGATTTGCAGATCGACTGCAGAAAACACAGATCGGACAATCTTGAAAGGCCCATCATTTTACTGGTAACGGTCTGCAAATCTGCTGATCATGGCCATACACTAGCAATCTACAGCCCCAATCCATCTGTGAAATCCAACATGTTGGACAATCTGATTTAACAATTCCAATCACTTTTTGGTTGCAATCTGCGATCTGTGAAGCCCATACATTTTAGATTTTTATACACAATCGATTGCAAATTGCACGATTGCTGCAATCCATCTCTGATGTATGGGGGCCTTGACATCCAAGAATATGGTGCATACACGAATCACTGGAAAATGGGCGCGGTGGTAATTTCTGCAGCCAGTGCCGAAGCGGTAAGTATATTTATATGGATGCAGTGTGTGCGTAGTGTGCACACCTTGCACATATTATAAATATGCCAGAGTCAACATGCCTTGTCCCACATTAAGGGACCCATTTATCATATCCTGCATTTTAAATGCGGCGTGGATATATTTTCAACTAAAATTCACAAAGTGAAAATTCAAATTTTCAGGCAAATTTAAATTCACAGAAGGTCGACATGGATGTAGGTCAACAGGTACAAAAGTTTGACAGCATTAAAAGGTCGACATGGGTATGATCGATATAAAAATGGTCTACATATTTTGTTGTTTTCTAACCCTAATGTTCACCCTAAACCTAACCCTCCCCTTGGTGCTTACCCCTAACCCTCCCTCCTGGTGCCTAACCCTAACCATCAGGGTAAGTGCCTAACCGTAATGGTCCCTACTAGTGCCTGCTGCGCCATAACCCTCCAGTAAGTGTCTAACCCTAACCACCCCTCCCAGTGTCTAACCCCAACCATCTGGGTAAGTGTCTAAATCTAACTGTCTCTACTAGTGCCTCACCCTATCCATTATGCTAAGTGCCTAACTCTAACTGTCCCTCCTAGTGCCTCACCCTTACCCTTGGGCTAAGTACCTAACCCTAACCATCCCTCCTGGTGCCTAACAATATCCATCGGGCTAAGTGCATAACTCCAACATCCCTTCTAGTGCCTAACCCTCCAGTAAGTGTCTAACCCTAACCGTCCCTCCGAGTGCCTAACCCTAACCATCGGGGTAAGTGCCTAACCCTAACCGTCTCTCCTAGTGCCTAACCCCAACTGACAGGGTAAGTGCCTAACACTAACTGTCCCTACTAGTGCCTTACCCTAACCCTTGGGGTAAGTGCCCAACCCTAACCGTCCCTCCTAGTGCCTAACTCTAACTGACTCTACTAATACTGCCTAACCCTAATTCTCCAGTAAGTGCCTAGCCCTAAAAAACAACAACACATGACGACCATTTTTGTGTGTGTCGCCCCATGCCCATGTCGACTTAATGTACCTGTCGACCTTTTGGCCTGTTGACATAATGACTGTCGACCATCTGGTGTTGACCTATTGCTTGTCGATCTTTTAACTGTCAACCTTTTGTCCGAAAACCCATTCGGTTTACTCCTGTACACGGAACATGCAGATGAGAATATCCAACAGCTTTCCTTATAAATAATTGTCATGAGAGTGTGTTCTCTCTCTTCATCTAATATGTTTCTTCCCCAGTGGCACTCACCAGATGTTGTGTACAAACTGAGAGATAAATATCACAGTGCCGCAGACAGGACACAACCAGCTGTTTATTACACTGAAATTCAAATTATTTTTACATTACAGAACAGACCACTTCCATCATAGATGTTTTCATAGCCAGGCAAAGTGGTGGTGGTGGGGGATATAAAGGGGGGGTATAAAAAAATGGAAATACTTAAAACAAAAAGAAGAACAAGGACTGGTTGCAATAGGCATGAAGAGGTGATTCATTTAGCATTCCCCCATTCACCTGTAAGTAAAAAGGGAAATTATTTAAAATTTACTGGAACCATTTTTTGTTCATCTAAGGATCTATCTAAGGCCCTCATTCAGAGCCGCTCGTTAGCGGCAGTACGCTCGTTCCGAGCGATGTTCGCACATCTGCGCATGCGTACGGTTTTTAGTACGCATGCGCGAACCAGTCGGTGCGGCCGAAAATCGTTTGTACGCTATATAGCGAGTGCCTGCTATTTTGAGTGACAGAATGAGGCGTATGTGGGTGGTAACAGGGGAAGGTGCTTGAAAACGGGGGAGTGGAATTCGAACGCAGGCGTGCTTAAAGGTCAAAACGGGCGTTTTAAGGGTGTGCATAATTAATCCAGCAGCGTCATTGACCACGTCACTGGGTTTTTTTAAACTCAGAACTGCTCGCAAAATAGCGGTTGAAAAAACCAACCACAAGAATAGCGAGCAGTTCATACGCTGTACGATGTACTCGATTAATCTAATAAATAGCGGACATGACGTATGGTGCGAGCGGCCAGGGGGTGTTTTTATCAAATAAACGAGCGTATGTTTTGCTCGCTCGTTCAGACTTAGAGGTGTGAACAGACTGCAATGTGCGAACGGATCATTTGAATAGCCACCCCTTGTTTTTGAACGAACGACCGCAAATAGCGAACGGCTCTGAATGAGGGCCTAAGAGCCTTAGGGCAAAATTTACTAAGTAGCGGGTTCTAACCCCCGGATATTCGTAGATTTACTAAGGCCACAACCGTTGCAACACCGCCATCAAAACACATTTTAGAATAGAATAGAACAGGGCTAGGGCTAAAATTACTAAGCGGCAGTTTTGGTGTCATTTACAAACTGCCGCCAAACCGCTGGGATTTAGAACCAACCACCAAACCACTGGGGTTTAGAACACGACGCTTAGTACATTTTGCCCTTACAATGATAGTCCCAAAAATTCAATACAGACACAAACTTGTTGTCATTACTCCCCTCTCAGCTCCACACGACTCCATCTCCAACCATTTTTGGGATGTGCAATGTCTGATTATTGGTGGGGGTATAATGTCACCCTCCACCTCAGTCCATGTGCAATGGATTTTTGTACATACAAATGTGTCCTCGTACATCTAGCCTCAATACACCATGTGGCGCGAGACGCCTGCCGGGAGTGAGCCTCCAGGTCCCATGCACCTTTGTTAGCACTGGGCGTCTTTTTCGCCCGAAATTGCGTCTTAGTCATAATGTGATGCTACTAGGGCGCGCCAGGAGACTAACACTTGTATAACTTTGTGCGACTGAGTGTGTATACGAAGCACAACGGAACTTGGCGTGGAAAAAAGCTGCCGTTACTGCATTGTAGCCCTTTGTATACAGGTTAAGGGGCCTATTTACTAAGCTGTGTTAGGTGATAAAGTGAAGGAGGTAAGGTACCAGCCAATCAGCTCCTAACTGCCATGTCACAGGCTGTGTTTGAAGAATGACAGTTAGGAGCTGATTGGCTGGTACCTTATCACCGTTCACTTGTCTTTATCTCATAACACAGCTTAGTAACTAGACCCCTTAGACTCAGTCATACACAGATATACAAGTGTTGCATATCAAATTAATCAGTGCAGCCTCCTGGTGCGTCTTAGTCACATCATATTGCAACTAGTATAAATTTTCGAGTGACAAAGACACAAAAAATAACTCCAGCGCTAGCAGAGTCGCATAGGATCTGGCACGCCAAGAGGGCTATTTGGTGCGACTGCAGCAAAGATGAGGGAGGGAGGATAAATCTGTAAAGCACCTGACTGCAAGCTGAATAATGCAGCATCCATGTGGGTTTATGCTACTTTATGCAAATACCACTACAAGCCCTTCCCTGGTGTAAAGCCGTGATTCCGCACATGCAAGAACGGAGAAGCCCTCTTTGCGCGTCTTTAGACGCTCAAATACTGCTTGGTGCATATTTAGACACATCCATCGATTGCACCATCAAAACTTGCACCAGCCCCAGGGACACTTCAAAAAATGCGCAAACAGAAATCTAGTGCACAATATAAGGGGCAAAATGACCCGCTTTTCTGAAAGTCCCCAGAATGTTACCTATAATGATATCGGTTTCTTTTGGTTATCCTTGTCTGTTGCCTGCCCTGACCATGGTCTGTGACCGCCTGCCCTGATTTTGTATTGTCTGGGACAGTTCATGCAGTTTGTCCTACGTGTTGCTCTAATTGTATAAATGGTATTTTCCTGGTCTCTGCACAAGGAGCTAGCCTATACTGTTCTGTTTGTATGCACCTGTCTATTATAAACTTACACTATAACACACAAACTTACCACTCTATAACAAATAAGGTATGCTACACTATAAGTGACTGTATGTAGTTCTGTACTTTAATCTGAGAGGATGGTGACATAAATGACATTAGGTAAATGCTCTGTACAAACTGCAGTGTTGAATTTTAATTTATATATACAGTATAAATATATATACTGTATATATATATATATATATATATATGTAATATATATATAAAGCATAATTGACATGCTATTCTTTATAAATGTAGCTTTTTTTCTCCTACATAATCAATACTTAAGACACTGCCTTATTGTATTACAGTGTATATTTCCTCTTGTGATATAGGCTAATGCAAAGCCATAGCTAGGGACAGCACCGTTTCTGCACCATGGCACCTGCATTTGGCTTAGAATAGCACCCTGCAGTCTGTATACCAGCCCAGAGCGCCCTTAGTACATTCCCAGTGCTCATCTAGCTGACAGGGAACCCTGGCTCTTGTAGTGCAATTGGATGCACCTGGGGTACCTCTAGGTAAGTCGGCTTTCAATTTAAAAAAACATTAATATTAGGGATGTGCACCGACCCCCGTGTTTTGGTTTTGGTTTTGGATCTGTATCTCCTTCAAGGTTTTGGATCTGGATTTGATTGTTACAGAACCACCCTTGCGTGTTTTGGTTTTGAATCTGTATTTTTTCCAAAAATCATAAAAACAGCTGAAATAACATAATTTGGGCCTGTATTTGTTCATAAAGTATTATTAACCTCAATAACATTTATTTCCAGTCATTTCCAGTCTTTTTGACCACCTCACAGCTCACAATATTGATTTCATCCAGTTTAGGCCAAAAGGTTGCATCTAGCTAGCTGGCTGACTAAGCTAAGTGACAGCAGTGGGCGACACTAACATGTGGCAGTTCAGCATCCAACATGGCACAGAGCGGCACTGCAGTGGCAGACAGGATGGCAGTTTAATAAACTATAAAATTAAAAATATGTCAGGCAGCAATGCCGCAAACAGCTCATAATGAAAAGAAAAGAGGTGCAAGATGGAATTGTCCTTAGGCCCTTCCACCCACCCTCAGTAACGCACGCAGGGGGGCTTTCTGAGTACCCGGAAACCCCCCCTGACGAACCCAGTGATCACAAAATTTGAGCGTGGTCCTTTAATATATGGCTGTGCTACATGCAGAGCACCGCAGCAGCCAATCGCCGGTGCCATCTCTCTAACCAGTCCCCGACTCCCCACCGCGCTGTGTCTCCTCAGCCAGCATGCAGCTCCGTCCAGCCACACAGACAGTGGCCGGCCCACGCCGCCGCCTCCCGGGATTGCCAGGCCCCACCCACTGCCCCGGAGCAGCAGCAGCGAGGCCCGCACACAGTCTTCCCCCGCTCCCAGACTGTACTCGGAGCAACGTCCTCATGCAGCCACTGATTGAATAGACATAAGGAAGGTCAGTACACCCGACTGCACAGCACTCTTTCTGCATCAATCACACAGTACTCATCTCTCACATACAGTCATACACACAGTATATATATATATATATATATATATATACACATCTAATGTGTATATATATATATATATATACACACACATACGTGTGTGTGTGTGTATATATATATATATATATATATATTTGATGTGTGTGTGTGTGTGTGTGACTGTGTGTATGTATATATATATATATATTAGGGGTGAGCGGGTTCGGATTTCTGAAATCCGAACCCCCCCGAGCCCCCCCGATCCGAGGCCGATCCGAGTCAGGCTCGACTTTTCCCGCCTGACTCGGATCTGAAATCGAGGCAAAACGTCATCATCCCGCCTTCCGGGTCTCGCGGGTTTTGGATCCTATATAAGGTATCCGCGTCGGCGCCATTTTCTCACTCGGCTGTGGACAGTGAAGAGGGAGGGTGGGAGTTAGGGCTGGCTGGGCTGTGTAGTGTAGTGTAGTGCAGAGTAGTGTTGTGTTGTGTTGTGCTGTGCTGTGCTGCTGTTGTCCACTACTTCAAAGTCCATAGGGGCTGGCTGTATTGTGCTGTGCTGCTGTTGTTAATAGGGGCTGTGTCCACTACTTCAAAGTCCATAGGGGCTGGCTGGACTGTGTTGTGCAGTCAGTTCTCCATAGGGGCTGTGTCCACTCCAAAGTCCTGTGCAGTGTCCCAGTCCTAAAGGGGTGCTGTAGTGTTGTCCAGGGGGTGCTCTGTCCATCAGGGGTGCTCCCCCCAAGTGCTAAAAAAATAATATTTTTTCTGTGTTTGTGAATTGTGTGCGCAGTAGCCGTACGTGCATCAACAAAGTAGTGCCAAGCGTGCGCCTGTGTCATAAGTAAAGGGCCGGCTGGCTTGACCGTTAAAGGGTGCTGTAACCCCCAAAGTACACTCCAAACCAAATAACAAAATATTTTTTCTGTGTTTGTGAATTGTGTGCGCAGTAGCCGCACGTGCATCAACAAAGTAGTGCCAAGCGTGCGCCTGTGTCATAAGTAAAGGGCCGGCTGGCTTGACCGTTAAAGGGTGCTGTAACCCCCAAAGTACACTCCAGTCCAAACCAAAAAAAAAAATATTTTCTGTGTTTGTGACTTGTGTGCACTGTGGCTGCACGTGCATCAACAAAGGAGCAGCGCCAAGCGTGCGCCTGTGTCCCATAAGTAAAGAGCCGGCTGGCTCATTTCTTAAAGGGTGGTGTAACCCACAAAGTGCACTACTCTCCAGCAAAAATAAAAAAATATTTTCTGTGTTTGTGTGCGCTTTAGCCGCACGTGTATATCAATATTACTTAAATGGAGGACCAAACTTTCTCTGATAAAAATAAAATAGGGAAAGATCAAGAACCACTTCCTCCTAGTGCTGTTGCTGCTGCTGGGAGTTGTTCATCATCCCAGAGAGGAAGTAGGAACACCACCACTTTTACTAAACAATTGACCCTCCAACAGTCCCTAGCGATGAGGATGAAGTACGACAGCAGTCATCCTGAAGCAAAACGTATAACTGAGGCCTTGACTGCTATGTTGGTGTTAGACGTGGGTCCGGTATCCGCCATTAGTGCAGTGGGATTTAGACAATTGATGGAGGTAGTGTGTCCCCGGTTCCAAATCCCGTCTAGATTCCACCTGCATCCTCAAAGCAGCAGCGACAAGCGTGTGTCTGTCTATTAAAGGGTGGTGTAACCCTCAAAGTGCGCTCCACAAACAATTAAAAAATTCTTTTTTTTTTTCCTGTCTTTGTGAAATTTGTGGGCTGTAGCCACACCTGCATCCTTAAAGCAGCAGTGACAAGCGTGCGTCTGTCTGTTAAAGGGTGGTGTAACCCTCAAAGTGCGCTCCACAAACAATAAAAATATTCTTTTTTTTTCTGTCTTTGTGAATTGTGTGGGCTGTAGCCGCACTTGCATCCTCAAAGCAGCAGCGACAAGCGTGCGTCTGTCTGTTAAAGGGTGGTGTAACCCTCAAAGTGTGCTCCACAAACAATAAAAATATTCTTCTTTTTTTTTCTGTCTTTGTGAAATGTGTGGGCTGTAGCCGCACCTGCATCCTTAAAGCAGCAGCGACAAGCGTGCGTCTGTCTGTTAAAGGGTGGTGTAACCCTCAAAGTGCGCTCCACAAACAATAAAAATATTCTTCTTTTTTTTTCTGTCTTTGTGAATTGTGTGGGCTGTAGCCGCACTTGCATCCTCAAAGCAGCAGCGACAAGCGTGCGTCTGTCTGTTAAAGGGTGGTGTAACCCTCAAAGTGCTCCAACAAATAAAAAAAATATTTTTTTATGTGTTTGTGACTTGAGTGCGATGTAGCCGCACGTGCAGCAACACAGTAGCAGCGCCAAGCGTGCGCCTGTGTCATAAGTCAAGGGCCGGTTTGGACATCTGGTCCGGACTGAAGGACGTGCCAACAATTTCTGACAAGTCTACTGTCACTGCATATGATACTGTCCTCAAAGCAGCAGCGACAAGCCTGCGTCTGTCTGTTAAAGGGTGGTGTAACCCTCAAAGTGCGCTCCACAAACAATTAAAAAATTCTTCTTTTTTTTTCTGTCTTTGTGAAATGTGTGGGCTGTAGCCGCACCTGCATCCTTAAAGCAGCAGCGACAAGCGTGCCTCTGTCTGTTAAAGGGTGGTGTAACCCTCAAAGTGTGCTCCACAAACAATAAAAATATTCTTCTTTTTTTTTCTGTCTTTGTGAATTGTGTGGGCTGTAGCCGCACTTGCATCCTCAAAGCAGCAGCGACAAGCGTGCGTCTGTCTGTTAAAGGGTGGTGTAACCCTCAAAGTGCTCCAAAAAAGAAAAAATATTTTTTTTATGTGTTTGTGACTTGAGTGCGATGTAGCCGCACGTGCAGCAACACAGTAGCAGCGCCAAGCGTGCGCCTGTGTAATAAGTCAAGGGCTGGTTTGGACATCTGGTCCAGACTGAAGGATGTGCCAACAATTTCTGACAAGTCTACTGTCACTGCATATGATACTGTCCTCAAAGCAGCAGCGACAAGCGTGCGTCTGTCTGTTAAAGGGTGGTGTAACCCTCAAAGTGCGCTCCACAAACAATTAAAAAAATTCTTTTTTTTTTTCTGTCTTTGTGAAATGTGTGGGCTGTAGCCGCACCTGCATCCTTAAAGCAGCAGCGACAAGCGTGCGTCTGTCTGTTAAAGGGTGGTGTAACCCTCAAAGTGCGCTCCACAAACAATTAAAAAATTCTTATTTTTTTTTCTGTCTTTGTGAAATGTGTGGGCTGTAGCCGCACCTGCATCCTTAAAGCAGCAGCGACAAGCATGCGTCTGTCTGTTAAAGGCTGGTGTAACCCTCAAAGTGCGCTCCACAAACAATAAAAAAATTCTTATTTTTTTTTCTGTCTTTGTGAAATGTGTGGGCTGTAGCCGCACCTGCATCCTTAAAGCAGCAGCGACAAGCGTGCGTCTGTCTGTTAAAGGGTGGTGTAACCCTCAAAGTGCGCTCCACAAACAATAAAAAAATTCTTATTTTTTTTTCTGTCTTTGTGAAATGTGTGGGCTGTAGCCGCACCTGCATCCTTAAAGCAGCAGCGACAAGCGTGCGTCTGTCTGTTAAAGGGTGGTGACACCCTAAAAGTGCGCTCCACAAACAATAAAAATATTCTTCTTTTTTTTTCTGTCTTTGTGAAATGTGTGGGCTGTAGCCGCACCTACATCCTCAAAGCAGCAGCGACAAGCGTGCGTCTGTCTGTTAAAGGATTACATCGGTGACAGCATCCAAGTAGGCATGTCAGACAGTCCGTACCTGTACTGGCAGGAAAAAGAAGCAATTTGGAGGTCCCTGTACAAACTGGCTCTATTTTACCTGAGTTGCCCCCCCTCCAATGTGTACTCCGAAAGAGTGTTTAGTGCAGCCGGGAACCTTGTCAGCAAAAGGCGTAGGAGGTTGCTTCCACAAAATGTGGAGAAGATGATGTTCATAAAATGAATTATCAACTCTTCCAGGGAGACCAGCCTCCAGAACGTACAGAGGGACCTGTGGTTGTGGATTCCAGCGGGGACGAATTAATACTCTGTGAGGATGAGGATGTACACAACACTGAAGAGGGTGAGGAATCGGAGGATGAGGACGACATCTTGCCTCCGTAGAGCCAGTTTGTGCAGGGACAGATTAATTGCCAGCTTGTTTTGTGGGGGCCCAAACGCACCAATCATTTCAGCCACAGTCGTGTGGCAGACCCTGGCGCTGAAATGTTTGGTTTGTTAAAGTGTGCATGTCCTGTTTATACAACATAAGAGTGGGTGGGAGGACAATTCCATCTTGCACCTCTTTTTTTTCTTTGAATTATGTACTGTTTGGGGCCTAGTTTTTCAAACTGCCATCCTGTCTGCCACTGCAGTGTCACTCCTAGATGGACCACGTGTTTGTGCCGCCCACTCGTATCTGTTAGCATAGTCATCCAGCTACCTCGGTGCAACCTTTTGGATATAAAAACACTATTGTGAGGTGTGAGGTGTTCAGAATAGACTGGAAATGAGTGGAAATTAAGGTTATTGAGGTTAATAATAGCATAGGAGCAGAAAAACACACAAATTCTGTGATTTTAGCTGTTTTTATGTTTTTTTTAAAAAAAATACAGATCCAAAACACAAAACCCAGAACCCAAAACACGGAAGGGTGGTTTTGGCAAAACCAATCCAGATCCAAAACACGAAGAAAGATCCAGATCCAAAACCAAAACACAAAACACGAAAAGTGGCCGGTGCACACCCCTAATATATATATATATATATATATATATATATATATATACACATCTAATGTGTGTGTGTGTATATATATATATATATATATATATATTTGATGTGTGTGTGTGACTGTGTGTGTATGTGTATATATATATATATATATTTATATATATATATATATATACACATATATATATTATTATTTTTTTGGAAACCCCCCCCAAAAAATCCTGCGTTTGCTCCTGACCATTATGTTGTATATAGTAAACAGGACATGCACAGTTTAACAAACCAACCACTTCAGCGATAGGGACTGTAGCTGAAGCGATTGGTTTGTTTGAGCCTCCACAAAACAAGCTACCAATGGGCAGCTGACATTGCTGGCAATTATCTCTCCATGCACAAACTGGCTTTACAGAGGCAAGATGTTGTCACCATCATCATCAGATTCCTCACCCTCAACAGTGTGTACATAATCTTCACACAATATTAATTTGTCCTCGCTGGAATCCACCATTACAGCCTCAGGTGCCTCTGTAATTTTTGGATGTAATTGGCGGTAATGATATTCCTCGTGGAATTTTCCACATTTTGAGGAAGTAGCCTCCTACGCCGATTGCTGACAAGGTTCCCGGCTGTGCTGAGAATTCTTTTTGAGTACACACTGGGGGGTGGGGAGCTGAAGTAAAGCAAAGCCAGTTTGTGCAAGGGCCTCCAAATTGCTGTTTTTTCCTGCCAGTAGTGAAACGGACTGTATGACACTGCGCTATCTCTTACAGTGTCACAATATATTTTTTATGAATATATTACACTACAGTATTACTGACCAACAGTGTCACAATACTTGTATGAATAATATTAAAATAAAGGAAAAAGAAGATGGTCTTTCAATGGCGCACAAATAGGAAGTAATTCAAATAAAATGTAACCTTTATTAATAATTCTTTTTATAAACCTTGTTGAGTGAAATATTTGAAAACAAATAGAAAAATTCAGAAATGGTGAAAGAAAAGTTTGAAAAGTGATATATTAAAACTAAACGCTGTCAGCAGTACGGCATACAGCGTCACAGTATGGGGTACAGCACAAAAAAACAACAACTTTTTTTTACTTATTTTTAAAAAACTTTGTTACTTTTTTTTTTTACACTTCATGGATGGACAGCAAAGGTCTTCCTCATGAAATTTGTAGTTCATTTTGATGAAAAATCTTTTCCACATCTTGAGAAGTAGCCTCCTACGCCAATCGCTGACAAGGTTCCCGACTGTGCTGAAAACGCTTTCTGAGTACACACCGGAGGGTGGGCAGCTCAAGTAAAGCAAAGCCAGTTTGTGCAAGGGCCTCCAAATTGCCTTTTTTTTCGTGCTAGTGAAATGGACTGTCTGACATGTCTTTTTGGATGCTATCATTAAAATAGTTCTCAACCATTCTTTGAATGGTGACAGTATCAGATGGAGTCACTGTAGAGGTCTCATTAACTGTAGGCAATTCTTGTAGACCCGACCACATGTCAAAACCTGGTTGTGTTGACTCGTCTGCATCTCCAGTGGGTCTTTTTTTGGGAAAGTTTATTTTTTTCTTGGCAGCCGCACTTGCTGGAGAAACTGAAGGAGGAGCCATCGCTGCATCACGTGCCACTTGAGATGACAATTTCCTTACCAACAGCACTTCAGATCTGTGTCCGCTGGGAAGAAAGACACGACGTATGACTTAAACCTAGGATCCAGCACAGTCGCCAAAATGTATTGATCCGATTGTAAGATCCTGACAACCCTTGGATCCTGGCGAAGTGAAGAAGGGACTTGATCTACAAGTCCGACATACTTAGTGGAATCGCTTCATTTCAGCTCCTCCTTCAGTTTCTCAAGCTGCTATACCAACAGTCTAATTAGGGGAATTACCTGACTCAAGCTGGCAGTGTCTGAACTTACTTCACAGATGACTACTTCAAAGGATTTCAGCACTTTGCACAACATGGAAAGTATTTTCCACTGAGCTTGAGTAAGGTACAGTTCCCCTCCTCCTCCTATGTCATAGTTCGTTGTTGAGCTTTGGATGGCTTTTTGCTGTTCCTCCATCCGCTGAAGCATGTAAAGGGTGGAGTTCCCCCTTGTAACTACCTCTTGCTTCAGCTGGTGACAGGGCAAATTTAACTTGTTTTGCAGGTGCTGCAATCTTCTACATGCACCTGCTGAATGGCAAATATGTACAGAAATTTTTTGGGCCACAGAGAGCATCTCCAATTTTGCACCACCAAGTTGATTGTGTGAGCAAAACATGGGATGTGTTGAAATTCACCCAGCTGTAATGCTCTCACAATAATGGTGGCATTGTCAGAAACCACAAATCCCGAGGAGAGTCCAAGCAAGGTAAGCCATTTTGCAATGACTTCCCTGAGTTTTTCTAAAGGCCCCCATACACAGTGCGATATGCAACCTAACAACGTGAAGGCCGATCCGATGGCCAACATATCGGGTGGTCCCCACACATGGAGTGATCCGCTGCTTGATCGCCCGATATGCTGGCCCCTCTCCCCCCCTGCATAGCGCTGCATGGGATCATACATCACACCACCAGATCTTATGTGCAGCATATACGATCCCACAGGAGCGCGCACTGGCCAATATCATGCACTCACACAGTACGATACAGCAGCAATATCGTACCAATCCGTCGGATCGGCTGCTATGTCGCAACATGTATGGGGGCCTTAAGAGGTTGTCAACGGTATTCCTCTTCATGAAACTGGCGATACAGAGAGTGGCCTGCCTTTGAATGAGCTGCTGTTTCTTAGATGCTGCTGCCGCTGAAGGCAATACAGTCAACCAGTGGGCTGTTCCAGTCATGTAATCTTGCATTGCCCTGTTCCACTTGTCCACATATCTATGGTTAAGTGGCCATATAGTATAACAGATTTTTGGAGGACTCAAAAGTTTTTTTTAATTTCCCTGTACATGCTGGGAATTGCTTTTCTAGTGCAGTGGAACCTAGATGGGATTTGGTAGCGGGCACACAGGACCTCAATTAACTGTCTAAAATCCACTGCACTAATGGTGGATATCGGGCGCACATCTAATACCAGCATAGATATTATGGCGTCAGTGATCCACTGTGCAACTGGGTGACTGCTGTCATACTTGCTCTCCCTTGCAAAGGATTGTGTAACAGTCAATTGTTTTTTTTAACTACTACTAGTAGTCTTTCTGGTCCCCTTCTGGGATGAAGATCCACTCCCAGCAGCAGCAGGCATAGCACTCAAGGTTTCTACTGAGAAATCCATGATAGGGCAGCACTGAGGTCAAATTGGATGCAGGACTAATTCCGGTCATGATTGAGGATATTGTTGATGAAGGTGCTTTTGGTGAAGATGCCAGGTGCTTGGATTTAGCAGAGAGAAGGGAGCTAGCTGATGCAAGACTGCTTGTTGTTACTATTTTAGCCAAAGTTTCTGAATTTTGCAAACAGTTTGGATGGATGCGCTGTAGATGACTAAACAGGGAGGAGGTTCCTAGATGGTTAAGATGGCTTGACAATTGTTGTCCGGATTTGGGTAGAAATGTTTGTTTTATGCCCAGGAATAACAATAGGCTTTTCCTTATCATGGGCAACAACTGTTTCTTTTTGCACTGGGGCCTGATTTACACAAACAACATCCTCATCATCAGCATCCTCATCATCAGCATCCTTATTAGCGTCAGCTACACAAATATCCTCCTCATCCTGGTGCACTTCCACAGAAGCATCCTCAATTTCTATGTGAGCATGTTGACTTGTGCTGCTCAACCCCACATTTGCAGAGAACGCACAAGTGGTGGAAGGAGGCTCCTCTTTGAGTACAGTTTTGGAAAGGTCAGACTCACACATGGCATCCATCGACACACTTAAGACTCTCCTCAGGGATTTGTGACATTTCTGAGTGCATAGTTGGTTCCTGTGCCTTAACAATTTTCATTGTTTTGAAACGTCTAAAGGGAGAAGGGCTTACATCATCATAAGAGGCAGAACCACCAGTTATAAATAAAGCCACTTTGTGTATTGAAAGACATATTGCCAAGTTTATGTCTTGCTGCAGCTAACTTTCTCTTTCATATTTTCTTCTTTACCAATGTAAAAGATTGCTTCTTTGATTTTAGATGCCCTGATTTAAGCCCTATATGCCCTTGGGCATCGGCTTTAGTAGATGACGTAGACGGACTAGTATCGTCCTGACTGGTGGCACTGGCAGCAGCTCCAGCACTAGTATGTGGTTCTTGCTCTCCTCTCAACTGATCATTTTCCATATCAACATACACGAACGAAGTGGGGTAGAGTACACACGTTAGTTTGTACCAAATTTAAATATTACACTGCGTTATCAATGACCTACAGTGTCACAATATGTTTTATGAATTAAACACTGCCCTACCACTTAGTGTCAAAATATTTTTATGAATATACTGCGTACCACTTTGTCACAATATTTTTTATGAATTATACACTGTGTTTGCACTTAGGGGTAAATTTACTAAAGTGAGAGTTTTTAGAAGTGAGTTTTAAAAGTGATGTTACCCAGAGCAACCAAACAGATTCTAGCTATTATCTTCTTGAAGGTGCTAGTTAAATGTTAAGTAGAATCTGATTGGTTGCTATGGGCAACATCACTTTTAAAACTCAATTCTAAAAACTCTCACTTTAGTAAATTTACCCCTTAGTGTCAAAATATTTTTTATTAATACACTGCACTACCACTTACAGTGTCCCAATACGTGTTGAATATTACACTGCGTTTCCACTTACAGTGTCAAAATATTTTTTATGAATACACTGCGCTATCCTTTATAGTGTCGCAATACTTTTTATGAATATATTACACCGCGGTATTACTGACCAACAGTGTCACAATACTTGTGTGAATAATATTAAAATACAGGAGAAAAGAAGATTGTCTTGCAATGGTGCACAAAATAGAAAGTAATTCAAATAAACTGTAACCTTTATTAATAATTATTTCTAAAAACCTTGTTGAGTGAAATATTTAAAAACAAATAGAAAAATTCAGAAATGTTGAAAGCAAAGTTAGAAAAGTGATATATTAAAACTAAATGCTGTCAGCAGTACAGCATACAGCGTCACAGTGTGGGGTACTTATTTTTTTAAAACTTACTTTTTTATTTACAGCCCATGGAATGACAGCACACTGGATGGACAGCACAACCCTTCATGGACAGCACAGCACACCCCTGGATTAGCACAGCAAGGATAAATAAAAATAACACAGCCCCCTGGACAGAGCACAGCACACCCTGCCTGGAATGTACAACACAGCCCAGCACAGCAGCACACCCCTGTATTGTACAACACAGCCCAGCACAGTAGCACACCCCTGTATTGTACAACACAGCCCAGCACAGCAGCACACCCATGTATTGGACAACACAGCCCAGCACAGCACACCCCTGTATTGGACAACACAGCCCAGCACAGCAGCATACCCCTGTATTGGACAACACAGCCCAGCACAGCACACCCCTGTATTGGACAACACAGCCCAGCACAGCACACCCCTGTATTGGACAACACAGCCCAGCACAGAAGCACACCCCTGTATTGGACAACACAGCCCAGCACAGCAGCACACCCCTGTATTGTACAACACAGCCCAGGACAGCGCACCCCTGTATTGTACAACACAGCCCAGCACAGCACACCCCTGTATTGGACAACACAGCCCAGCACAGCAGCACACCCCTATATTGGACAACACAGCCCAGCACAGCACAACCCTGTATTGGACAAAACAGCCCAGCACAGCAGCACCTCCCTATATTAGGACAACACAGGCCAGGACAGCACCTCCCTGTATTGGACAACACAGCCCAGCACAGCAGCACACCCCTGTATTGGACAACACAGCCCAGCACAGCAGCACACCCCTGTATTGTACAACACAGCCCAGCACAGCACACCCCTGTATTGTACAACACAGCACAGCACAACAGCACACCCATGTATTGGACAACACAGCCCAGCACAGCACACCCCTGTATTGTACAACACAGCACAGCACAACAGCACACCCCTGTATTGGACAACACAGCTCCCCTTGGACGAAGCACAGCCCTGACAGCCCGGGACTCAGCAAGGAAATGGCGCCGATCACCGCGGGGAGGGACTGATATACAATCCAAAACCTGAACCGGACTCGTATCCTGGACCGAATCGCAAAGTCCGGGCTGGTCCGGAACTCTGAGAACCGTACCCGCTCATCTCTAATTAATATGTGACCTAAAATAAGGACTTTCATTGTTTAGACATTCCACTCAATCAGCAGGAGCACCTTGGTGTGGCGAGTGGCTGATTTAGGGATGGCCATCAACCATCTGTGATGAACAACCATCAATGATTAACCACCAATGGTCTATGGGTTTTCCATCAATGGCGGAGATCCAATGATTCTCCGCCATCGATGGCACAGGAACACAGAACCTAGCTCCGCCACTGGCATGCTCCGCGAAGCCTTACCACCTCTACCTTGGCCAGCTGCTCTGTGAGCAATAGAGTAATAGAGCAAGGATGGCCATCGGTGGTCAATTCCCCCAACACCCCCCTCCCCATCGATGGGTTGATACGATCGATGTTAACCTCCTATTGTACCAATGAATATGTAACTGAGACACACAAACAGATTGTCAGCTTTCTTACTGGCTCTCAGCAGTGTGCTGGGGGACTTCCTCTGTATATTTCTTTTCTAGATAACCCCTCCCTTTCTATCACCTGTCTTCAATTGATTGAGCAACTCCTGTCTCTGTACTATACCTTCATGATTCATACAAGAATTATTCCACTTGGGGGTGCAGTGGTCCTTTAAACACAAATCTGATCCTGTTCAATTATTTGTCTTGCTTAAATATGTTTTTATTCATCTCTTCATTACTCAAAGTGAAAGGGTTAATTGATTTTAATTAACTCTCGGAAGTTGCTAATTAGGGTTAGCAAGCATTTAATTAGAGTTGTACTATTTAATGACTCACACATAACCCTTTCACTGCCCACCTGACTGAACTGTAACATTATACAGCCTTCCCTGTATTTCCTCAATTACAGCCTTTAATTAATTGCTTCCAGTATCTAGCTGTAATTATTACTGTAACTGGCTTGGAGAATTGGCTTCAGATCAAACATGCCCCACATAACCCATTGTACTGCCGTATGTAATACACCATCCCCTTGTAATTGTGCACGGTCTGCACTCATTTTTATGGTGCTGGCCGCAAAGCCTGGAGGACTGGATTCTGCCTTTAACAGTTCCTCCAAAATTGCCCCATGCCCCTGCCCGTGCCGCTGATAACATGTAAGTAAATGTCTAATAAATAAGTTAGGGTCGGTGCCAAGATTAAACAGAAATTTCAATGGCGGGATTCCACCTTAGCAGTGACTAGTGTCAAATTTATCTCATATACATTAAAACATGTACATTATATATACTGTCACAAATAACACACACACACACATACATTAGTGCCAACACTACACAGTGATTTTACAGTTTATGTATGCAATACGGGGCATTTACAAACCACTGGCGAAGGGCAACAGACCTGGGTTAGAAATATCTTAAATTTAGTCTTTACTGACAAGTTTATCTATACATATTTACTGGTTGTTTATGAGTGACACCTTAATAAATGGATCAAAATGCAAAAATATTAGTATCCAGCGGAAAAGAGGGTCCATGGACTGAAACTAGGGGCTCATAACCCAATTTACACCTTAAATCATTGGCAAGGGAATTCTTTGTAAAATTAAGTTCTCTCAAATAAAAAAAAAATTGTAATGACTACCCTGAGGTCGTATATACATTCTTATTGCGGTGGACAAGTCTCATTGGTTTTTTTTTTGTGTTCGCAAGTGGGAAACACAATACAAAAAATAAATACTTGCTTAGTCTCACTGTAATCAGTACCAGTAGGGAGCCAGGGAGAATATGGCACAATATGGCTGCTCGACGGTGACATCGCTAAGCGCATCGAAGCTCCACTTCACTGCACTGAAAAACTTTTTGTAATGCGGCGGATGGTGGTGATGGGTCTGTATCTACCACATTCTGACACCAACACATGTGGTTATGTCAGCCTAAGGAAGCGAGTGGTCTGAGGGCATGATGACTAGGTTACGGCAAAATCATGTCATTGAGACACCGGACCACTTTCCAATGCCACGTACCATGGCTTTAATAGCAAGTGTGGGGCTGTGATCATGCAATTGTGGTGCTATGCCCCACCTGGCTGCCCTAATAAATAAAGGGTGTCTTATGGCTCCTGCATAAAGAAATGACTGGCATCGTATCAGTGTTGGGATGTGATCAGCACGAAAAAATTTAATTATAGGCTCAGCACAGGTGTGAGAAATCCCTCAGCATGCTGTGTTACAGTACTGTATTGCATTCTTTGATAAAGTACTGTATGGCATGCTTTGTTACAGCACTGTATGGCATGCTTTGTTATAGTACTGTATGGCATGCTTCGTTACAGTACTGTATGGCATGCTTTTTTACAGTACTGTATGGCATGCTTTGTTATAGTACTGTATGGCATGCTTCGTTACAGTACTGTATGGCATGCTTCATTACAGCACTGTATGGCATGCTTCATTACAGTACTGTATGGCATGCTGAGTTACAGTACTGTATGGCATGCTTTGTTATAGTACTGTATGGCATGCTTTGTTACAGTACTGTATGGCATGTTGTGTTATAGTGCTGTACGGCATGCTTCATTATAGTACTGCATGGCATGCTTCATTATAGTACTGTATGGCATGCTTCGTTATAGTGCTGTATGGCATGCTACCGTTACAGTACTGTATGGCATGCTTTGTTATAGTACTGTATGGCATGCTCCGTTACAGTACTGTATGGCATGCTTTGTTATAGTACTGTATGGCATGCTCCGTTACAGTACTGTATGGCATGCTTTGTTATAGTACTGTATGGCATGCTCCGTTATAGTACTGTATAGCATGCTTCATTATAGTACTGTATGGCATGCTTCGTTATAGTGCTGTATGGCATGCTTTGTTACAGTACTTTATGGCATGCTTTGTTACAGTACTGTATGGCATGCTTTGTTATAGTACTGTATGGCATGCTTTGTTACAGTACTGTATGGCATGTTGTGTTATAGTACTGTATGGTATGCTTTGTTATAGTACTGTATGGCATGCTTTGTTACAGTACTATATGGCATGCTTCGTTACAGTACTGTATGGCATGCTTCGTTACAGTACTGTATGGCATGTTGTGTTATAGTACTGTATGGCAGTGATTCCCAACCTCGGTCCTCAAGGCACACTAACAGTCCTGGTTTTAGTGATATCCATGATTGTGCACAGATGGTTAAATCAAAATAACTGAGGTACTAATTAAGTCACTTGTGCTCAAGTATGGCTATTCCTAAAACCTGGACTGTTAGTGTGCCTTGAGGACCGTGGTTGGGAACCCCTGCTGTATGGCATGCTACCGTTAGAGTACTGTATGGCATGCTTTGTTACAGTACTGTATGGCATGCTGAGTTACAGTACTGTATGGCATGCTTTGTTACAGAACTGTATGGCATGCTTTGTTATAGTACTGTATGGAATGGCATGCTGTGTATAAGTACTGTATGGCATGATTTATTACAGTACTGTATGGCATGCTTTGTTACAGTACTGTATGGCATGCTGAGTTACAGTACTGTATGGCATGCTGAGTTACAGTACTGTATGGCATGCTTTGATACAGCACTGTATGGCATGCTTTGTTATAGTACTGTATGGAATGGCATGCTGTGTATAAGTACTGTATGGCATGATTTATTACAGTACTGTATGGCATGCTGAGTTACAGTACTGTATGGCATGCTTTGTTATAGTACTGTATGGCATGCTTTGTTACAGTACTGTATGGCATGCTGAGTTACAGTACTGTATGGCATGCTTTGTTACAGTACTGTATGGCATGCTTTGTTATAGTACTGTATGGAATGGCATGCTGTGTATAAGTACTGTATGGCATGATTTATTACAGTGATGTATGGCATGCTTTGTTATAGTGCTGTATGGCATGCTTCGTTACAGTACTGTATGGCATGCTGAGTTACAGCACTGTATGGCATGCTTCATTACAGTACTGTATGGCATGCTTCGTTACAGTACTGTATGGCATGCTTTGTTATAGTACTGTATGGCATGCTTTGTTACAGTACTGTATGGCATGTTGTGTTATAGTGCTGTACGGCATGCTTCATTATAGTACTGCATGGCATGCTTCATTATAGTACTGTATGGCATGCTTCGTTATAGTGCTGTATGGCATGCTACCGCTACAGTACTGTATGGCATGCTTTGTTATAGTACTGTATGGCATGCTCCGTTACAGTACTGTATGGCATGCTGAGTTACAGTACTGTATGGCATGCTTTGTTATCGTACTGTATGGCATGCTGAGTTACAGTACTGTATGGCATGCTTTGTTTTAGTACTGTATGGCATGCTCCGTTACAGTACTGTATGGCATGCTTTGTTATAGTACTGTATGGCATGCTCCGTTACAGTACTGTATGGCATGCTTTGTTATAGTACTGTATGGCATGCTCTGTTACAGTACTGTATGGCATGCTTTGTTATAGTACTGTATGGCATGCTCCGTTATAGTACTGTATAGCATGCTTCATTATAGTACTGTATGGCATGCTTCGTTATAGTGCTGTATGGCATGCTTTGTTACAGTACTGTATGGCATGCTTTGTTACAGTACTGTATGGTATGCTTCGTTATAGTACTGTATGGCATGCTTTGTTATAGTACTGTATGGCATGCTTTGTTACAGTACTGTATGGCATGTTGTGTTATAGTACTGTATGGCATGCTTTGTTATAGTACTGAATGGCATGCTTTGTTACAGTACTATATGGCATGCTTCGTTACAGTACTGTATGGCATGCTTCGTTACAGTACTGTATGGCATGTTGTGTTATAGTACTGTATGGCAGTGATTCCCAACCTCGGTCCTCAAGGCACACTAACAGTCCTGGTTTTAGTGATATCCATGATTGTGCACAGATGGTTAAATCAAAACAACTGAGGTACTAATTAAGTCACTTGTGCTCAAGTATGGCTATTCCTAAAACCTGGACTGTTAGTGGGCCTTGAGGACCGTGGTTGGGAACCCCTGCTGTATGGCATGCTACCGTTACAGTACTGTATGGCATGCTTTGTTACAGTACTGTATGGCATGCTTTGTTACAGTACTGTATGGCATGCTTTGTTATTATTATTATTATTATTATTATTATTACCAGTTATTTATATAGCGCACACATATTCCGCAGCGCTTTACAGAGAATATCTTACCATTCGTATCTGTCCCTGCCCCAGTGGAGCTTACAATCTATATTCCCTATGATATGTACATACACACTATGGTCAATTTTTTTTTTTTTTTTTTGTGGGAAGCCAATTAACCTACCTGTATATTTTTTGGAGTGTGGGAGGAAACCGGAGTACCGGGAGGAAACCCACGCAAGCACAGGGAGAATATACAAACTCCGCACAGTTAGGGCCATGGCGGGAATTGAACCCATGACCTCATTGCTGTGAGGCAGTAACACTAACCATTACACCGTCTGTACTGTATGGAATGGCATGCTGTGTATAAGTACTGTATGGCATGATTTATTACAGTACTGTATGGCATGCTTTGTTACAGTACTGTATGGCATGCTGAGTTACAGTACTGTATGGCATGCTGAGTTACAGTACTGTATGGCATGCTTTGTTATAGTACTGTATGGAATGGCATGCTGTGTATAAGTACTGTATGGCATGATTTATTACAGTACTGTATGGCATGCTGAGTTACAGTACTGTATGGCATGCTTTGTTATAGTACTGTATGGCATGCTTTGTTACAGTACTGTATGGCATGCTGAGTTACAGTACTGTATGGCATACTTTGTTATAGTACTGTATGGCATGCTTTGTTACAGTACTGTATGGCATGCTGAGTTACAGTACTGTATGGCATGCTTTGTTACAGTACTGTATGGCATGCTTTGTTATAGTACTGTATGGAATGGCATGCTGTGTATAAGTACTGTATGGCATGATTTATTACAGCACTGTATGGCATGCTTTGTTATAGTACTGTATGGCATGCTGAGTTACAGCACTGTATGGCATGCTTTGTTATAGTACTGTATGGCATGCTGTGTTACAGTTACATGCTTTGTTATAGTTTGTGTTAAGGTGTGTACACATGGTCGATTGTGTACCTGCCGATGCGACCCGCGATCCCAGGTCGACATATCGGGCTGTCTGTACACGCGGGGTGATCCGGTGCCCGATTTGCCAACCCCCGCCGCATACCACTGCATGGGAGCATCAGCTGCATCACCTGATCTTTCTGCATGTTCAAAAGATCAGGCGATGCGACTAACGATCCCACGGGAGCACGCAATGCACGATATAGTGCATACACACAGAATGACATTGACAATTGGTCGCTCCAATGCGTTGGATCATTCGCAATATCGTTCCGTGTGCAGGGTCCTTTAGTTTAATTAAAGAAAAGAAAATGTCCTCTGTGTCTTAAAATGTTTTATAACTGTCTGTAAAGTTATAAATAAGCATTTGTACATTGTTTATCTCTGCATTGCCACCTTCTGGCCAAAAATGGTAATTGTTTTTTGTTTTTCATTTTCAACTTCTACTAGAGGTAAATTACAGACACCTACAGCATAACCCTCCAATGTAATTACCCAGTCATTGGTCTGCAAACCCCAGTACCATTCCTCCTTTACTCTCTAAATTCTAGATTGCTGAGCATAGACTTCTGGTGCTCTGTAATACAT
This sequence comes from Taudactylus pleione, assembly GCA_031769625.1. Classification (NCBI taxonomy): domain Eukaryota; kingdom Metazoa; phylum Chordata; class Amphibia; order Anura; family Myobatrachidae; genus Taudactylus; species Taudactylus pleione. Next base: position 7,897,060 of record JAUIMM010000069.1, read on the forward strand.
AATGACTACTGGAACGGGGGGCGTACCTGATAAAAAGTCCTGTGATATTCGCTGTATGGACAGTGCCAGCTGGCAGAGAGTGGGCATCACATTTCCAATGATGATGGCAAACATGGAGGTAAGCCAAGTATTGCGTCACTCGGAAGTCTCCCACTTGCACGGTGACATCACACTGAATAAACGTCTTTCGATTCTCATGGCATCGTGCCCCGGGCTCAAACGTCAGGTCGCACAGGAAGGCCATTGAACCTGCCAAAGTAATGGCAAATCAATTATATTAATGAAATATTCACAGTCAGTCTGCAATGCACTTGTGCACCAGTTGTTTAACCACATACTTCTCAACAATTTAATTGCAATAGTCGGAAATCTGAACAACTCAAATAATAATATATTAATATCTGCAGCTGCCTAATGCTATGTTTTGCCTTAAAACTAAATGATACTTTAATTATCTGCTATCTCATATGAATAGGACTGGTGCCCACAAATCATAGGGCCTATACACCTTCATTATAGTATATGTACATTCCTTTTACGGTACAAGGAAAAGCTGGAAAACTCTGATTCAATCTATTTATCATGCAAAAGCCGGAAGTGTCAGATATGCTATGTTCCGTTACATGGGTCAATGCGCCGCCTTGTACACCAAGCGCTTTTCACCACTTTTGGAGACTTAGGGCCGTATTCAATTTGAGGCAAAAAGTCAATTTTCGCGTGTTTTTGGCGGAAACTTTTCACCGATGACGTCATTTTCGGCTGTTTTGGTTTTACCCTGTATTCAATTTGAAAGGCTTTCCGCCTAGGCGGAAAGTCAATGCAATGTACTAGACGAAAAAGTTTCGACTATGAATAGCAGGCGGAAAAAAGTGCAGAATTGGGGTTTTGGGGTGCAACGTTGAGGGAACCCCCGTGCAGCCTTCAGACAGTCCCCTAAAGGTAAACTGCCTAAAAAAATGAAAAAAACACTTTTGAACACCCCAAAAAATCACTTTCATTTTGGGGGCGAAAATTTTTTTTGGGGGGGATAAAGTTAAAATCTAGCAAACTTGACTCTGGGGGGATCCCCAAGTATGCCCCAAGTGTTTCACTTTAGCAATTTTTAAATATGCTACCCCCCCATTTTCAAGTACCCCAAATTTGCTATGATAAGTTATTTCATAAAAAACTCCTAAATACTATTCTGCACCACTTATTAAAAGACGCTATTTAGCGACTATTAAGCCAGTTTAAAACCCCCAAATACCTCCAGCAAGCCAAATCGGGGGGTACCATAGGGAACCCCCATGTCAGAGCATCTTTTGGGGGCTGTCAGGCTGATTTCCCCATTTTTGACAGTACTTTCCGCCTGTTCAAGTTTCGCTGGGTCCCGTTTTCGCGTACTTTCAAATTGAATACAGGGTAAAGCGTGCACGCGCGCGATACTTTTCCACCTGCAAAACAGGCGAAGTAGGCGGAAAGAAAGGGCCGCGAAAAAGTATTGCGCCTCGGCTCAAATTGAATACAGCTCATACAGGTAAAAATCAATTTGCACCCAGTTTTGCAGGTTGCTCCAAGAATTGCGCATTGCAGCGCAAAGTGAAACTGGAAGGTGCAATATCTGTCCCTTTGTAATTACAGGCACTAGCATCTCATTTCTGGGAGGAGAATTTTTGCGTGGAGAAACTGCCTGTAATCCATGCTGCAAAGCATGGGACACCCTTATAAAATGTGCCTATTATCGCATTTAAATATTCCAAACCCCCAAGATAAAATCCAAATTCTGTACTTGTGAAAGTAGACTCGCTGGCTCCGCTAGCCCGCAATTATGGGGAGATGTATCAAACTTTGGAGAGAGATGAAGTACCAACCAATCGTTCAACTGTCATGTTACAGGCTGTGTTTGAAAAATTACAGTTAGACAGGGGCATCGGAATAAAGCCCTCCCTCCCCCCCAACTTACCTGTTGTTGGGCGGCGGGCGCATAGACACCAGAGCAACACGAGGCAGGGACTGTATGGTCAGGGGCTGTGCTTTATAGCAATAGGCTGCACAGCCCCTGCACTGCACGGAGGAGGTGTAATGTGAGATCTTTTACCTTGAAGACCGCACATTACACCTCCACCTCCCCCATGCCGCCTATTGCTATTAAGCACAGTCCCTGACCATCCGCGGCAGCCGCTCCAGTGACGCCTTTCAAATGTTGGGTGGGGTGGCGTCCCTTGCCCACCCATCCGCTACACCCCGTTCCGGCGCCTATGCAGTTAGATGCTGATTGGTTGATAGTTTATCTCTCTACATTTTCTCTCTCTCCAAGGCTTGATAGAACTCCCCCTTAGCACGGAATGCCCTCTGTCCACCCTACTGCTCCCATCGCACACCTGCATATGCCATCACCTTGACCATTGAATTCAGGGTTTCACTGTAAAGCCGGGTGCAGAATGGTTTGACGCATGTACGTTGCGAAAAGTGTCAAGATCCACTCTGAATGAGCCCCCAAAAGCGCTGAGGCTTGTACAATTCTGCAGTCCGAACGTACGGCTTAATATTCATCTCTTACAACATCTGCAGATCAGACCGTTTTAAGTGTGTTAGTAAGCAGGTACGAGGCCTTTGTTGTTGCTGCCTGCTCGGCTGAAGCTACGCAGACAGCTGGCAAACAATGGGATTAAAGATATTTTGCATAAGTAGAGCGCTAGGTAGCTTGTGTTCTGCCAGCCTGGCTCCTTCTCCTATCATCACACGCACACGGCGGCGGAGATGACAAGAGATTTCCTGCTACCATAATTCTTTTGTCGTACGCCCAGCTGCCGAGGAGGCTTGCAGGTACCGGTTAATTAATATTGCAAGAAGAAGAAGTTGTTTTTCGAGAAAAATATTTTCCCTTTATAATCACCTATAATAATAACAACAACATAATAATCAGATTTCTACACGAAACAGCGTCTTTTACTTTGAAACATTGTTTCCTGTTGTGTTAATCAGTGTTGCACGTATAGTATTATTGATACAGGTTGAGTCTCCCATATCCAAAATGCTTGGGACCAGGGGTATTTTGGATAACGGAGTATTCCGTATTTTGGAATGTTTGCATATCATAATGAAATATCTTGGGAATGGGACACCAATATACACACAGAATGTATTTATGTGTTATTTACACCTTATACACACAGCCTGCAGGTAACCTTATGCAATATTTCAATAATTTTGTGGCTCAAGCAAAGTTTGTGTACATACATGAAATTCAGTTATGTTTCATATACACCTTATACACACAGCCTGAAGGTAATTTTATGCAATATCTTTAATAATTTGTGCCTTAGACAATGTTTGTGTACATTGAACCATCAAAAATCAAAGGTTTCATTATCTCAGTCAAGCCAAAATTATTCCGTATTTCGTAATATTCCGTATTTTGGAATATTTGGATATGGGAGACTCAACCTGTATATATTTTTATTCAATATACTTATCGAAAACTGACAAGAAGTGCAAATGTAGTTTTAAAAAGTGTAGTGTCGTTTGGATCATGGCTAATAGTTTCACTAGGAGTGTAGACCACCGCTTGCGGGCTCTTGTTTGCATGTTCGTCCTGCAGGTGTCCTAAGGAATCTCAGGTAGGTTGGGCTGGGTCTACCTTACCTGGAACACGTTTTATTTTCAACCACAATGTGATGGCAGACTTTTTGATACATTTTGGCTGCATGGCAGAACACAGTGGCTATAAATGCTGACGTACAGACCAAAGCGGCCACCCAGCCTGCACGCCAGGGTCAGGTTCCCGACTTTCACATCAATGGTCAAATGAAAAGTGACCAGGTCATGGGTCAAATCACGTGGCGTCCTGCTGGCATTGATTGGCCGCGCACAGAGGTTACAATGATCTTCTAGGTTTTCGAACATGGCCAAATTGACCCTAGTAACTTTTATAAGGATTGCCCTAGATTTGGGGTTACATGCATTGATATTGTACAGTATATGCCAATGTGTCTATAATATGGATAGGAGGATGCCCAGAGGTTTCAGCATCCCAATGTGCTTCTGAAGAATTGGCATACTCCTACACCTAGAAATATAGAAGTATCTGGTAGTCCCCAAGTTTTTCACCAAGTCCATTACAAGTGCTGAAACATAGGCATTATAAAAGAGAATGCAGATATTTTCTCTTGGGAACTTACTACTTAAAGTTCTGCTAAACCCCAAAACTAAAAATGTGCAAATACTCTGAAAGTAAATGTTACCCACACATTCTAAGTAGGGGTGAGCGGGTTCGGTTTTACTCGGTTCTTATCGCCACTTTACCGCAAATTCGGCTCGATTTTATTCGCTATCCAAAACACGTGTTCGGCGATAGCCAATAAAAAGATCCGAGTAAAACCGAGTAAAACCGAACCCGCTCACCCCTAATTCTAAGTCATCCCATTCAGTGAACCTGCCCCGTATATAGGACTCCACCACTACATATGCAAAGCAAGTTTGCAAAGATATCAGTCCCTCCCTGTCTGCTTATTTAGGGATGCACCTCACTCTTAGCATTGCAATGTATTGTAGAAGGTTTAAAGGGCCTGATATGGAGTTGTACAGTATTGCACACCTGCATGAAAGCAACTGTGCAATACTGTACAGCAGAGCCATAACTAGACTTTTTGGTGCCCTGTGCCAGAAAGAGCATTGGCGCCCCCCTCATTTTTCAAAGGGACATAATGCACCCAAAAAAGGGGAATGGCCTCATGGGGAAGGGCCAGGGAAGAGATAGGAGAGGCCAGGAGATGTTGGGGATGAAATAAGAGGAAGCTACAAGCAAGAATGATAATAAACAAAAATCTGACAGGCTCAAACAGCGCCCACTGACCTGTGGTGCCCTGTGCGATGGCAGCGGCCGCACTACCCTAGCTACGGCCCTGCCGTACAGCTAATATGCTAGTGCGGCAGCAGGCATTTGAGGTACGTAGATGCCTCCTGCCAGCATCGCAGATCCGAGTGCCGCATCCTAAGACGCATTATCGGGTCCCCTGTGAGACCATCTGCCATCTAACCTTGACGTTACTCAGGATGGCCCTCGCAGCCGATGCCAATAAGTCTGCACCGGAAGACACAGACCCCGGCCTCAGCACTGTGGAGAACGGAACTGAGGCCGGCACCAGACTAAACCCGCCCCCAAATGGCCTTATCCTGTCAATCAGACTATGGCTTAGGGGGCACTGCGTGCCACAATGCAGGACCCGTTTTGTACATACGCAGAATGAGCCCTGTGCAGGTGCCCCACCAAAGAAGATGTACGTAAACCATTGGGTTCCCGTACATCTTCGAATAAGAGCATATTTATGTTTAAACTCTTTGGATATTTCACATTTATTATTCAGCTCAGTGATAAAAAAAATGTGGTTTGACTTTTCTAGAAAGGTTCTGTAGGTTTATAACATTTATGTGACTTTTCTAGAAAGGTTCTGTAGGTTTATAACATTTATGTGACTTTTCCAGAAAGGTTCTGTAGGTTTATAACATTTATGTGACTTTTCTAGAAAGGTTCTGTAGGTTTATAACATTTATGTGACTTTTCTAGAAAGGTAACACATAACAATCTGCATTCCCCTACACTAAGCATGATTAAAGACAATGGAGGTACAGTACTATATCAATTCCTATAACTGCTTGTTCCCTAAAACAGAAGAGCCCATGAATTTACAGTGAGATTGCCAAATTACGGTGAGACTTACCCATGAGACTGCGGTTGTTCATAGGTGTAGTTATATAGTGAAAAATAGAACAAGCAAGTCTGCTGAGTACAGTCAAATGGTGTGGTTTACCGTGTCGACATTCAGAATGTCAACATCAGTCATGATGTCAGCATTTGACATGTGGATATTTACAATGTCGATACTGACATAATATTGGGCATGCTGCAAAATTCTCAGTAAGCAAAAATTCCTGAGAACTGAGGGCCTGATTCAGACCTGACCGCACGGCTACGTTCGCACGCAGTCTGCCGATGTTTGCATTCTGCGCATGTGTATGCATCGCAGTGAGCGAACCGGCCGCTGCGATCGGGAATCGACCGCTGTGAGCACATAGAGCCTGCATACAGTGTTTGACAGGAAGTGAACGTTTGAGGGTGGTGACGGGGGGTGGTCAGAGAAACACCGGCATACCTGGGCGTTTAAACGCCATTTCAGGGGCGTGCATAATTAAGTCCCAGCGATGGCATATGCATCCTAACGCCTAGTTACACACACAAACATTAGCAATGTCTGCGGTAGGGTCAGGTCAACCACAACTTGTGCGTGTGGGTCCGATGGTTCTCGATGTTACCGATGTTTTCGCTGTCTTACGAGAACTTAAGTAAAGGGGAGTAGGCGGCATTAGGTATTGTTGGGTGTCTACTTATTGTGCTGCGGTTACATTGCGTACGGGGTCATTAGCATATTTTAGCATCGACAGGCTGCGTGCGAACGCAGCCGTGCGATCGCGTCTGGCCCTGAGTCCAATGCAGGAACAAGCTGTCTCACGTGGGTGCGAAGTTCCAGCGTTACAATCTGTGAGTTCCTTTGCATTGCCAGGTAAATCCACTCCTCACTGTACTTGTCACCTTGACGTTCTGCGTTTGGGAAACTGTGTAGTGTATAAATGGAGCTGTGATGTGGTTTGGTCGTCGTATGGTAAGAGAGGAGTCTGAATGGGATAAAAGTGATAATGGGAATTCCACATCTAAATATTGCAGCTAAATGTGGGATGAGTGAAGTATTCAGCTCTGAACATCTCACTCATCTCTAGTGCATGATATGGAAATGCCATAAGTTTCCGGATGTGCAGTGCATACGTAGAGTGGACACAATCTGACTGTCTGGTTGTGAACCGTAATCTCTGACTAAAGCACTTGTGAAATTTCAGGGCCCAGAACCAGGGGCAGAACTATGGGAGGCAATGAAGGCACCTGCCGCCGGGCTCCAGCACTGAAGGGGCACCTCCTCCATTGCCCACAATATACTCAACCCACTTAGGGCTGTAATTATGTACCCAGAGAGTACCGTCACGGACGTCCAATACATGGCACCTCTTCCTGGCACCTGAAAAGCCACCATACACTAGTGGAGAGCTCCGTGTCAGACCATCAGCTGCCGCCTCCGTCTATCTATAGCCTGTCCCTACTCATTGGGGTCGCTGCTCCTCAGCAGCTTCTGTTGTCAGTGCAACACGTCCGGCACTGCCCTTCACCTACAACTCTCTGTCTCACTCCTCCATGGCATGCCTATAGTCAGTGTGCAACTGCGGGTGTATCTGCTTGCGAAACGCTAAACAGTGTCATCAGCTGTGGAGGGGGAGAACCAAATTATAACTTGCCTCCGGGCATCTGGGATAAACTTATTCCACTGCACAGAACCGTATATAAGCAGCACTGCACACTGAAGTCAGCTTGTTCCCTTCCTTCAAGAAACTCATTATGGAGCTCAACAGAGGCCATTGCAGAGCCATGATCTTCTATGACTACAAGAATACTCTGTGACAGCAGGAGAGTTTTGACCGACTGCGAGCTGCTTTTGGGGAGGAAGCACCGTCTTGAACCACTGTGTTTGAGTGGTTAGCAGAATATCGGCGGTGGAGATGATCCCTGAAAGCCGAAGAGCACTGCGGCCGACCTGTGTCTGCCATCACCAAGGACAACATTGCTGCAGTGCGGGCCATAGTTGAGGTGGACGCTAGGGTGACCGCGGCCAAGCGAGAAATATAGGCAGATATGCCAGATCGATACTCCACGAAAAGCTTGGCCTGAGCAAGGTTTCTGCATGCTGGGTGCCCCATCAGCTGACTTGAGAGCAGAAGGAGGCTCGGGTGACTTGGAGACGCAACATGCTGGCCAGGTTTGATGGTGGTCGCTCAAATTCTGTCTGGGAGATCATCAGTGGCAATAAATCCTGGATATACAGTTGCGACCCCGAGACCAACCTTCGGCCCAGTGGACATAGCCTTTGTGTGTACATGCATATTGAAGAACAGATGAATGCGATGAAGGACCAGGAGCTAAGTCACCAGTCTGTGCTGGCACATGTGTGTCTTTCCTGTTTAGATGCTTTCTCAGTGCTTCAGTTGCCTTAACATCTATTCATCCTATAAACATAAGCCTGGAAGTTCGTTGGTCGTTCAAAAACTCCAGTTCAGAAGGAGGAATCTTTCTTCACTTGTCGCAATAGCAAGATTCCACGGGCTGGCACTTGCCAGCTGCAATTTCACACAACATTCTTCTAGTGAATCTATTTTCGAGCCATCAAATCTTGAAAGCTCCTCATCGCAAATGCGCATTAGTCTTCCAAAAACTGCTCTCGTTAGTGATCGATATGGTATGTCAAATAGGGAAACTGTTGCCATATCTACTCCAGTTTTACAAGACTTAGGTCTCCTCACTCCAGAGGCGTCTTAAGAGAGGAAGGGGCCCGTGTGCACTCCCCATGCAGAACCCCCTCCTCTCTCCCCCCCCTCAGCAGTGGCCTTTTCTGGCATTCTGTGCATGCGCAGAAAACCTGGAAAAATGGCTGTGCTGACACCCGACGTGGGACCACGGACAGGTGAGTTTAAAATAATTGGGTGCAGGGTGTGCGGTGCGGGGCCCCCCTGGACCCGGGGGGCCCGTGTGCCCCGCACACACTGCACCCATTATAGATATGCCCCTGCCTCACTCAAAATTAAACCTCATCAATCATTGATCGCTCCAAAGTGAAGAAAATGTCAAAACTGTCTCAGAGAGCAAATCAGAGCGCAGCCCTCGCCCAGCAGCAGTCACTCACAGTTGTGTAACTAGGGACAAGTTAAAAAAGTAAGGCACCACCCTTGCCAAAAAAGGGGCGTGGTCTCTGAAAAATAGGGGAGTGAATAGCAGCTGGGGCAGTACTAGGGGCATGGAGAGGTTAGGGGCAGGCAGTGGTAGGGAGGGGGCAAGGGTAGATGACAGCTGGGACAGTACAGCAGGGCTGGGGTAGGGAGGGGGTATTGGTAAATACCAGTTGGGGCAGTACAGCAGGGCTGGGGTAGGGAGGGGGTGTTGGTAAATAGTAGCTGGGGCAGTACAGCAGGGCTGGGGTATTGGTAAATAGCAGCTGGGGCAGAACTGCGGGGGGCAGCACCAGCAGCCGCAGGAAGTTATCCTCAGCCCCTCCACCCGCCACAGCACCTGTCGTGTATGTGCCAGCGCCTACCTCCCTGGTGCTGGAGCCGTCCTATTGCTGGGTGCAGGGGCTGTCCTGCCGTTGGGACCATACTGTTGCTGGGTGCAGGGACTGTCCTGCCACCGGGACCATACTGCCGCTGAGTCCTGGGGCCTACCTCTTGTGACCAGGGGAGTAGCACTGCGAACGCAGGCGTGTCTGGGCGTCAAAACAGCGTTTTTTGGTGCGCATAATTAGCATGGAGGCGTCATTGTACACGTCACTTGCTTGTATTTCAGCCTGCAGTGATTGCAGTGATTGCGGCGGGGTAGGGTCTACCTCAAAGGCTGCGAGCAGCTCCGATGGCTCTCGATGTTACTGATTAATCACATACTTCCTGGAGATGACGTGTGGTAAGAAAGAGAGGTGGGCGTCTTTAGACCAGTGCGCGGTCGCTCTGCCGTCACTCTCCAAGACATAGAGGGCGTCCTTACACCAGACAGTGCGATTGCGTAATTTGCATACCCTGCCCCTGATGGCAGTGAAAGTGCGCTACTTTGCGCCCGGTTCTGAATCACCCCCACAGTATGTAGGTTGCGAAGTGCCCCACCCCTAGCCAGGCCCCGATCCCACCCCTTGCCAACTGTGCTTCAGGGTTTTTCCCGCATGCGCAAGTCATATAAATAGTTTTAACCATCGAATACTTTTGATGCGATGGATAGTTATTAGTTACCATTGCATCGAAAGTTTCAATGGTGAAAGTACAGCCAGCATTTGATGGTGGACTTCCGATGTCCATTCCTACTCCCTACCTCCTAGAAAATAATATTTTATTAGTCAGAATACCTGAAGACAGGGCCAGTCCATCTCAGGAGCACACGGCAAAAATGGCATTCGGTGGAAAATGGAGTTCAACTGAAGCGTTTTCATCTAAAAACAACTTCATTGCCAAAATATATGTGCCCAAAAACTGTGCCTTCAACAGATTACAAAATATCCTAATTTGTGTCAAAATTTCAAGCGCCCGCTGGGGATAGTAAAATTTATCCGTCCGAGCTGAAATTTTGAACACGAGTTACTGTTATGGACCCACAACTTTCCCGCACTATTGGAATTTTGAACTCACAAATTTTGTTTTTTTTCGGCCCACCCTAGTATACATACATTTGGTCTCACACTCACCACATAACCAGTACACATCATATGGTCTAATATGCCCCCATATAGGCAGTATATATAATCAGTGTACGTGCCCACACAAAACATAGGGCCTGATTCAGACCCACTCGCGAGCGGCTGTCCGCTCGCAAGTGGGTCGATGTTATGGACTGAGCATGCGCACGACGGAGGGAGCTCCGTCGTGCGCATGCGCCAGACGCGACGAGCGAAGGAAAGTCCTTCGCTCGTTTTTGTCCGATCAAAGGGGGCGTGCTGTCGATGTTGATTGACAGCACGCCCCCTTTGGTAGGCGTGCCGGGGGCGTGCCTCCCTGACGGGGGCGTTCCCACGGGAACGCCTCCCGTCAGAAGCCGCCCCACTGACATCACTAGTGATGTCAGTGGGAGTGATTTTGGCTCTGATAGAGCCAAAATCACTCCGGGCCTTGCGGTTGAAAAACTCAACCGCAGGCTCCGGCTCGCAATTTCGATGGTCGCGATGGTCTCGACCATCGCGGCCATCAAAATGCATGCTCGTATAGCCTGTGGGTGGTGACCCACAGCTATACGAGCGTCCAGAAGGACGCTCCATTTTCATGGAGGCCGGCCCTCATTCAGAGCGTGCGCTCTGCTCAGAGCGTACGGCTCTGAATGAGGGCCATAGCCTGTAAATATCCATGTAACCTAAAGGTGCCCACACACATAGCGATGTGCTCACGATCAGCCGATGTGGACGATTTCCCTTGGAACTCTCCCCAGCAGCTCTGCACACGATCTCCACACGATTCGGTGTCCAATCTTCAAACGATCTCTCCTGCAGTCAGACTTTCACAGTGCATCGTGTCCTAGATTGTCAGATCTGCCCTACTGCACGGCAGATCTGACGATGCCATGTGCAACCAGCGGGGACGCACATCACATCGTGATCGTGAGTGGGGGCTCACGATTTACTCAGGATTTGGCCATATTTTACACGATCTGTCGTTCCAATGTGTCGGAATCGGCCAGATCGGGTAAAATATCGCCATGTGTGTGACCAGCTTTACATACAGATAGTCAGTATGCCCCATATAGCCATTACACCTTTACATATCCACACATTTTCTTATTGCGTCAACATATGAGCACATAGCTGACATAGGGGTCTATTTACTAAGCAGTGTTAGGAAAAGTGAAGAGTGAAAAGTGATAAGGTGCCAGCCAATCGGCTCCCAACTGCCATCTCACAGGCTGAGTTTGAAAAATGACAGTTGGGAGCTGATTGGCTGGCACCTTATCACTTTTCACTGCTTAGTAAATAGACCCCATAATTCCATATAGTCTCACAAGTCACCACATAACCCTAATACAGCACATTCAAATAGCCTCACATGCAGCCAGATTGCAGTATCTACAGTATACCTCCTATATAGTCTGAAGGTGCCTACACACTTGGGGATGTGGTCACGATGCAATATTGTGTCCGATTTCCCCTTGAACTCTCCCCAGCAGCTCCCCAGCAGTCGTGGGCAAGATTTGGTGTTTAAAACTTGTTGTCACGATGCATCTGAATCGGGCAAATCGTGTAAAAAGTCGCTAAGTGTGTAGGCACCTTTACATATTCCCGTAGCGCCAATATGCACCCTGCCAATTCTATCCTAGTACATGTATTCCGTGCAGCTGCTGTGTGCGACTCAGGCACTAACCTGTGTAACAAGGTAAAAGACTGAGGACCAATACCAGTGTGATGCGCAATGCATCGCTCCACCCATCACGCCATGAATCGTTGGGCTTAACCTGCGACTTTGGAATCCTGGAGAGGAGACACAGCTGACCACTTTAGGGGGCGGGGCCCGGATTAGCACATCATTAAGCCCCGCCCCCAGCATGGCAAAAAGTTGCACATTACGGGGCCGTGGCGAAGGGCGGAGCTAAAGTTACACAATAACGCCATTTTAGCTCCACCCCTCCCTGCGGAACGACGATTCACGAAGTCGCTACTCATGGTGAAGTGTTTGTGTCGCGCCATGAGTCTCATGCCGTATGTTGATAAAAGGATCGGTATAAGAGGAGACATCTGTACAGAACAGAAGGAATTACACTAAAAGTGTATCCTTGCATATGTCTTATAAGTCCCATGTTAATTGCAGGAAAAGAAAAAGTTTAGCAAAGAAAAAGAAGCTTGATAGAACGGGGATCAGTTAGGGCAGTATGTACTAATGTAGTTTTCAGGGTTTTACCGCATACCCCATATGTACTAAACACCGGATTGCAATGCATTCCTGTGCTTCGTACCGTTCCAGGTGGCATTACCCAATAGAAGCCTACGAGCTGTATTCAATTTGAGCCGAGCCGTGAAACTTTTCCGCCTCCCGGACTTTTCGCCCACTTCGCCTGTTTTGCAGGTGGAAAAGTATCTTGCGCGTTGCCGCGTATCCCCGTATTCAATTTCAAAGTAGGTAAAAACGGGACCCAGCGAAACTGAAACAAGCGGAAAGTCATGTCAGATATGGGGAAATCAGCCTGACACCCCCCCAAAAGATGCTTTGACATGGGGGTTCCCTATGGTACCCCCGATTTGGTTTGCTGAAGGTATTTGGCGTTTTTAAATGGGCTCAATAGCTGCTAAATAGCGTTTTTCTATATGTGGTGCAGAATAGTATTCAGGAGGGTTTTTTTGCAGAAAATAACTTATCCCAGCAAATTTGGGGTACTTGAAAATGGGGGTCAGCATATTTAAAACCTGCTAAAGTGAAGTTGAAAAAAACGTGAGAAATCCACCTGCCGCAAGCACCTGCAATAAAATAAACACTTGGGGCATACATTTTTTTTTTCGCCCCCCAATAGATAGATATGAGATAGATAGATAGATAGATAGATAGATAGATAGATAGATAGATAGATAGATAGATAGATTGATAGATATGAGATAGATAGATAGACAGACAGACAGACAGACAGACAGACAGACAGACAGACAGATAGATAGATAGATAGATAGATAGATAGATAGATAGATAGATAGATAGATAGATAGATAGGAGAGATAGGAGAGATAGATAGATATGAGATAGATAGATAGATAGATAGATAGATAGATAGATAGATAGATAGATAGATAGATAGATAGATAGATAGATATGAGATATATAGATAGAGATGAGATAGATAGATAGATAGATAGATAGATAGATAGATAGATAGATAGATAGATAGATAGATAGATAGATAGATAGATAGATAGATAGGAGAGAGATAGATAGGAGAGAGAGAGATCGATATGAGATAGAGAGAGAGAGGGAGAGAGAGAGAGAAGCAGAAATATAAGACTTCTTTAGCCTCTCTGTTTATTAGACTAGAAGAGATATGTATTGCAGTACAGTTGGTTGCACCACAGAACAGCATATTAGAGCTACGTAGTGACTTTTGAAATAAAAAGTGTTCTTGCAGTGCCACCTAGTGGAGATTACACACAAAAATATTGAGGTCGGTGAACAATGAATACAGTTATGCTTTGCTTCCCACGTCACCAGAGTCTGATGAAATTACTATTTACCCTGATGTCACCTTTTATTAAGGTTATGACCCACAGGTAATGTCTATGTAATTTTGTGTTGTATACAATATCTTCCTCGCAGGGAAGAGAACATCGCTCCTAATTGAATTCCCCCCGCAGAGTTAAGGGCCCCATTTAACAATGACGGCGATGCACAACCCCATTAGCACTTGCTAAAGAGATTACGTCATCCTTTCTGTATTTAACAAACAGCAGTAATCTAAGGTTACCACTGCTGGTCACTGCATAGCTCTCGCTATCTTTAGCTGGCGACAGTGCGGTCCCCATTCCCTGCAATGGGAACCCGGCAGCAGACTTGCATCTGTCTGAGGATTGTACATCCACATGTCAGTATTGCCATCTACAGAATAAACTGCGCTTCGGTTGCACCAATCTGCCTGGATGATTTAGAACAAACTAGGACATGCGGTCCTCACATACTTTAATCTACATTTTACATAGTTGTTGTTACAGTATTTCACCTTTGGCTCCAACAATCAGGTGTCTCGAGCCAGACACTCACAAACATAGGAGAGGACATAGGGGTATATTTACTAAAGTGAGAGTTTTTAGGGGTGGAGATGTTACCCTCACTTTAGTAAATATACCCCATAGAGAGTTGAGGAGAACATAAATAAACTTGTCTTCAAATTACATTAAACCCCAGACTTTCTAGTTCAGAGAAAGTGGGGTGTTTTTTTTAAGATAACTGGCCTTAGATAATTTTTCAGCATTGATTGCTGGTCCCAAAGGGGCTGATTCCCTTCTACCCTACATTCCCCTAAAACTCCTGTTGGTTTGGCCCAAGAGGTCTAGTTGTTCCTCCCCCAGTTGTTCAACAAGAGGTGCAGCTAGCTCATACTTGCCGACATTCAGCTCCCTCCCTCCGGGAGGGAGCTGAATGTCTGTGCACAATGGGGGGCGTGGCCGGGTAATGACTCGGTTTTGGGGGTGGAGCTGGGGGCGGGGTCATGTGATTGTGTCATCATGGCTCCGCCCCCTCTTCACTATGCCGAAAATATAGGCATTGTGAAGCAGGGGAAGGAGCCACGATGACGCGATTCAGCGCAAGTCTTCCTTGTAGTAGTGGCAGGGGGTGGGGCAGGCGGCAGCCGGAAAGCTTGCTTGCCTCTCCGGGGGGTCGGGAGTGGCACCCGATATTCAGGAGGCACCCGACCAAATCGGGAGGGTAGGCAAGCCTGAGCTAGCTTGAGTAAAAAACTCTCCCAGAGTTAGCACATAACTGGATTTTCACCCCACTACAGGTATGTTGAGTGGGTCTGATATGCTTGAGTGGAAAATAAATAGCAGTATATGGTCTAATACAGCGTGGCCTAAAGATGAAATGGAGCAGAGTGTATGGTATCTAATGCAATATTAGAGTGACCTGATTCAGTAGAGTGAGTTTCTGTTTATTAGATTTCTAAAAATACATTATATTATTAATAATGTCCAGTGCGAGAAGACTGTTGTCAGAGAGGTTTTTGCCGATGTCCCTGTGTATGTGTTGTGGCAGCACTTATCAGTAGGCTGCAGCGTCCATCCTGGTGACTGAGCTCCGTATCTTCATCCAGTTGGCTCCACCCCTATGCTGGGGTGTCCTTGCTCTGCACCCGGGGGTGGTTCTCTAGGGGGCAGTCGGAATCCCTGCAAGTCCTGCGGAATCTCCTGTCCCCTGTGTGTGCTGACGTCTGGAGGAGGGAGAACTCCATCCAGGTAGTGGGGGGTGACAGCGGCGGTGATGGCGGTGGTCACATGTCCTCTCATGGAGGTGTAACAACCCTGACGCTCGTGCCCTATCAGCCCCTTCATTGTCTCAAAGAAAACCTCAGCTGACTACGGGTGTCCCTTGCAACTTCTACCTGCGGGGCCCCTAGGCCTGCATTCCGCAAACACAGTCACTTTACGCCTGACTAGAATCGTTGCTGACTTTGTGGGACTTCCCCCCAGGAGTCCTGGAGATGGAGGTGCCAGGGGCAAGTGTGCCATAAATGGTGTCATTACGTTCCTCAATTCACTGCAGAAGATGGGATGTATGTGGGTTGTCTACGCTCCTGGCAGTCCAAGACATTTAGGAAATATGGTGTAAACAGACACAAGTTTGGGGATCTCTTGTAAACACTTACTATCTCATGGGGGTATGTAAGACAAAGTATGAGAACATCCCTGATCCATACGGCAAAGTTTTAATCACCTCACTAACTGGCTCATCCTGGTATCTCTCTGTGTCATTGTTAGTAGTGTGGGATTCTGGTACAATGACCGCACGGAAACAAATATTTTATTACCTCTAACCACTCTTCCTTGTTACCCGACTTTAATTAATGTTGTGTAATGTTTGTTGTCGTTGGCGTCTGCAGCTGTTATTCGCTGCCGCTCAGTCTCACTCTTCACGTAAAACACCTCATTTATTGTTCAAACACAGTAAAAAAAAAGTGATGTTATTTTTTCCCATGGGAGAAACTCATCTATGCAAATGTGTCACACGCTTCCCATCATATCTCTGCCATTATGACATAAATACTCTTCCTTTTCCCAGCCTCGCACCAGCCAACAAACTAATTATACAAGTGCAAACATCACCAAGTGCAGAGATTACAGAATGAGAGGCCATCATCTGTACAGGGAGTAATGTGACAGCATGTGCCGGGTCTCTCCAGCAATGGTCCCTCTATGTTATGCTTATAAAGTGTATTTTATTATCTGTGTCTGATTTTAATTAAAAAAAAAAGTGGAACACACCTGACAAATACAGAATTAGAATGTTATCATGGAGTAAAACTACTATATTACTAAAAAGATAGCCCATGATACTGTAGCTTACCCTGCAGAATTAAATGAAGGGGGTTTGGGCTGGATAGTGTAGGATAGTTTCTGGACCTCATGACTAGACCTACAGAAAACATAAGGTAGTATGAGAATAGAGGGTATATTTACTAAAGTGCGAGTTTTTAGGAGTTGAATTATTGCCCATAGCAACCAATCAGACTCTACTTAACATTTATCTAGCACCTTCTAGATGATAGCTAGAATCTGATTGGTTGCTATGGGGGAATCGGTATGTATGACCGCCATACCTCAGCACGGCGGATCAAATCTCGACGCCGGAAGGCCGGCTGATGAAGATCCCCACTAAGGTAAGTAACTATCCTGACCCTAACCTCCCCCCCTAGTGCTTAACCCTAACCTCCCCCAGGGGTGCCTAAACCCAACCCCCCACACCCGAAACCTAACCCTCCCGTGGGGGTGCTTAACCCTAACCCCCCCTTCCCCTAGTCTAACCCTAACCCTCCCCATAGGCAAACGCAGGGGGGTTTCCGTCTGCCTGGAAACCCCCCTCCCCAGCCATCACCATGACCTGCGTTTGCCACTGCTCCCGGGGGGGGTGCCTAACACTAAGTCCCCCTGGGAGACCCTAAATCTAACCCTCCCTCCCCCCCGGCTATCTGATCCCAACACCCGGCTTACCTACGATCGGGATTTCGGCGTGGGGCTAATGATAGGCGTCAGTATTTAGACGCCTATCATTAGTCCCATGCCGGGATTTCTGTGTTGGGAAGCCGGTGGTTGACATTTCGACCGTCGACTTCCTAACTACATCTCGCTATGGGCAATGCTTCCACTTCTAAAAAGCTGCACTTAAATATACCCCATAGACTGCAATTTGCTATCTGGTAGAACAGATGCAGAGTTATTTTTGGTTTGGCGAATATAACAATACTTTATAGAAATGGTTGATGCCGGCAGGACGTGATTGGATTGTAGTTCCACGGCGGCTGGAAAATCAGAAGATGACCAAGACATTCCTATAGAACATGTATAGTTACACACAATCGTACATTAATTCTCAGGTATTTAGTAAACTTACCGTTTAACCTCCAGTTAGAACAATACACGTCTGTTGGTGTTGTCAGGTTGTCGGACACGTCGCAATGAGAGCCACAGATACTAACGGACGTGTTTCCAGGAGAGAAGCCACTCCCAGAAATATGGAGAGTCCCGCTTTCCATGCAGTCTGCAAATATTAATACAGAAGTGTTCCTTAAATAACTTCCTGATCATTATGGGAAAGGCTACTGAGAGAACAAAGGTACAGCATGAGTAACGTGGAATTGGTAAAGAATAAAATTCATATATATATATATATATATATATATATATATAGACAAAAAGGGGGTGAAGGAGCGGCGCCTTCAGTGTGACAACTTTTATAGCAGTGATATTAGGACCAAGTCCATGAGGTCCAAACACACAGTCTATCCTCGGGGTGCTGGAGCTTTGTTGTATACACATGAGTGGAGTGTTTCTTTTTTTTTAAAATTCTTTATTTTGAAAGCTCATAAAAAAGATAACATAAAAAAACCCACAAATATAATAAACAGTATACATGAGCCATTTTTCAATAAAGTAAATAGCAATAAACATATGGGGGGAGGGGGTGAGAAGAAGGGGTGGGAGGGTAATGGGGGGGGATTGGGAACAGGACTATCAAGAGAAACAAAATATGTCTTTCCTTTTTTTTTTTTTTTTTTTCCCCCTTCCCTCTCTCCTTTATAATAAATAAATACTAGACAAAAAGTGTTATAAAGATAGAAAGAAAAACATACCAGTTGGAAAACAGGAGAAAAGAATAGTCAGTTAGGGAGGTTTGCATAGGGAAGTCGGGGTAGGGAAATCAAACTCAACCATCGCGCATGAGTCACATATGGGTACTGAGCGCAGGGAGCAGAGGTAGTGAAGTGTTGTCATATGAGAGCCATGGAGCCCAAACTTGAGAAAATATATGGCCTCTATCATGGAGATAATAGGTAATATTTTCCATTTCCGCTATATGTCGTATTTGTGATTTTAGGGCAGAGAGAGTCGGTGGAAGAGGGTTTTTCCAATTACGGGCAATCAGACTCCTAGCAGCAACTAGAATATGGGACAACAGCTTAACAGAGCGGTTGCTGAGATTAGGAGAGGGGTAATTTAAAAGGAAAGTCCATGGGTCTTTTGGGATCGGTTCTCCAAAGACCGTATTTAGGAGAGTATGAACAGAGGTCCAGAAAGGTTCAAGAGCCGGGCAGGTCCACCAGATATGAATTAAAGTACCTCGGAGGCCACAGTTTCTCCAGCAGAGAGGTGAAGCAGAAGGGAACATATGGGAGAGCCGTACTGGAGTATAGTACCAACGGTAATACAATTTATAAGAAGTTTCTTTAAGGCGAGTAGAGATAGAGGTTTTAGCAATTGCCAGTCTCATGTCGTCCCAAGCCTCTTCATCAGGTGGAGGGCCAAGATCTATCTCCCATGAGGACTCATGGGGATTATTAGTAGGCAGAGCAGCAACAATGAGGATACCGTATATTTGAGAGATCATCCCTTTGGACATAGGGTAATATTTACAGAGCCGTTCGAAGGGAGTGAGGTCACGGAGAAGCGGGGTATGTGGTAGGGAGCCTAAAAAATGTAGTATTTGTAGGTATTCATAGGGATTTAAAGATTGAGTTGGACATTGCAGATGTAGGTCTGAAAGAGAGAGCCAGAGCCCTTGTGAACAAAAATCAGCAGGAAATTTGAGGGATGCGGTTTTCCACGACGTCATGTGGGTTGCATGTAAACCTGGGGGGAAATTGGGGTTACACCATATAGGGGTAAGAGGAGATATAAGGGTGGTAATATTAAATTTAAGTGAATATAAGACCCATATGTGGAGGAGGAATTTGAGTGTTGGAGGAAGGTTAGAGGGAGGAGGACGGTGTTTCTTTTGTAGGCCCCATAGGGAAGAAAGGTTTGGGGAATTGATATAGCTAGATTCAATATCAAGCCAGGAGGACGTTCCATGGGGGGAGTAGGAGGACACTATTTGGGAAAAATGTGAGGCTAAATAGTAGAGCTTAAAATCCGGGAGACCTCTACCCCCTTTGGAAATAGGTTTTTTAAGGATGGACGAAGATAACCTAGGTGGCTTACCATTCCAGATGAAACGGTTGACTGATTTCTGAAGGTTTTCAAGGAAGGTAAGGGGTACCACCACTGGGAGGGTTTGGAAAAGGTAGAGCCATTTGGGGAGGATATTCATTTTTACTGCGATGATCCTGCCCAGCCACAAGAGTATAAGCCGTTTCCAGGAAGTCAGATCCGCTTGTAATTTAGCAAAAAGTAGGGGAAAATTTTCCTGAAATAAAAGATCATAACGGGATGTCAGGAAGACCCCAAGGTATTTCATTTTTTTATATTGCCACTTAAAACTGTAGGAGGATTTAAGGGTCTCAACATCCTGGTGGGGGATGTGGAGGGGCATGGCTTCAGATTTTGAAAAATTAATTTTATATCCAGAGAGGACACCATAATGGTCTAATAATTTGTAAAGGTTGGGTAAAGATATCCGGGGCTGAGTGAGGGTAAGTAGGATGTCGTCAGCAAAGAGGGCGATTTTGGAAGATGAATTCCCGACCTGCACTCCGTGAATGCTAGGGTTTAGTCGGATGAGGGCGGCCAGGGGCTCTATCACTAGGGCGAAGATCAAAGGGGACAAAGGGCATCCCTGCCTGGTGCCATTTGAGATAAAGAAACGGTTGGAGGGGATTCCATTGATGGAAACAGTGGCAGAGGGAGTGGAATAGAGGGCCATGACACTAGTCAGGAAGTCTCCCGACATCCCAAACGATCGTAGGGTCTGAGACATAAAGGTCCAAGAGATCCTATCGAATGCTTTTTCAGCATCGAGAGAAAGAACAATAGCTGGAGATCTCCTGGAGTTTATGGTATGAATTAAATTTATGGTTCTACGGGTATTATCCCGAGCTTGACGACCCGGCACAAAGCCAACCTGATCATAATGGACCAAGGAGGGAAGGACCTGGTTGAGTCTATTGGCTAAAATTTTAGCATATATTTTAATATCTAGATTGAGAAGGGAGATAGGTCTATAACTAGCACAATTGTGCGGGTCCTTACCCTCCTTAGGTATCGCGACAATTCTGGCTTCTAACATATCCGCAGGGAAGGAGCCCCCTTGTAAAACAGTATTAAAGAGGGAGTGCAGGTGGGGAACCAGATGCTCCATGAATTTTTTATAGTATGCAGCTGTAAAGCTGTCAGGTCCGGGGGACTTGCCAGACTTCTGTTGTTTAATAGAAGTTATAATTTCCTCTTCTGAGATCTCCTCACTCAAACCCCGGAGTGCCTCCTGAGATAGCTGAGGAAGATTGACGGTGGAAAGAAATTCTTGGATTGCCGTCTCAGTAGGTGGGATAGAAGTAGGGTATGAAGAAGAATGTAAGTTATACAATTTATTGTAAAAATTTTGAAATTCAGATCGAATAGCTGCCGGGTCATGAAGAAGATGATTATTGGAATTTTTAATCATAAGGATATTTCTATGGGTTCGTGCCGTACGAAGCCTAGATGCCAAAATCTTATCAGCTTTATCTCCTTTTTCGTAAAAGGTTTGACGCAGCCATTTTAGACGTTTAGCTGTGTGTTGGGAAAAAAGGAGAGCGAGGGAGTGTCGAACAGCAAGGAGCTCTTGTTGGAGGGAAGGGCTAGGGAACTGTTTATGTTGTGACTCTAGTTGTTGAAGATGAATTGAGAGGGAGTTAGTACGGGTTTGAAAATCTTTTTTAGCTTTGGAAGCTATACTAATCAAATGTCCCCGTAGAACAGCTTTATGAGCCAACCAGAGAGTGGAGGGAGAGGTGTCTGGGAGAGCGTTTAATTGAAAATAATCCGTAAGTAGGGTTTTGAGACGGGTGATCGTATCGCGAGAATGAAGAATGGTGTCATTTAAGCGCCATGTCATTGGACGAGGACGTTCAGTAATACAAGATAGGTCGGCTGAAACAGGAGCGTGATCAGACCATATCAAAGGATGGACATGAACATCCACAAGTTGCAGGGCTAGGTCGTGGCTGAGCAGGATCATGTCTATACGGGAATAGGAGTTGTGGACAGAGGAGAAGAAAGTATAGTCTCGAGTGAGGGGCTCTCGAACCATAGAGAAGCTGGGATTTCATGAGATCAAGCAGCGCCTTGGAATTACGGAGGTCTGCCCTGCCGGAGTTAGTGGCTCCCGAGGTAGATCTATCCAATGAAGGGTTCAATACTGCATTAAAGTCACCAGATACAATAAGGGAGCCCTGCCGTTTACGAGAGAGGAGGGTGTCTAGTCTAGTGAAAAAAGCTGGTTGGGCTTGGTTAGTGGCATATATGTTAACAATGGTGCAAAGAATATTATTAAGAGTACCCACAAGAATAAGAAAGCGACCCTCTTTATCTTCATAAGAATCGATCATATCAAAAGTGAGGTGGCGGGCAAATAGGATAGCAACTCCTCGTTTCTTCTGCTTAGAGTCGCAGGCATGATATGTGGTGGGATAGGATTTAGAGCGAAGTTCTGGATGGAGATTTCGCAGGAAATGAGTTTCTTGGAGAAATACTAAATCTCCTTTATATAAATTAAGAGTGGTAAAAAGTTTGCTACGCTTTTGTGGGCTATTGAGGCCCTTCACGTTGAAGGAGAGTACCTTAAGACCCATGCGCCATGGTTGAGAAAACAGCTAAAAAAACCACAAAAAACAATTGAAAGTGGAGAGGTAAGCAAAAGTGACACATCATCAGACATGTAAAAAGGAAGAAGTGGTCCTGTTTGAGAAGGAAGGAAAACTGGTAAGGGAAAAGGAAGGTAGGTCGGCCAAATGGTACAGAGGTCCAAGGCCACGGGTGCTGACAAAGGGGAGGGGAACTATGCACTAATGAAGCACATAGGTCAGCAGATGGGTACAAGACCCTGGGGGGGGCGCGGCAGAGGTAGATCGTTTATCCATAAAGAGGTCATAGAGAGGAAAAAATATATACATATAGAGCCCTCCCACAAGCCCCAAATATAATAAATATATGGAAAGAAAAATACAACATCGTACAAATGGAGTATAGGAAAAAAAAAAAAAAACATAGATAAACCTAAAAATAGAAATCAAAAAACAATATGATTGGAAAGAAAAAAAAAAAAAAAGGGGAACAAATAAATGGGAAAAGAAAATACAATAAACAAGAGATGGGAATAAATCGAGGAGTAAATCGAGGGATAAATCATCCAAAAAACACTGAAATACCAACCAATAAACAGAGTATATATATGTTCATAGATTTATATATATATATATATATATACACATATATATATATATATATATATATACAGATAAAGCAACAAAATCTCAGTAAGATTATAATAAATGAACAGCTAAGATAAGAACATATATAGATGTATCTTATATTCATTATGATGGAACTTCATCAAAACTTAATTACATAAACTTCTATAAAAATATCAAAAATAGGCTAGATGAGTTCCAGATACATATAATGAGACGGTAATGTAAAATATTCGTAATGGGGGACATCCTCACAAGTGGAGGGACCCCATCACGAAATCACAAAAATAATGCAACAATGAACCTATTAGAAGGTCTTAGGTTTCAGAGATCTGAGTGGAGGACTTGGAAGACTTAGGAACAGTAGACCATTCAGATAGAGGGGGGCGTCGAGTCGGTTGTCGAGACCTTTGAGGGAGGGAGGCGGAAGGTGTAGGACCAAGTTCTTCGGATATGCCCAGTGTTGATAGAAGAGGTTGAGCTTCGAGGAGAGACCGAGCCATACGTAATTGGTTCTGGTGCCATATTAGAATGCGAAAGGGGTAACCCCAACGGTAACCCCAACGTAGCAGGGTGGTAAGAGGCTTAAAGTCCCTACGTTTAGCAAGAGTCAGAGGGGAAACATCCTGAAAAATCTGGAGAGTAGCATCTCTAAAAGTGACTGAAGAGAGCTTGCGAACTTCTCTCATTATAGTCTCTTTGGCTGTAAAGTAGTGCATACGTAGGATGACGTCTCGGGGTTGAGAAGAAGATTGGGAGCGTGGCTTTAGCGCACGGTGGGCTCGGTCTAGGAGCAGGTGATCTTCCTGAGTAGAGGGAGAGAGTTGCATGAACAGGTCTTTGAGATAGAGCTCAAGGTGGGGGAGCTCGACGTCTTCGGGAATACCTTTGATGCGGATGTTGTTACGTCGGGCCCTGTTATCTTGATCTTCTTGACCGTCTTGAAGCTGAGCAACATCTTGGCGTAACTGTGTAAGGTCGGCGTCGTAAGATTGTTGGGATGTAACCACCTCCTCAACTCTACGTTCTAGTTGGTCTGTTCTGGAACCAATAGCAGAAATTTCCGCTTGCATGGCATGAAGAGCCTGAACAGATTTTTTCACATCTTTGAGTTCTTTGAACAGTAAAAGGAAGTCCCTGCGAGTAATGGGAGAGAGGTCATCTTCTTCCGATTCGGAGTTGGAGTGGTCAGGAGCTGATTCTGGTGCAGTATCTTTAGCATCAGGCAAGGATTTAGGTTTTGAAAGATATGGTGTAAGGTCTCCTGCGAGGGATTTCTTCGCCGTTCTAGGCATTATGAATATCGATGTATAAAAGGGAGCAAAAAAAAAAAATGTAAAAGAAACTCCACGTGTACTAATTAGGGGTGGGAGGGGATGAAATCAGTTAGTACATGTTGTAGCTGTCAGGTCGGGAGGGTAAACTGTATATCAATCTCGGCCACTGTAGTAAGAGTCGTAAGGGCGTCAAGGGGCCCAATTGCTAGTAATGTATGGAGATCTCTATGTAGGCAGCAACAAGGTCCCAGTCACAGCAGATGGAGAGAAAGTAGCCCGTCAGCGGAGGACCCAATCCAGCAGGAGGGAGAGAGCTGTGGATTGAAGCAGTGGATGTTCCTTAGACTGCAGAAGGGGGCCCCAGCCGGCGGTGTTTTGCAACAGTCCAAGGTGACCAGCACACAAGGGGAGAGGGTAGCAGGAGAAAGGAGGGCCCAGCAAGAGAGGAGAGGTCTCCAGATGCCTGTATATAATAGAACAGGCCAGCAGTAGTAGATCAGGTCCAACAGGAGGGGGGCAGCCAGTGGCAGAGGACCAGGTCCGGAAGAAGAGGGGCAGCCAGAGGTGGTAGCAGAGGCCCTGCACTTCTGGAGTGCAGCCGGGGCTCACAAAATGGCGGCCTCCCGCGATTCGCGGTTCCGGCCGCGGGTATTTCTAGGGGTCTCTGGGGGTATATACCTCTTCAGCCACAGCCAGTGAGGATCCGGAGGAGGGTAGGGATGTCGCGGCAATCACCCGAGGGGAGCGGCAGCGGTATCCAACAGCCACGATGCCGCTGGCAGAGTCGCGTCGGGGACAGAGCCAAAATTGAGGCCGCAGCTTCACCCTCAGAGTAGGCCGAAGCGGCGGTCGGGCGTCGGCGGATTCGCGACAGGCACAGCAGGGTCTCTGGGAGCCGGTAAGGTGTAGGAGCCCTCTGGGGAGAGTCAGCAGTAAGCAGGGGCTCCACAATATACTGCTTTTATTGCCGGTCAGACGGAGCCAGAGAAAGGCACGTCTGCTCCGGTGCTCAGTTAGGCCACGCCCCCGAGTGGAGTGTTTCTAACACATGGCTACTGTTTATATGTCACCACTTTTGCACGATAGCACTTTCTGAACGTATATTTATATTATTGCAGACTACACTATGTTTGTTTTATTTTTCTGGGTTTTTTTAGATTTACATCGTGGGATATACACGAAGACACTACAAGGATAGACTGTGTGTTTGGACCTCATGGACTTGGTCCTAATATCCCTGCTATAAAAGTTGTCACACTGAAGGCGCCGCTCCTTCACCCCCATTTTGTCTACATTATCTAAGTGATTTTTCTGAATAGATCACATATTGGAAAGTGCGGCAGCCACCTTAAATAGGGAGTGTGTTTGAGATATCCTATGTGGTTTTATTTTTTCACTATTTCTATTTCACATGTATTGTTTATGAGCTTTTGTGCGCCACTTATACCACTTTATATCATATATATATATATATATATATATATATATATAAACAAAGAAAAACTATTTGCAGGAACAGTGTCATCAAATTACTTCTAGATGTCAAGTCATAAAGAGTAAAAATAAATGCAAATATTGTAAAGCTATTCCTATGTAATAAACATGTGATACAGGCTCAGCAAATATATAATGTAGGAATGGTAATAATAAGGCTTAGACTATGGCGGGTGCAATAACTAAATTATGGTGTTTTTACTCACTAAAGTCATAGACAGCGTCAACTGTGTAATATTAGGCAGCTGAAACATCTTGGTGTGTGGATGGGATGTAGTCAAAATACCGATGGCCGGGAAGCCGTCTGATGAACTCCTGATGTCTAAATCCTGACTTGGGACTAAATATAGGCGCCTATATCCTGACGGCTATCTTCACCCCGACGACGGAATCCAGACAAAATTGTATAAAAAGTAGGGGGCGGGGGTTATTTTTAGGCACCCCCTGTGGGACTAAGGGTCAAGCACCCCCCTGGGGAGGTTTAGGCTGTGGAGAGGAGGGGTTAGGGTTAGGCACCACTGGGGGGACTTAGGGTCAGGCACCGCCCCGGGAGTTTTAGGGGTAGGCACCACCAAGGGAGGGTTAGGGTTAGGGGGGGAGAAGGGTAGGGTTAGCTGACTTACCAGCCCCGTTGGGACTCTTCTTGTTTGGGCTTCCGGCGTCAGTATTTCACCAGCACATGAGGAGATGCAATACGCTTATTGTTTATTAATTAAGGGGGCAAAAACCATTACTCCAACATGCATGCGTAGGGGGAGCTGGGGTATGCGCCACCCCGCCAACGGCTTCCATTGCTAGAGGGATGGGACAGACCCTGGCCTAGCCATAGAGGATGACCTGCTGGGAACAGGTAAGGTATGCAGGCATGGGAGGCACGAGGCAGGACGGATCGAGGGGGAGAGGCGCAACAGAACAGAGAGGGGACAGGGTGGGACAAGGCAGGACGGATCGGGGGAGGGGGGGCGCAACAGAACAGAGCGGAGAGGGGACGGGATGGGACAGAACAGAAGGCGGCATGGGGCAGAAAAGGAGGCGCAGACTAAGGTGACCCGGTCCCTTTACTAGTATAAATCATATTGGGCCTGTAAGATGATTATTAATTAATTTTAGCCTCATTAAATAATGACTGCACTCATAATAAGCGCGCTGTGCCTCCTCATGTGCTGATTGGCCTGACAGCTCTGGCGATTTTCTAGCAGTTTTGCCAAACTATTGTCTAATTTAACATTTGAAATCACCGCACATCATCCAAACTGCTGGATAGTATAACCCCAGTGATTAGGAGGAGCAACCTGCAAACAATGTACCGCAAGCACCACCTGCATATGCAGATTTTTAGTATATCTCCTTTTTTTAGGGCCGTATTCAAATACAGGCTAAAAGCCGCCATCGGCGATAAAGCGTTCGCCGATGCAATGTTTTCACCACATTCCCGCGTATCGCCCTATTCAATTCCAGGACGTTTTTCGCATGTGCGAAAACTCCATAGGCAAAAACAGGCGCAAAAGTTTCTCCACCCAGAGGCAGGAGAAAAGTTGTGCAAAATCCCTATTTTGGGCTAAAAATGTGGGGACTTGGGCCCTCATTCAGAGCCGTACGCTATGAGCAGAGCGCACGCTCTGAATGAGGGCCGCCCTCCATAATTATGGAGCGTCCTCCTGGACGCTCGTATAGCTGTGGGTCACCACCCACAGCCTATACGAGCGTGCAGTTTGATGGCCGCGATGGTCTTGATCATCGCGACCATCGCCACTGCGAGCCGGAGCCTGCGGTTGAGGTTTTCAACCGCAAGGCCCGGAGTGATTTTGGCTCTATCAGAGCCAAAATCACTCCCACTGACATCACTAGTGATGTCAGTGGGGCCGGCTTTTGACGGGAGGCGTTCCCTTGGGAACGCCCCCATCAGGGAGGCACGCCCCCGGCACGCCCACCAAAGGGGGCGTGCTGTCAATCAACATCGACAGCACGCCCCCTTTGATCAGACATAACGAGCGAAGGAAAGTCCTTCGCTCGTCGCGTCTGGCACATGCACACGACGGAGCTCCCGCCGTCGTGCGCATGCTCAGTGCAGACCATCGACCCACTTGCGAGCGGACATCCGCTCGCGAGTGGGTCTGAATCAGGGCCTTGGTTCAGAACCCTTTGGACACCCTCCCCCGTAATGACTAATTAGGCCAAAAAATAAAATAAAAAAATATCTCAATTCCCCCTAAAAAAAAAAAAAAGTCATGTAATTTTTGGGGTGAAAATGTAAAAAGTGTTTGAAAATGGGCAAAGAGTTCTGGATCTGGTATTTTGGGGTGCGGTAAGGATGGGACAGGTGTTTTTAGGATTGCAGGTGGCTGTACAGCGGGTGTATTTTTAAAATGTTTTTTTTTATTAATGCACTTTAGAACCCCAAACATATACTAGCACCCATTTAAATGTACCCGCAATTTAACTACAGCAATTATTTTTTACAAAAGAAATTGCTTTAGGTAATGTTTCGGAATCGGTATGATTTACTGCTGCCCAGCGGTTGGAATCCCGACAGCGGCATCCCGGCAGAGGAGGAAATCCCGATCATCCTAAGGTAAGTACTAACTAACCTATTTCTACCCCCTAACCCTAACTCTACCTTAGCAGTGCCTAACCCTAACCTTCCCCCCAGTGCCTAACCCTATTACTCCCTCTAAGTGCCTAAACCTAACCCCCCCTTCTCTGCCACCTAAACCTAAGTCCCCCAGGGGGGTGCCTAACCCTAAGTTCCCCCCGGGGGTGCCTAACTCTAACCCTCCCTTCCCCTAGCCTAACCCTAAACTCCCGGGGGGTGCCTAACCCTAAATCCCCCCCCCCGGGAGTCCCTAAAGCTAACACTTCCCCTTCCACCATGGCTAAGAGCTCAGACGCCCGGCTTACCTACGTTCGGTATGCCGGATGTTGGAATTTCAGCGTGGGGCTAATGATAGGCGTCGGTATTTAGATGCCTATCTTTAGTCCCATGCCTTCAGTGTCGGGATTTCGGCGGTCGCCATTTCGACCACCGGCTGTCGGGATTAGGTCCGCCGGCTTCCCGACTGCATATCCATTTTTCAACACTTATACAACTATGCATATAACAGCCCTTTGACTCAATTTAAATTTAAAATACTTTTATTTGGGCTATTAATACAGTTCTATATTGATTTCCGGGGTCAGTTAGGCCTTTAATGGCTGATTTTCCCAAATTAAGCTGTCCTTTTCGCTACTTTCACCATTCGCGGAATTCGCACCTATGCTTATTCGCCTGTTTTGGAATTGAATAGGACGAAAAGCAGGTTCGCACATTGTGAAAGTACGCGATAACTTCGCCGCCAAACTGGCGAATGAGGCGAAAAGATCGCAGCGGTGAATGCTTTTCGCCAGCTGCGACTTTTCGCCTCTAATTGAATTCGCCCCTTAATGTTAAAATGAAAGTTCACTTAAGTGATGTGAAGTGGCTCATTTTTAAATGGTCTTACACCCTTCTTCCTATTGATACATAACTTCTCCTTCAGATGAGCGCCTGTACTTTAAGCACTTTATAAATGTCCTAGCACATCACTTAGCGCAAAGGAATAAATTAGTGATGTCATAAAGCAGCGTAATATTGAATATTATTGATTGATTTTGCAATGTCTGGTAAGAGTCACCCAATCACACAGTATCAGTGATACAAGCGGACATATGATTGAAGGGCGCTACGTCATTGTACCATGACACAAAATGGTAACACATGAACGCGCAATGTGATAAAATTGCAACATCTGTAAATTGTAAGTTAAACATAATAACAAATATTAACTACAAAAATATAATAAACCATATGGCCGCCTATACACTCACCAATGTTATTCCTCAATGAAGTGACAGTAAGTGGGAACACAATTGTGATATTTGACGTGGCCCAGCCTCTTTCAGTATGGAGACATTGGATTCCGTATCTCCCAGCTGGAAGATTAGAGACAGAGCATTGGATCTCCGACGTGCTTCCAGAAACTTTGGTACAATTGTAATCTCCAACTGTGATGTGTACGAGGTCTACAGCTGTAACACCTGACACATCCAAAATTAACACAGCATCCCTTTCCAGGACTGAATGCACTGCGGGTGTGTATAGTTCTTCCAAATAGACGTTACCCAGGGTGTAGTTGTAATTATCCACTTGTATTGTTATACTCAGAGTTCCGTTTCCCAGTGGGACAATGCATTTGATTATGGTGTAATTAGCAGTAGCAATAACACAGTGGCCGAGATTTCCTACTAGGACTAAGGTAGAGTTGCGGCCTTGTAACCCTGCTCCTTCTATTGTTAAACGGCCACCTCCATTAATACCAAAATGCAGGGGATACATCTTTGTTATTTGTGGGTTGACAGAAAAACTAAAGGGTTTCAGTGATAGGCACGTATATCCATCTCCTGCGGATGGAAAACTCACTGTATGATTCCCAGGAGGAATCGAGTCTTCGAGATGGCATCCCAAAACTGTCTCATTCCAAGAGGTCACTTTGCATTCTAGGTTACTGTCCACCACAATCTGGAGTTTCTTGTTTAACTGTTGGCCAAAAACGTAGAGGACAAAGGTTGTCCTCTCTAGCTTCAAAAGAATTTCATTGACCACAGGGATCTCTTCTGGAACCAGACGGAAAGTGCAGTTTCTTTTGCAGATTCCAGGAACTCCATTAACAACGACCACAACTTGAATATGAGCAGGAAATGATGTGTTCTGGCTGTTGTTAACTTTTAGAACACACTTAATTGTGGTACTATTAGCACTTACAACAGGGCAAGCATAATCACTAGTCAGGGATACAGTTGTCGTGTCTTTAGTAGATGCATAAAAAGATCCAAATATTGTGAGAACGGTTCCACCACACAATGGACCTTCTTCGGGAGATAAGGAGGATGCATAATGTACAACCTCAAATGTCCGCTCCTCTGATGTGATGTTAGCAAATCCAAGTCTATCACTGTAGACGTTTATACGGTATTTCCCAACAACAACATTATGGAGAGGTATTACAAAGCCAGAGTTCTGTAGTTCTGTATAGTTTTTATTATACTCCACTCCGCAATGAACATTTTTAAAGAGAATGACTGAGTTTGTTATATTAACTCCTGTAAGGAGCAACCACAAGCTGCCTTTTACCATGGACCAAGACAGATTGGAGACAGTTGGCGTGAAGTCTCTGTGGTAAGTAAAGATAAGGCCACTGGTGTTTATTAAGTCTGGAAGTATTTTCTCGGCTGAAATATTTGCAAGTGAAACCTTGAGAGGGACAGTCACATTTTCTTCCTCTGTGCTAAAATAGAGGTACGGGGGTGTCTGGCACTTGATGATGTACTCAGTGGATGATAGAAGTCTACAGGATTGTCCTCCAACAGTTACTGAAATCAGTGACGTATTGGAACTAAATCCTTTACCGAAGATGCTGATAATAGTCCCACCTAAAAACACACACAAAAACATCACGATTATATATGAATGGATTTGGTCAGTTTTTCGATCTTCTGTTCAATTAAAAAAAACCGGAATGACGTGGTGGATTGTGAAGGTCATTTATGAACCACACAATCAGAGGATGAGCGTTATCTCTTTACACCGTATGCGCAATCGTACCGTCCTCTCCTGCTAGTGTCTATCTCACAGTCTATGGGAACATCCCCATAAAAGCAATATGCACCTAGCTTTGCAAGTTAGAGGATAATACAGAAAAAAAATACTTTGCAAGTTAGAGGATAATACAGAAAAAAAATACTTCAAGGTCCAACTTTAGTACCACTATAGAACCAGCGCCCTTAACTCATTTAAAGCTTTTCATCTTTTCTCAGAAAATACAACTTGGTTTAGCCTAATTTATAAATTAATAAATTAATTAACCGAATAGAAACTGTCACTTTCATGTATACGAAGCATTTTATTTTACATTGGTCACACAGTGCCTAGAAATACGCTATCCCACAAAAATGGGACTATACGGTGTTAAGTGTGTCCAATTATAAGTGTAAGGACCTGATCGTTCTCACCTCAAAGGTGGCAGAACATGCAAATCTTTAACAGGAAGAAAAAGGCCGTGCACCCCCCCTGTAAAGGAGTATAAATAGAGTTCAGGACGGCTGTATAACACCAAAAGATTGCTAGGGCAATAGGACATATACTAGAAGACCAGAGGTTAATAATTTATTTTACAGAATAAACCCATAGATTATTTCCGCCGAGAGTTTTGACAGGCGACTCGCACAGTAAACAAATTCAAATACGAATTCAGTTGTAAATTAAGTACAATTATATGTAAAAAAAAAAAAAACATTGAGATGAAAACAAAATCAAGGGTATATTAAAAGAAAAAAGGAAGACACTGTAATGTACATACTGTATGTGTCCACATACATCTAGCTTCCTTGCCCGTTAAACAGCTTTTCTAGGCGCGCCATGCCGTGGCGTGACTTGGTAGCGCAGAGTGTCTTTTTGTGCATCTAAATGTGCCTTATTCACAAAGTGATGCAAATAAAACGTGCAAGCAGCTTATGCTGTTTACAATGACATGCGGCGGGATCGGTATGAAATACCACCGGACACATGTCCGGCGGTCCTAATCCCGACGCTGGAAGACCGGCGGTTCTAATCCCGACAGGTAAGTATTTTAGTATTTACTAACCTATCCCCCCCCAACCCTAACCCTCCCTTAGGGATGCCTAACCCTAACCTCCCCATCAAGTGCCTAACCCTAACCCCCCCTGTAAGTGCCTAAACCTAAGCCCCCCTTCCACGCAGCCTAAACCTAAGTCTCCCAGGGGGGTGCCTAACCCTAACCTGCCCCTGGGGCCTAACCCTAACCCCCCCTTCTCCTAGCCTAACCCTCCCGGGGGGATGCCTAACCCTAAGTCCCCCTGGGAGCCTCTAACCTAACCCTCCCCTGTCCGCGCCCGGCTTATCTTTGATCGGGATGCCGGGCATCGGGCTCCCGGCGTAGGTAAAATGAAAGGCGTTGGGATTTCGACGCCTGTCATTAGACCCTTGCCGGGATTAGACAGTTGGGATGCCGACGGTCGGCATGTAGACCATTGGCATCCCGACTGCATACCTATGCGGCATGCCTATATTCTGTGTGCGACTGTGTGTGTATCTGCATGCAAAATGCTACGTTACAGTGTCACAGCCGCTGACACTGTAATGTAGGATTTCGCATACAGATATTACCACTGTAGCACACAGAATATAGCTCACGCATAATGTGTAACGCAACTTGTAGACGATAGATGTATGTGGACTCATCTGTAATAGCAACAATGTAAAGGCTACATAATATGGACCATCAAAAGAACTGTTTTGCTAAGGTAAGCAAAACTGTTGAAATAAGATCTCTGCGTCATTACCCAAGAACGATCCACAGCACGGCTCCAGGTGGTATGTCACCAGGATGTACCTGATAGTTGGCCGAAACCTGTAAAACAAATAAGGGAACATGTGAAAAGTTCTCTCAGCTAACTTTGTCGGCTTCCTGTGAATGATAATGATATCTGGAAATGTGATGTCACTTTTCCTGCCGGTCACGTTGCTCCTTGCAGAAACAGCGCCCTTGCCAGCAGCGACAATGCTGGTAGCATTCCACGGGATACTCTTTTCATCATCGGCTCAAACAGCTTTTCAAAGCTGATTAATTCCAACAATTATTCGGACAACATTAGAGAGGATAATTAGGAGCATGAAAGCGTTATACCAGCTCTAAGTCCATATGAACTTGACAAAGTAAATGAGATATATGAAATGGTGAAGAGACTGCGACTTCTGTATTTTAGCGGTCTCGCAGTGCTTTAAAATATAACATAACAGACGTGATGGATCTTTAATAAACAACGGTGATTATTTCTCTGAGTTTATCGTACGTAAATTACAACTGCAGATGTGTCCAGGTACACCAATGCTCAAATTGCGCCAAATAGCCCCTTTTGGTGTGACATGGACTTTGCGAGTAAGCTGCACCATCGGTTTCGCCAGTGTTTTATTCACAAAGTATGTCTAGCTAATGCGACAAAAGTACAGTTCACGGGTACCCCACACACTGGCGCTGGCAGTACTTGCAGCTGCTGTGACTCAAATTATAACCTGGGCTAAAAGGACCGATACGTGTGAGCTGCTCCATGCCTTGCGCAATGCATCACTGTGCTTAATCCGCAAATTTCTGCCTCTTCTATTGTGACAAAAGTACTAATCTAGTATGTCTGGTACACTGTATGCACCTTTGTAGGCGGCTATAATGCAAATCAGATGCTACATGTAGGAATGAGTACAAAAGTCCAGTAATGGCTACCGATGGCAGAGGGTGTAAGTCGTGTCATGCATGTCTCGTGCCACATAGCACAAAAAGGATAGGTGTATGAGGACACATCTGAAACAAAACAAGGAAAAAGGGAAGGGGAATATCGTCGCACAGACTAAAGAAAGAAAGAATATTCGATCATGGAATAATAGGACCACTATGCCTATTGTAGACTAGAATAAATCTAGAATAATTATATTAGGGCAGTGGTGGTGCTCACTAGAGTCACAGTCATAGATGAGAACAAACAGAAAAGGGAAAAACTCTGTTTTGTGAGCACTCTTGGTTATTGTACAAAGATTAATACATAACTGTTATTAAATAGCAAAGAAATAAAATAATTGCCCTAGATAAACTCCTATGGAAAGTAATATAGATGAATACCGTACAGTGAAGTATATAGCTTATACCATTTACATTTGTGTAAATAAACTTATACACATAACCAGTACATACATATAATAAAAAGGAGAAACAACTCCTTACAAATACAGAAACAGACCAAAAATTTTTTAGAACATAAAACTGTGTAGGCAGAACGGTATGTTCTAATATTCTAATAGTTCAAAATTACTATAAGATATGAACTTATAATATCAATGCCTGGCGAAATATTTGCTGTAAAAATATTCATACCATCAACAAACCAGTCATAGTATCATAATGGTGTGTACAGTCAGTGTTCAGCAAAAAGAATGAAACAAAAACATAATATTCCTAGATAACCTCAAAGGGAAATGACAGGA
The DNA here is from genome assembly GCA_031769625.1 of Taudactylus pleione. Lineage (NCBI taxonomy): Eukaryota > Metazoa > Chordata > Amphibia > Anura > Myobatrachidae > Taudactylus > Taudactylus pleione. Next base: position 7,931,843 of record JAUIMM010000069.1, read on the forward strand.
TAGTTAGGAGACAACAAATGTTCTGCAAATAACTCAAAAGGCCCCCACTTTACCCTAGGTCATCTGTGAGGACGTTAAAGAGCCAATAGCAGACATTGTCCCCTAGAATATAAAGAGTGAATGATACAAATCTCAGATTAGATCTCAAATTTCTGGACGTCTTACTTAAGCATAGAACGTACAGTAAAAGGACCATATGTCTGAGCCAGTAATCAAGCATTCAGAGTGATACAATAGTGAAAAACTGTTATTGTACACCCATAAACTGCAGTGTATCACATAACACGTAGAACTGTAGTGACTATAACAAAGTGATGTCAGAAGACAAGGAGAAGAAATATCAGAACAGTGAGGGAACAGGACCGATATTCCCAGTTCTACCACAACTCATTTAGTCCAAAGGCCATTGATGAGAGGTGTGACATGGGAAGACAGTTATACCCTCTGAACGTCAAGAGTGAGTGATACGTTACTCAGATATTCCTTTCTGCTTTCTGATGTCATACTCTGGGCATAGAACAACCGATGAGAGAAGTACTGATCTGAAGTTGTACCTAATCAGTCAGAGTGATACACAGTTATAGACTAGGTCATTTATAATTGTTTAGAATCAATTAGAAGTTAAGGTAGGATATATATACAAATGAAAGTGTTATAATAATTGGTGAATCAAACTGTGCCCATACATGATAAACAACAAATCCAAAGTATGTACGCTGCAAATGCTGATAGTATGGATATAGTCCAATATATCTTTAGGACACCTTTACATAGTCCAGTTACAATTTGTGTCACCTCAAGGTCTAAATACAGGTCAATCTTGTGTTTTTACATGTAGACACCATACCAGACAGACCTTAAATGTCCACTTAGTGATGTAATAATCATAATGAGACAAAATTCACAATCTTCAGTGTATGGATCGTATCTCATATTCTCATGGGAAAATAAATGTCCCAATATCAGTTCTCTGATGTTATCTCTTGTGGATTCGTACATAGAAAGGGATGTTCAAACATACAGTAGTGCAGACTTGAAAAGTTCAAAAATCGCGATCCTCTGTGGGGATTGTGTACAATGGTGTACCCAAAATGTCACATAACCAAAAAGGTTTCCCTAAGGAAACCAAAATAATGGATTTTTTGAGGTGTACACTCACAATACAGCAGTGTAGAGCAATTTATAAAGAAATTATACCTGAAGTGACAATGAAAAACGTACTCTAAGTACAGTTAGGACTATGCAGGTACACACAACATGCATAACAAACGCTTACCGGACATCAAACATGTGATAAAACATAAAAGGGAGACCTTACTGAATACCGACTGACAGATGCAGAGTCCCGTGCTGCTCAGCCACGGGCACCCTAGCTGTGTGCCGATGCGCGTTTCGCCAACGGCTTGTTCACGGAAAGAGCAGCTGTACATAACAAATGTAATGGCAACAAGCCCAAAATGTGCTTTGCAATGATAATTATCGAGCATGTTGGTAAATGTGGTAAGAAGTTGGACACAGATGTCTGCACACACAGACAAATCATGTTAGAATACAGCACCTCAGGCCTCTTGGCTGAACGGCCATATATCGGAAGTGCAAAGGCTGTATTGTACAGTGCTGCAAAAGCTGCTGCTGCAGTATAAATATATAAATATATGTTAATATATAAATAAGATTACCACAGGTGCGGCCCATCCTTACGCTCTATTCCATTGTATACCTTCCCGTGGATCTATGGGGATCATGCAATAGGTTCGGAGATTACAGAACCGGCGTAATTTTGGCAAGTTCACAGATAGATTTAAAGGGGCAATTAGTTTTTTTTGGGAGAGCTAACATTTTTCTGTACTGTAAACTACCCATGCCAGGAGATCTGTAGATTTTTGAGGTAGAGGCCTCTAAGCAGTCTATAATCTTTCTGTTTATAAGTGATTAGACATTTGCTGCCATACAGTACGTACAAAATCTTGGTAGTATGGGAACTGGACATATCTCGGCAAGCATTAAAGTGATAGCCGCTGCAGCCAAAAATGCAGGTGCAACTCAACAGTGTCCAAGGATCAGCCTGCAATTAAAACTGGGATTATTATGCTCACAAATTTATCACAGCACAATATCCATGCCTATGGGGATGGTCTGGAAGCATGCAGTACTTCTCTCCATGGGGGTATATTTACTAAAGTGAGAGTTTTTAGAAGTGGAGATGTTGCCCATAGCAACCAATCAGATTCTAGCTATTATCTTCTAGAAGGTGCTAGATAAATGTTAAGTAGAATCTGATTGGTTGCTATGGGCAACGTCTCCACTTCTAAAAACCTGCACTTTAGTAAATATATATCCCCAGCAGTCCACCTGGTTTGGTTATAGCAGATTTGTTCCCAAAACAGAAAATGCCAGGATTGAGTTCCCAGGTGATTTTCTGATTCCCAACTGTAATCTCCTATCAGCAGCTTCCGTAATGCTGCTCAGCTTCCTCCAGCCGCTCTGTAAATATTCCTTGTCCCTGTTCCAAAATAACAATTAGGGCAAACAGCACCCTCAGGTGTATTTCAAGCTACACTACAGGGCACATGTATTGTCAAACAATGCAATGTTTCTGAGGTTTTTATAATATAATATAATATAATAATTACATGTTATACATGATTTTATATTGCCACACGATCACTAAGGCGATCAGAATCCGTATGATTCAGTTACAAACAGGGAAGAGATGGATTCACTGACACAATTAAAGGACATTTCATTCACATTTTCTTCTAACATGTAAACACACAGATATCAAATACATTGCATTATACAGTATGCACGCATCTTTCAGCAACATATACCTGATTTATTTACAAGACTATAGGTTGTTTCGGGGAAAAATTTACACACAGGTTTTCCATTCAGAAGATGTAAACTGTTGTGACCCGAGTGACTGCTATTTTCACTTGTAAAAACCATCTCGCATTGGTCAAAAATGGTATTTTCACTGTTTTGTAAATGACGCTTAACATGTAGCTGGGCTCAGAACTGGCTTACCCATTAGCTGCGAGTGAGATCCCATTAAGTGAAACAGAGACATTATATAAACCAGGCAAGAGTTGGGGCAGAATCACTTCTATGCCGTGCGATGTTACTCTTATAATCTTGGCAACAGCTTTGTATACTGCTACCTGTATCTCCCAGAGTGTATTGTTGTCAAAGTTTGACAGACTAATAGAGGAGACCTGGTCACCTAAAGGAAGAATATAAAAAAAATGTGTTATTTATAACAAATCACAGTGAAAATAACTAGTAAAACTATTAACGTGTTCTTCTAATACAAAATGGAAAATACTGGTTTTTGTAGCAAAGACTCATGACAAGAATGGGTGTCAATGTTTAGTGGATATTGTTTATAGAAAAATGTCAAGCTCTAAAAATCAGTGCTTTTTTTTCTAAAACATATTTCCCATCTAAATACTCTACGCTCCACTTCCTTTAGCTTATCAATCTTCAATGTTAGGTATTATTTAAGATCAAGAGATGTATCATAGACATCGATTTATCTCCCAGGTGTTAGAATATCTACTAGCAGATTGCCTAGCAACCGCTTTCCCTACCTGCAGCAATATATGTAACTACTAGCAGATTGCCTAGCAACCATTTTCTCTACCTGCAGTAAGATATGTAACTACTAGCAGATTGCATAGCAACCACTTTCCCTACCTGCAGTAAGATATGTAACTACTAGCAGATTGCATAGCAACCACTTTCCCTACCTGCAGTAAGATATGTAACTACTAGCAGATTGCATAGCAACCACTTTCCCTACCTGCAGCAATATATGTAACTACTAGCAGATTGCCTAGCAACCACTTTCTCTACCTGCAGTAAGATATGTAACTACTAGCAGATTGCATAGCAACCACTTTCCCTACCTGCAGTAAGATATGTAACTACTAGCAGATTGCATAGCAACCACTTTCCCTACCTGCAGTAAGATATGTAACTGCTAGCAGATTGCATAGCAACCACTTTCCCTACCTGCAGCAATATATGTAACTACTAGCAGACTGCCTAGCAACCACTTTCCCTACCTGCAGCAATATATGTAACTACTAGCAGATTGCCTAGCAACCACTTTCTCTACCTGCAGTAAGATATGTAACTACTAGCAGATTTCATAGCAACCACTTTCCCTACCTGCAGCAATATATGTAACTACTAGCAGACTGCCTAGCAACCACTTTCCCTACCTGCAGTAAGATATGTAACTACTAGCAGATTGCATAGCAACCACTTTCCCTACCTGCAGTAAGATATGTAACTACTAGCAGATTGCATAGCAACCACATTTCCTACCTGCAGTAAGATATGTAACTACTAGCAGATTGCCTAGCAACCACTTTCCGTTCCATGTAGTAAGATATGTAACTAGTAGCAGATTGTGTAACTACTAGTAGATTGCCTAGCAACCACTGTCCTACCAGTAGTGATTTATGTAACTGGTAGCATACTCCCTAGCAACCACTTTCCCTACCTCCCTACCTGCAGTGATTTATGTAACTAGTAGCGGGTTGCCTAGCAATCACTTTCCCTACCAGTAGTGATTTATGTAACTGGCAGTAGACTGTCTAGCAACCACTTTCCCTACCTGCAGTGATATATTGTATATGTAACTGGTAGAAGACTCCCTAGCAACCACTTTCCATAACTGCAGTGATATATGTTACTAGTAGCAATTTGCCTAGCAACCACTTGCAGTGATATATGTAACTAGTGGGTTGGGTATGTAATACCGCCGGCCAGAAGCCCGGCGGTTCAGATCCCGATGCCGGAAGACCGGCAGATGAAGATCCCGACAGGGGAGGTAAGTAGGCTATCCCTACCCCTCTCCGCCCCCCCTAACCCTAACCCTCCCTTACTGGTGCCTAACCCTAACCTCCCAACCTAGGGCCTAACCCTAAGTCCCCCAGGATGTCCCTAAATCTAACACCCCCATAACCCCCCCGCGGCTAAGAGCTCCAGATGCCTGGCTTCACACCGTACGGTATGCCGGGCGTCGGGATTTCGGCATGGGGCTAATGATAGGCGTCGGGGCGTAGAGAGGCCGGCCGGGCCCGGGTGAAAGGAGGGTGTGTGGCCTATTTGTGGGAGGTGTGGCCATGCCCCTTTGGATTTGTTAAAAAAAACAAAAACTTTTGCAGCACCGATATACGGCACTGCGTGTTGGGGATAGGGGCGCTGTGAGCTCCCTAGCCCGGTGCTTAGCCAGTGGGGGGCGCATTCAGCATGATCGCTCCCCCCAGGGGCCTTTCTAGAGAGGAGGGGGCCCTTGTGCAGTCTCCGACATGGGCCCCCTCCTCTCCGACCGCCGGCTGGCAGCGCACGACGCCGACGTGGGACTCTGGAGAGGTAAGCAATATTATGGGTGCAGGGTGTGCAGTGCGTTGCGGTACGGGGCCCCCCTGGACCCAGGGGCCTGTGTTCCCCGCACACCCTGCACCCATTATAGATACCCCTCTGGCTCCCCCCTACAGGCATAGGAGACTGCTGTGGCTGCTGCTCAGCAGCCGCGACCAGTCTCCCACTGCAGCTCAGCAGCCGCGACCAGTCTCCCACTGCAGCTCAGCAGCCGCGACCAGTCTCCCACTGCAGCTCAGCACACAGCAGCATGTGCTGGGCTGCGGTGATTTAAGAGGGAGGGGGAGTGGCACTGGACCCAGGCCTCCCACCGGGCCCCTTCAGCAGCCCGGGGCCGGGTAATTAGTACCCGCTCCCCCTCCCTCTCGGCGCCTGAAACCTTAAAAATTGTATGGCGCATCAGTCCCATGGTGCCTGCGCACAGAGAGCAGGACCGACTGAGCCGCACAGATTTCTAAATGATGGTCGTTCCTGGGTGGTGACTGGGAGGTGGCTAAACAGACGCACAAAGATATTGTGGGCGGGATGTACTAAGTATATCATCCGCAATGCGCTACATCCCGCCTCTTATTGGATACATACTGTAATGTAGTTTATTACTGCGGTATGTACTTAGAAATGCGAATAAAATTGCAATGGACAGCTGTCCCAATAAGAGCTGTCCTTAGTGACGCCCTCGAATAGAGGGACTGCCGTGAGCTGTGGGAGAAGGGAGGAATCCCTCTCAGAGTGGGCGTCCCAAAAAAGAAGCCCATAGGCTTATATTTGGTAACACTACCTGAAGATGGTGTTACCCACCTGGACGATGCATTCCGGTGCTTAGTGCATATGGGAAGTGCGGTAAAACCCCCGAAAATGCACTTTTACCCCATTTTTCTGTTTAGTAAATATCGCCATCTGTCTGATGGGGGTGTTATGGGAGTGTCGTAGGCGTGTTATGGGAGTGTCGCAGGCATGTTATGAGAGTGTCGCAGGCGTGTTATGGGAGTGTCGCAGGCGTGTTATGGGAGTGTTACGGGCGTGTTATGGGAGTCTTGCAGGCGTGTTATGGGAGTGTCGTTGGCGTGTTATGGGAGTGTCATAGGCGTGTTATGGGAGTCTTGCAGGCATGTTATGGAAGTGTCGTAGGCGTGTTATGGGAGTGTCGCAGGCGTGTTATGGGAGTGTCGTAGGCGTGTTATGGGAGTCTTGCAGGCATGTTATGTGAGTGTCGTAGGCGTATTATGGGAGTCTTGCAGGCATGTTATGGAAGTGTCGTAGGCGTGTTATGGGAGTGTCGCAGGTGTGTTATGGGAGTGTCGCAGGCTTGTTATGGGAGTGTCGCAGGCGTGTTATGGGAGTGTTACGGGCGTGTTATGGGAGTCTTGCAGGCGTGTTATAGGAGTGTCGTAGGCGTGTTATGGGAGTGTCATAGGCGTGTTATGGGAGTCTTGCAGGCATGTTATGGAAGTGTCGTAGGTGTGTTATGGGAGTGTCGCAGGTGTGTTACGGGAGTGTCGCAGGTGTGTTATGGGAGTGTCGCAGGCTTGTTATGGGAGTGTCGTAGGCGTGTTATGGGAGTGTTACGGGCGTGTTATGGGAGTCTTGCAGGCGTGTTATAGGAGTGTCGTAGGCGTGTTATGGGAGTGTCATAGGCGTGTTATGGGAGTCTTGCAGGCATGTTATGGAAGTGTCGTAGGTGTGTTATTGGAGTGTCGCAGGCGTGTTATGGGAGTGTCGTAGGCGTGTTATGGGAGTGTTACGGGCGTGTTATGGGACTCTTGCAGGCGTGTTATGGGAGTGTCGTAGGCGTGTTATGGGAGTGTCGTAGGCGTGTTATGGGAGTGTCATAGGCGTGTTATGGGAGTCTTGCAGGCATGTTATGTGTTATGGAAGTGTCGTAGGCGTGTTATGGGAGTGTTGTAGGCGTGTTATGGGAGTGTTACGGGCGTGTTATGGGAGTCTTGCAGGCGTGTTATGGGAGTGTCATAGGCGTGTTATGGGAGTGTCATAGGCGTGTTATGGGAGTGTGGCAGGCGTGTTATGGGAGTGTCGTAGGCGTATTATGGGAGTCTTGCAGGCATGTTATGGGAGTGTCGTAGGCGTATTATGGGAGTCTTGCAGGCATGTTATGGAAGTGTCGTAGGGGTGTTATGGGAGTGTCGCAGGCGTGTTATGGGAGTGTCATAGGCATGTTATGGAAGTGTCACAGGAGTGTTATGGGAGTCTTGCAGGCGTGTTATCCGAGTGTCGCAGGCGTGTTATCCGAGTGTCGCAGGCGTGTTATCCGAGTGTCGCAGGCGTGTTATCCGAGTGTCGCAGGCATGCTGCAGGAGTGGTGTCGGATTCGGATGCTTATGATTTATAGGATTATATACATACATTTTATAATAATTACATGTATTATAGTATAATAATTTTAGATTGTTACAATTTCTGCCTCTGCCTGGTACTGAATATTAATGACATTATAACATGTACAACACTTATATACTGGCCTAATCGTTCACAGCACCCCCTTTCCTGCCCAGGGCATTACAAGTCACAAAGCCCCCAGTTATTACTGCTGTTGTGCTTGTACTTTGGAGAAACAATGTTGCAACACTCTGTAAAGAAGCACTGTGCAATTTCACGTGAGAGTATTAACAAGCATTTACGTTCTTTGCTAATGGTTCAGTCACCTGCCGTGTTGCTCACATTTGGACTGATTGAAAGAATAACTGGATTTAAGGAAGGATCAAATTTGATCTGTACAGCATAAGAGATCCACTGCTGTCCAAATTTGAATGCAATATTATTCACATGCGAATAGTCACCCTGGAAAAGAAGGATAGAGAGAATAGCGTACATATAGGCTCATACTGATAGGAAAGCACAATATTACAGTATGTTCAGTCAAAAAACCCTTCCTACAGAAGGCAAACATACTAGAGTTATGTAAGCTTAGGACAATGGTAGAACTACAGCCCTGGCTGGGTGTGCATCCATATGTGTATGAGGCTTGTTTTCCGTATAGCAGGAATCCCATGCAGATATTTTATTTATCAATGTTTTTATGTAAATAGCATTTTAAGTACCTTATAAAGCATGCGCCTAAAAGTCATTTTCTTCAGTATTCTTTGAAAAATCTGTGTCTCCTTTTCAAACTCTCTCTGGAGGGAGAGTGTGTGGGAGGTAATGGGGGTAGAAAAACGCAGGCATGTCTGGACCGTTTAAACACTGTCCATAAATTAGCCACTGCGTTCTTGCTCGCATAAGGAAAGCCCTCTACGTGTCTGAAGGAGTTGCAGTCAGGAAGCCGACGGTTGAAATGCCGACTGCCGGGTTCCCTACGGTGAAATCCCGGCAAGGTACTAATGACAGGCGTCAAAATCATGACGCCTGTCATTAGACCTATGCTGGGAGCCTGACGCCCGGCATACCAAACGAAGGTAAGCCGGGCACCGGCCGCGGACAGCAGCGGGGGGCAGTGGCGCAAGTTCATCCTAGACGCCTGGAGGGAAGTTATCATTTAGTGCCTCGCTGTTCCCCATATTAACAGCCCTAAATGGGGTGAATATATTGTGGGTTGTGGAGGAGGTGCTGGCGCCCGGCGGCAGGCGCCTCCGTTGTCTCCCATACTTCTGCCCCTGGCGGGGGGAGGGTTAGGCACCCCCCGGGATGGTCAGGTTTAGGCTAGGTGAAGGGGGGGTTATGGTAAGGCACCCCCGGGGGGAGATTAGGGTTAGGCATCCCCCCGGGAGAGTTAGGTTTAGGCTGCGGGGAAGGGTGGTTAAGTTTAGGCACTTAGAGGGGGGTTAGGGTTAGGCACTAGTGAGGGAGGGTAGGGTTAGGCACCCCTAAGGGAGGTTTAGGGTTAGGGGGGCTGTAAGATTAGTTAATACTTACCTTTAGAGCTGTAAGGATCTTCACTGGTGCCAGTCTTCCGGTGTCGGGATTTGAACCGCCGGACATAGGTTTCATACCGAACCCGTCTGGAGACCCGCTGTGTCTGCGATATGCTAGACTTACTAAGAAGGCTGATGGCCGCCTGATCTGTGTTCGAATGTTTCTGGTTTTGTGCGCGAGCATCGATGTAAGATGCGTTCAGTGGGCGGCTCTAAGCGCTGGATGGCGAGTGAGTCATTAGCATATTATCGCAATTGTGATCCATGAGAGATCGCAGCTGAGATGGCATTTGCGTGTGGATCTGAATCAGCCTCCACTGGGGCAAGGATTAAATACTCTCTGTGCAGCGCAGCATAATACGGGGTCTATTTACTAATCCTTGGATGGAGATAAAGGGCCTGATTCAGAGCCGGACGCAATTAGCGCTCGCTTGTCCAGAAAATAGGGGTGGCTATTCAAATGAACCATTCGCTCTTTGCGGTCTGTTCACGCCTCTAGGTCTGAACGAGCGAACCAAACTTGCAGTCGTTTTTTGGGAAAAATACGCCCCCTGGCCGCTCGCATCCTACGTCATGTCCGCTATTTATTAGATTAATCGAGTACATCGACCAGCGTATGAACTGCTCACTATTCTTGTGGTTGGTTTTTGCTACCACATATTTGCGAGCAGCTCTGGCTATAAAATGACCCAGTGACGTGGTCAGTGATGCTGCTGTATTAATTATGCACACCCATAAAACGCCCGTTTTGACCTTTAAGCACGCCTGCGTTCTGATCTCCACTCCCCATTTTCAAGCACCTTCCCCTGTTACCACCCACATACGCCTCATTCTGTCATTCAAAATAGCAGGTATTCGCTATATAGCGAACAAATGATTTTCGGCCGCACTGACTGGTTCGCGCATGCGTATTAAAAACTGTACGCATGCGCAGATGGGCGAACATCGCTCGGAAAGAGCGTACTGCCGCTTACGAGCGGCTCTGAATCAGGCCCAAAGTCCCAACCAATCAGCTCCTAACTGTCATGTCACAGGCTGTGTTCGAAAAATTAAATTAGGAGCTGATTGGTTTGGACGTTATCTCTGTTCACTTTATCTCCATCCAAGGCTTAGTAAATAGACCCCTATGTGAGTGCTGTACAGAGAACTGTTAATAAACCCTACGTCAGCTGCAGTAACACAGTGGCTCTCAGTTCTTTCTTAGTTGAAATGCTTTTATATACAAATACTGTAGTACAGTATAGCGCTGAGTGTACAAACCTGGGACGGTGCGCTGCATATAACTGTAGTGAAGTTACTTATATACACCTGACAGTGCTGAGACCCAAATGTCACCATGGTTACGTCCTGGAGGCCGATACCTCTTAAAGCAATCATTTGACCTCCTAAATGTTAACAAAACAAGACATGACAACATTACTGAGAATATGACGAATAATAACACATTTCAATTTAAATTAATATACCGCATCCTATAATAAACAGAGCGACAGACCATGAAATTATACTGAATTCATTTTTCTTTTCCTTCAGAGTAACTTTATTGGTCATTCACAGTTTTAGGCTTATGTTTAAGGAGGACGTCACTGACAGAAAGTTCCCAAGCTTTGCAGGTGGTGGGGTTAGTGGTGTCTGTCTGCCGACCAGCCCCCTCATTTCCAGCTTTCAGAAGCAGGGTGCAAATAACAGATGTTAATGGCAGTTGGCAGAGCTGGATTAAGGCTTTGGGGGGCCCGGGGCACTTAAGCCAGGGGGGCCCTAAAGTCTAAAATTAAATTCCTAAGGGATGGAAAACGGTACTCGGTGTTTATTTACAGAATTTGAAATATACAGCGAGCCGGGGTCGTATAGCAAGTTGTATATTTCAAATTCTGTAAATAAACACTTCGGAGTGCCGTTTTCCATCACTTAAGCTGCATCTACTGTACCTGGCACCCTTGACAAAACTTTGGACACTGAAGTGCCCATTACCTCTATACGTATGTATATATATATATATATATATATATATATATATACACTGTATATTGATTATATATATATATATATTACATATATATATATATATATATATATATATATAATACCCCAGGTTCCGTCCATAGTATTAAGCAATACACAGCAGGGAATGGTTGGTGGCACTTACAACATATATAAAAATAAGGTCCAACCGACCTATATAGTTAAACATTTCAGTCTTTATAGACTTTTTTTTTTCTGGAACTGAAATGTTAAACTAAATAGGTTGTTTTTTTTATATATGCCGTGAGTACCGCCAAACATTCCTTGCTGTGTGTGTGTGTGTATATATATATATATATATATATATATACACACATATATATACACACACACACACACAGTGTGTGTGTGTGTGTGTGTGTGTGTGTATGTATATATATATATATACATACATATATACATATACATACTATACATATGTGTATATACAGTATATATATATATATATATATATATATATACACACAACCACACTTTCAAAGTAAGGCTACCTGGAGCCTAAATTTATTCAATTTTAATTGATAACTAAAAAAAGTCACTACTCTCTGTCTTACTGTATCTGCTCTCTTGAGATGATGATCCCTTTTGCTGGCAGACAGTGACACAGAAGAACTGCACAGCGCGTTCTTCTTTCTCCTCCTCGGGTGATCCTCCATGTGCAGCTGTGCCCGTGATGCCCCCTCCTTCCCTGCAGCCTGCACGCCGGCCGGCCAGTCCCTGAAAGCCTGCTGCCTGCACAGCCCTTTTCATTGAACGCGGCTACCGGCATCTCAGCAGCAGTGCTCTGCGTCGCCGCGCTGTCTGTATGACAGCTATCAGTACAGCTGCCGCTACTGGTGTACACTCTGCTACAGGCAGCGCTTCAGATGGGATCGGTAAAAAAGATCCGATCTGTGGCAGGGGGCCCTCTCAGAGAGGGGGGCCCGGGGGTACTTGCCCCCAGAGCCCCCCCCTTAATCCAGCCCTGGCAGTTGGCAGTATTAGTAAACTCTTTCTGATTGGCTGTTTGCAAATGAACTGCAGACACTGATTGGTGGTTTCTTCGTCGCTCGGGCATGCTTTTGTTCTTACCTACTCTCCTGGAATGTTCGGGAGACTCACGAATTTGAGGGAAGACCCTGAAACAGTAGGTGGCCCTCCTGCATCCTGCCCACTTCCTAGTGAAATGGGTGGAATGAGGCGTATAATGCCAGGATTCGTGGCTCCGTGGAGAGAAGCAAGACCAATATGATGTGATTATATGAGAATAGCATCATTTTGGTCCCGCTCCAACCCCATGGAGCCGTGAAGTGCAACATGGCTAGAAGGCGTGTCCTAATGATGCCCCGCCCCAGTCATTAGTTTGCTGCATCTGATGTAGAAGGGCACACAATCATTCCCCTGCACAAAAACACTTTTGCACCTGTTCATAGGATAGAAAAGATTCCATATTGTGCCTAATTTCATTGTAATGCATTTTGCACCTTCCAGTTGCACTTTGGCAGAGACGTGTATCGCTAGAGGCACTGTAATTATTAGTATAAAAAATGTGCACAAAAAAGCAGCATATCAAAAAAAGTCAGGTCCGACATCTCGTCACCCTCATAAGTAGAGATGTTCCAACAAGTCACGTATTGTTTCTAAAACTGGTTCATCGAATAGGAGCAAAACAAGCTAAAATTCGCCAAAGTTTCCTCGAATGTGAACACGAACTGCGAATTCAAATCAGGGTCAACGGCTGATTGTAAAGACAACGGGGGGAAATAGAATAGCCTGCGTGATGCAGGCATCTGCGAGATTCAGGCAAGTAAGCTCATTTTTGCAGATACGTCTCCCATTAGTGTGGAAGATGTACATATCCATATGCTATCGCTCAGTACTACTCAGTAGAGTTTTGTTCTGTGCCTTTCTTGTATTATGATTCAGCATTGCACGTAAGACTGTCGGGAATCTGCGCGTGTGCAGGACCCTGCTATACCTGTGCCTGATTGACAGGCAGAGGCATTTACAGAGCGGTGCAGGGACAGCGACGACAGGCTTTCCCGGAGTGGCAAGGCCAGGATCTACATCCACGGAAGGAGATTCCTGCCCTCACATGCTGCCCGGCTTGCGTAAGCTGAGACCAGCGTCAGTGTATCGCATCATATGATATAACCAACTCACCGACTTGTGGAATGAGAGATGGGTTAACAGATAAGAGCTTTGGTGTAACGTGGAGGAAAATAGCGCTTCCACTTCCATTCACGGCAAAACCCAGAGACTTCACGTGTACCATGAGCTGGTGCTGTCCCAGAGGCAGACAGGTGTGGATACAACATGCTATGCTGGAAGTGTTTGCATCAATAACATCACAGTCTGTCTCATTGATAGTCACATCCAAATCCGCTAAGCTTCCATGAAAAGCAGACCCGGTGATAGTGACAATGAAGTCACAGCCGTCGCCTTTGTAAAGAGCAAAAGTCACAGTAAGGTTACAGGGGTATATTTATTAAACAGGGCAGCACAGACGGTGTAATGGTTAGCATTACTGCCTCAGAGCACTGAGGTCGTGGATTCGATTCCCACCGCGGCCCTAACTGTGCGGAGTTTGTATATTCTCCCTGTGCTTGCGTGAGTTTCCTCTGGGTACTCTGGTTTCCTCCCACACTCCAAAAAATCTACTGGTAGGTTAATTGGCTCCTACCAAAAATTAACCCTAGTGTATATGTGTGTGCGTGTACATGTGGTAGGGAATATAGATTGTAAGCTCCACTGGGGCAGGGACTGATGTGAATGGCCAAATATTCTATGTGAGGTGCTGCGGAATATGTGTGCGCTATATAAATAACTGGTAATAATAATAAATAATAATAAACAGTGGCTTTTCTGGCTGCAGGATTGAAAAGGGCAATAATGTTACATGCAAAATACTCCTTTGAAAAAAATGCTCTAGTGCAGACATTATAGCTAAGTACAACCCGAGAAACGTAACTATTATGAATACCTGCTGAGTAGTGAACATCCGTCACCACAGGAGTCGCACCTAGAATATGCTGGAAAGCACAGGAGCCTGAACATTGGGCTGGAATATCATTTACATGAACAGTGACCTGCAGCGAGAATGTACAATATTACTAAAATGATATGAAATCACTATTAACAGAACTAGTAGGCAAATGCTGTTATAGTAATAAGTGTACCCTACTCATTATCAATGGATTGGCGTCCTATAGGAAAGACGCATAGAATTACCGGATTGGGTATTATATGCCGGTGGCTGAAAAGCAGGTGGTTACAATCCCGATGCCGGAAGCCCCCTGTTTAGAATCCAGATGCTGGCTGGTAAGTACCCTAACCCTCTCTTGGGGTGCCAAATCCTAACCTCCCTGGGTGGTGCCTAACCTTAACCTCCCAAAGTGGTGCCTAACCCCCCCTTCCCGCACACTAAACCTAACCATCCCCGGGGAAGATTGGGGGGGTGCCTAACCCTAACCTCCCCCGTTGGTGCCTAACCCTATCCTCCCTGTCTTTAGCCTAACCCTAACCTTCCCCCTCTCACAGCCTAAGCCTAAGTCCCCCAAGGGTGCCTAAACCTAACCGGCCCCGCTGTACTTACGCTCGGGATGTCGGCTGTCTGTGTTCCGGCGTCGGCATCTCCTGCTGATAGGGATCCTGGCCATCGACATCTCCAGCTCAACAGGATACCGGCGCCGGTTCCCGACTATTGGCATCCCGGGCGTCGGTCAATTGACGGATCCCAGAATTACCATATTGAGGCGATTTGCACTTCTGTATGGTTATACTGGGAGTTGTATTAAGCAGTGAAAAGAGTGGACAAGTGGAGAAGTTGCCCATAGCAACCAATCAGCTTTCACCTATAATTTTATAGAATGTACTTGATACAGTAAATGCCACCTCATTGCTGATAGGTTGCTATAGGCAGCTTCTCCACCAGTCCACTTCTCCCTTCTTGTCACAGCCCGATACATCACCCCGACTCTCCCAAGGGATAAAATTAGATTTCGGGCTTCAGCAACTCACTGTGACAAAGTGGATCACTTTATAGAAGCAACTTTACTTCATATAAGTATTCTCCCATTGCTGGATATATGAGTAAGGTGTATTACTGACTGTACTTATACCTGAAATCTAGTGGCAATCCTATAATGAAACAGACTAAGGTAGGTGAAACGCTTTGGGGAAATCTAAAGCAAGGAAATGTATTTTGTTTAATAGCATCAAGATTACAAGAGTTTTTATCCCCTGGCGACCAGACAAATTTTCCTGTTTTGTCGATTTGCCAGGTCCAATAGGTAAAACTCTTATTGCCGGTTCTTTGTCAGTGAATAGTAACTTTTTGGGATGCTTATATACTGTATGTTTATTTTTGCTCTATTTTTTTTTTCATCATCCTCTAGTTATTTTTGTGCATTTAGTGCAACCCAAAAGACTTAAAACAGAATGAGCTGTTTAGAGACAATGGCCCTCATTCAGAGCCGTACGCTCTGAGCAGAGCGCACGCTCTGCATGAGGGCCGGGCTCCATTTTCATGGAGCGTCCTCCTGGACGCTCGTATAGCTGTGGGTCACCACCCACAGGCTATACGAGCGTGCATTTTGATGGCCGCGATGGTCGTGACCATCGCGACCATCGAAATTGCGAGCCAGAGCCTGCGGTTGAGGTTTTCAACCGCAAGCTCCGGAGTGATTTTGGCTCTATCAGAGCCAAAATCACTCCCACTGACATCACTAGTGATGTCAGTGGGCCGGCTTCTGACGGGAGGCGTTCCCGTGGGAACGCCCCCGTCAGGGAGGCACGCCCCCAGCACGCCCACCAAAGGGGGCGTGCTGTCAATCAACATTGACAGCACGCCCCCTTTGATCGGACACAACGAGCGAAGGAAAGTCCTTCGCTCGTCGTGTCTGGCGCATGCGCACGACGGAGCTCCCTCCGTCGTGCGCATGCTCAGTGCAGACCATCGACCCACTTGCGAGCGGACAGCCGCTCGCGAGTGGGTCTGAATCAGGCCCAATGTACTGTATATGTATACTTGATGCTAAATATGAGTGTTATACAACCCAGGAACAAAAATATACATTTGACTTTTCTGACAGTCTGCCGCTACACATAGTTACAATGTACCTGTGAGCAGGAGAGGATTGGGAAAATAAAGTGGATCTGGAAAAACTTCTGCAACTTGCAGAACAAATGATATGTCGGTGGGGAGAACACAAAACGGGGCGGGATTAGCACACCATTATCTCTCGCCACATTGGTGGTAGGCAAGGCCAATACAACAGGCAATTGTAAACCACAGGGTAGTAAATTGCTATGGGCGATCGGTGCCACCGCACAGGGCGTAGAGCTCTGTGCGTGGCACCGCCGCTCACCCACGGTCCCTGTATCTGGTAGGAGGGTGCCTGGAACAGCACCCAACAGCCAGAATTGCAGCTTCAGTGCCACACGGCACGTTGTCTGGACGCTCCAAATGGCAGACTGCAGCCATAAATTCCCCCCAGGGCATCCTGAGTGCTGTTATTCTCTTTGCTGGTGGCTCTGACATCATGTGCTCAGGGGGCGTGGCCAGCACGGGGCGCCATAACTTAAAGTTGCGGCACTAGTAGACAGAATTACAACACTGGCAGAGACCAGCATATAATACAAAGAGCATTTCAGAGATCGCCATACAATACATACAGAATTCTACAGATCATCTTATAATACAAACAGCATTTCATAGCCTGCCATGCAATACAGAGAGCATCCTAATGAACACCATACAATATAGCATCTTAGTCACCATCTTAAAATATAGAGAACATCTTAGTGACCATCATTAATTATAGACAATATGCAAAAATGATGGCTGCATGTATAAGGTTGGGCGGCACCCATTACTAACCATCATTTCTCTACACCAGTATAGAGTCAGTTGTGAACTAAGGGGGTCATTCAGACCCGGTTGTTAGCGCCGATGCGCTCGGACCGGGTCGATGGCCCCCCACAGAGCATGTGCACGACTGTGCCGGCGCCGTCATGCGCATGCGTGAGACCCGCTACGACCGGCAGCGCCGGTCGTTGCAGGTCTCGATCCAAAGGGGGCGAGCTGTAGATGTTGATTGACAGCTCGCCCCGTTTGGAAGGCGGGCCGGGGGGGTGGCAGCCCAAACGGAGGCGTTCCCATGTGAACGCCTACCGTTTGGGGGCAGCCCCACTGACATCACTAGTGATGTCAGTGGAGAGCTTCCGGCTCTGACAGAGCCAGAAGCTCTCCGGGGCTTACGACAAGGGAGACCCTACCCTAGGGTCTCGTCGTAAGCCCCGATGGTCGCGATGGTCTATGACCATCGCGACCATCACCGGAGCGGTCGTTAGAGCTGTGGGTGTTAACCCACAGCCTAACGACTGCAACAGAGGCGGGCGGTCAGGATGCAAGTGGCCGCCCAGTTTCTGAGCGACCGCTTGCATCCTCCGACCGCCTCTGAATGAGGCCCTATATGTGGTTACTGGTTGGAATGAGTTCAAACACATTTCACCGTGGCTGAAAAATCAAAAACTGAATATCTTTTATTCACTAAATACAGTAATCATTTTTATTTTTTGGTTTGTATAAGAAATAATGACACCATGGTAGTTTAGTTGGGATGTAGTCAGGATGCCGGCGGTGGAAATGGAGACCGCCGAAATCCCGAAACTGAAAGCCCAGCACGGGACTAAAGATAGGCATCTAAATACTGACGCCTATCATTAGCCCCACGCCAAAATTCTGACTTACGGCATACCGAACATAGATAAGCCGGGCGTCGGGAGCTCTTAGCCATGGGGGAAGGGGAGTGTTAGCTTTAGGGACTCCCGGGGGGACTTAGGGTTAGGCACCCCCCTGGGAGGGTTAGGGTTAGGCTAGGGGCAGGGGGGTGTTAGGGTTAGGCACCACCAGGGGGAGGTTAGGGTAAGGCACCCCCCTGGGAGGGTTAGGTTTAGGGTGCGGGGAGGGGGGGGGTAGGTTTATGCACCCCTGGGGGGAGGTTAGGGTTAGGCACTAGAGGGGGAGATTAAGGTTAGGCACCACTAACGGAGGGTGACAATTAGGGGGGGGAGAGGGGAGGGTTAGGGGACTTACCTAACCTAGTCGGTATCTTCCTCTGCCGACCTTCCGGCGTCGGGATTTCGGCCGGCGGTATTACATACCCATTCCAGTTTAGTTACCCATCAGAAATTCTATAACGGCACATTTTTATATGCAGTAAAGTGTAGCAGAGCATACAACCTTTGGCCAGTTAGTACCCTGTGAAAGGAATTTTATTACTGTATTTCTAGTCTAGAGACAGGTACGGCAGAACAGGATCCATTATTACAGAACTATAGGGACAGGAAGGTAACAGGGGGTTACCTGAGGAAGGCGGTGTGAAGTAGCGAGCATGTCTCCAAATATGGGCCCTATAAATACTCCACCGTCAAAAACAACCCTTGTGATAATGGAAGGGTTCAGGCCTGTAAGATTATCAGCATCTACCTGTGTGAAGGCAAAATGAGCGTATTAATATAATTTTAAATAATCGATTTGTGGACAACAAAAGTGTCCAAGGCTTTCTTTAAGTCCTGTAGTCTGTCATTGCTACCACTACTATACGTATCATTTTGCATATCCATTATAATGAGTTTTCAGACAATTCACGATTTAAAATCAAATAAAACGGTTTCTGATAGTTTTATTGAAAATGGTGATTTTGGGTCGATTTTCAAATCGACTGTTAGTAAATCAGCTTTTCATACTGATGGCTATGGGGAAGTACCGATGGTCTATTTGAAGCTCTATTTGTGTGTGAAGTCGAATTTCTGGGGATTTTGAGGTAAATTTACTAAAGTGAGAGTTTTTAGAACTGGAGATGTTGCCCATAGTAACCAAACAGATTCTAGCTATTATCTGCTAGAAAGAGCTAGTTAAATGTTAAGTAGAATCTGATTGGTTGCTATGGGCAACATCTCCACTCCTAAAAACTCTCACTTTAGTAAATGTACCCCTTTGAGTCAGTTTTGCCTTTAGTAAATCACCACCAATGCACCTCAAAATCACCACAATATAAAATGGAACTGAAAATCAACCCATAGTAAATTAGTAAATTAGCAAAAATTAACATGACATACCCAGTATCATATATACAGATGGTTGAGGAAATAATATGCTCATGTTTAGACAATGTTATATTTTTGCTTCTCTGCTTTTGTTTGTGTGCATGCAAGTGAGCCTATAAATTCTGAAACATTCGGGGCTCAAATAGCTTTATACAAAATAATTACTGTACATTTCTGAATCACTCAAAATAAAAAAATAATCTATTATAAACGTACAAATGCTGATACTTAAAGTTTTTAGCAAGAGTTCTTTCTGAAAATCCACTTTTTGAATAAAGAAGCTGAATGCCTTATACAGCATCAGGCCTTCCACTGCAGAACATACTGTATGCAGTGCACTGAAATAAGTATGTATGGTAGCAATGCAGAAACCAACGCATTTCAGCTGCTGTTCAGCCTTCTTCAGGGCAAGAAAATCTATGAATTCCTGATAGTTGTCAGCCTCTCATTCTGATAGGAGCAGGGTAGGTACATCTGTATTGGATTCCCTACCCTTTATTCAACATTCCTCTGTATAATTACTCTGTGAGGTGAGATATTGTGTATAATTTCTAGTGTTGGTTTGGCTATCTTTTAGGTTTAATCTGCTGAATTTACAGCAAAGGACAATGGGGGAGATGTACTAAACTTTGAAAAGTGTTAAAGTGGAGAGTGATAAAGTACCAACCAATCAGCTCTTGACAATTTACAGGCTGTACTTGAAAAATTGCAGTTAGGAGCTAATTGGTTGGTACTTTATCACTCTCCACTTTCACACTTTTCAAATATTACTACATCTCCCCCACAATTTCTTAATTGCATAAAGACTTTTATTGTTATCTTGTTTGTCATGTCTGTCATGGTCATTATTGTGAGGTCCTTTGTGTACACATCCCATATATACCATCAGGCCCACCTCTCAACAGGTCTCTTATATGATGTCAAACTCTATCACATGCACCTTATATGCCATCAAACCCCATCAGATACCTTTTATATGCCATCAGACCCCTCCACATGCCCTTTTGTCTCATCAGTCCTGTCCAGATACCCCTTATATGTCATCATATTTCTCCACATGCCACTCATATGCCATCAGACTTCTCCACATGTCCCTTATAATTCATATATGCTCAGCAGAATTCCTCCTTATTTACCTTTGAGACTGGAGCCCATGCAGGGAGGTGGTACAAGACACTTTCCTCCTCTGGCCATCAGTGGACTTCACTGACTCCAACCTCTCCACATCGTGTAGAGGAGTAGGTCATGTGTTGGGCAAGTCCACTCCCTAACCACCAGCACAATAGCAAGGACCTGTGTTTGTTCCTAGCCAGGAGCCAGACAGATTCCATGCCTTTTAAAAGTGTGCCACGTGTCACATTTGGCACTAGTGCTGGGGGTTGATGACCCCAACCTAGTTATACTAATTCTTGAAAGAGAAGCTTTTCACATCTTGTACAGGTATTACAAATTGCTTGCAAATACGTATGGGTGCTCAATGTGGCTTTTCTGAGTACATTATTAACTAAATGTGTCAAAAATAATTTTGTGTGTTTAGTTCCCTCTTAGAGGAACACCTACTTAATGAGAAAGTGATGGAGATTTATTGACTACCTGTTGCAGTGAAATGGTAGCTTGGGGGACTATAGTAGACCTTTGGTAGTAAAGTGTTGGTAGTTAGTGTTGTGTGCAGTGTGCATTGTAGGACATTAAATTTTACACGTTCTAAAAAAATATCCAGGAAAAAATATATACAGTATATATAAAGTGGATACAAGAACATTGATTGTATAGGCAAACCTCATATATGCATATGTCTTTATTTCACTGCCTGTCATACAAGTCCTCACAGAATACTTTCCAAATCAACCGCATGACACAATAAGGAGAGTCCTATCTTCACAAAGTACACAATGAGCAGCACAAAATGCGATTCCTCAAAAATAGTAAGAGTATGCATAAATAAATACAGTATAATACATAATAATGGTAACAGAGACATACCAAGATCAAATTTGGCAAGTCCCCAGTCATATTTGTCCAGGTCAATGTCCAAACAATTTGGTGGCAGGTCTTCAGTTCCTCGGTGACAGTAAAGTCACTGACATTAATGTACTGAGCGGTGAAATTGTCGGTGTTACGGACTAGTATCTCTCTGAGATTTTCGGCAGAGACCTGCACTGGAATTCCTAGAAAACCAGAACACAGCAGAAGGATAAAGGACTTCTCTTACCATAAATCCAAAACTCTGTAGTCAATCAACCAGAGCTCCACATAATAGAGACATCTCTGGTTTCTTAGGATAGTATAGATGTGTTTCTTAATGCAACACATTTTAGTCAAGGTACTGTATGTTTCATGGTACTGTAGGTTGATTTTTATTAGTCCAAAGTAATTTCACAGTACAATTTTACTAAGTACCCCTCCATCTAATTTCAGTGCGCACTAAACACCCAAGCTCGGACCATCAACTTTCTTCAGAAAACTATTCTGTTTTTTATTGTACAATTCACAAAATCTATCGAAACCTACACCTGGAATCCAATACAAGGTAGTGGTGCTCAAAAGCTTACCATCTACTGTATCCGCTCAACCCCTGGCCAAAGTCATTGTAGTGGAAAGCCACATATAGTGAGCAGATTAAGGTCAACAAGGGTAAGGACTAATGGACGGCCATGGAATAGAGAAGAACTGTAAACCAAGTAGTGCAGAAAAAAGTTCATCCACACTGGGGTGGGGGGAAGGGGTAATGCCACAGCCAGGGGGGCCCTATCACCAGGTACCCAAATCAAGCATTACCCCTGACCGCTAGTCAGCCAGGCCGGGGATCTCTGGGGAGTTGGGGACCCCCACCCCAGGCCTAGGCTGATAGCCCGGGGCTATCCCCGGCACCCCTTGGCCTGTGGGTGCCGGGTTTATTATGTAGTGTGGTGCAATTCAAATAGTTAAAAATATTGTCTTTTGCTGTGGAACTACAGGTCCCAGCAAGCCCCCCCCACATGCTGGTACTTGGAGAACCTCAAGTACCAGCATGCGGGGCATTACGAGCCTGCTGACACCAGTAGTTCCACAGCAAAAGCAATATTAAAAAACCACAGAACACACACACCTTAGAAAGTAAAACTTTATTAAAACATACATGCACACACTATCTCACATACTCACCTATGTATCCCTGTAGCCAATCACGTCCCCTTCTTCATGTAGAATCCATAGGGTACCTGTAAAAAAAAATCCATACTCACCTGCTCCTATGCGTGGATCATATGCTCTTCTGTCCATGTAGGCAATCCCCGGTCTTGGCAAAACCACAAAATGGAAATACCCGGACCCACAAACTTAGTACTGTCCTCTAAGGAAAGTACCATGGCTCAGCGGCAGGATATCATTGGCTGAGCGCTCATTGGCTGAGAGACGCGAGCCTTACGCCTCTCAGCCAATGAGCGGTTCTCACCATTGGTCATGACGGTTGAGGTTTGTGGGTTACCTTATTACCAAAAACATATCCTGCCAGCACCAAGAGTTAGAATGGAAGATGCCCCTCCCTCTGCAGCTCTTCGGTTCCGCTTCACCAGAAGAATATACCGTTAAGTCAGTAGCATGTGGCCAAAGAAAGCTGTGAGTTTAAGAATCACAAAATATCAGAACTAAAAATTAGATTTTAATTTTAAGTAATCACTTCAAAGCTTATGGTTACAAAAGATTATAATTATTAAAAGTTCACAGAAGTTACTAGCAATTTCAATAAATAAAAAAACAGGGGAAAACCAAAGTTCAAATCACCTGCGCAGGGTGGAACAATAACAGAAGTGAGGTCTCTTCTTGGGGATATGGGCCCTAATTCAGATCCGGATGCTCTGACAGAGCGCTCGCTCTGAATCAGGGCCGGGCTATTTTTTTTTTAGAGCGGCCTCCTGGCCGCTCGTATAGCTGTGGGTGACCACCCACAGCTATAGCGAGCGGCCAGGAAGGTGGTCGCGATGGTCAAGACCTTGTGGTAGGGTCTCGTTGCCGCAAGCCCCAGAGAGATTTCGGCTCAAATAGAGCCGGAATCTCTCCCACTGACATCACTCGTGATGTCAGTGGGGCCGGCCCCAAACGGAGGCGCTCCCATGGGAATGCCTCCGTTCGGGCAGCCACTCCCCCAGCCCGCCCACCAAAGGTGGCGTGCTGTCACTCAACATCGACAGCATGCCCCCTTTTGCCCATCGCTATCCGGGTCTCGCGCATGCGCACGACAGAGCCGGCTCAGTCATGCGCATGCGCACTGGGCCACCATCGACCCGCATAGCTCTCGCAAGCAGGTCTGAATCAGGCCCATGGTGCATTCTGACTCTTTTGGCCTCCTCAGTACGGTTTAAATGGAAGAGCTCTTCATCATGGTGGTGACAAGTGGTACTGCAGCCTCTTTGCAACATTTAGGCAAAATATCACAGACTGTAACTGTTGGGAAGTGAATGTCTTACCTGGTATTACAGTGCCTGATAAACGTATAGAAAATGTTCCTCCAATTGGCGGGCTTGCTGCTTGTAATCTTGTAACGACTAACGTCACTATTCCATTTGCAGTCGTATGGGCCTGCTGATCATCCCTTAAGGATTGCACCGAGGCCCCACTGTGTGTAACAGAACATCCACATGATCATCACAGAACAACATGCTGACCTATGATCTAATAACACCTAGTACAGGACGATTAAATCCGATAGCACCTTACCATAACTCTATAAGGGGTAGATTGATGCCGCAATTGGGTACGAGGGCACTCAGGTTGTATGACGGGTAAGTTCCAGTAATGTCCACGGTGTGGAGAAAATGGCCGCCTGGCCGAGCTGGTTTAGGATCCACAAAAACTAGAGTGCACAAACAAAAACATTTTGCAGAGACCTACAAAACTGTATATGCTGTTTCTTATTGAGATATAAAATTATTGGAGTAATGAATAATAGGCATTAATCCATACCACTCAACCATCTACGGTGCCACCATTTAAATAAAACAATCATACATGCTCTGCACTCACCTACAGTAAGTCAACTCCAAACTGTATTTCATTTGAATTCAGGGAATACTGGTTCCAAAATTATGCAATACATTAATCCTGCCAACTCCACCAAAGTATTCCCCTCTGGCCAGTCCCTACACTGACTCACAAAAACATGGACTCCAGATCACCCATTAGTCAGATGGCCAATCCGCCAGAATTTAAATGTAATATATATCCGCGGCCGCCTGGTCAAGAACTGATTTAATTGCCCGGCATTGCCCCTCCTGAGCTAGTTTGTTCCCCTTCCTTGTTAAATTGTTATAAGCAGCGCTGCCGCCACGGCTAGCAAAAGCATGCAGACCGGCAAGTTACTCGTGCGACATATGTGATGATGTCACGCCACGCGCACACACATGCTCTCTCTGTATGCAATGTGCTGTGCCCAAGCAGAAGAGCAATGAAGGAGCTGCCTCAGATGAACACCACAATGCCAGGAGGACCTGCCGATCAATGAGAGAGACAGCTGGCAGCTGCATGGCCCGATGGAGGTGAAGGGCCAATCAGCTATTAACTACTTAAGTAAATTTTTTAAGAAGCAGTGAAGGGGGTGGGAGTACATTGCATATTATAGTGTGCACTCCGCAATGACAAGTGATTGCATATTGCATATAATACTGCTTTTATACCGAAATTCCGGATTTGACCAGGAGGTTGGAACAGGGTTCCAATCCGGATCAGACCCGGAATTTCCCCGGTGCTGACCAAGGATATTACTGAGTTGGCGCCGTTCACACTGGAGCCGGGTCTGCAGAGACCCGGCTTTTCCGGCATTGAAGTGGACGCTTGGAGATGATGTAATCTCCAAGCGCCACTGCAGCCGGCCAATCGGCAGGCATGCGGCACGATCCAGGTCACCATGACCCGGATTGAGACGTTTACACTGCAGGGTTTCACAGGTTAGTCCCGTATTAAACCCTGCAATAACCCGGGTTTTAGCTCTGGTGTAATAGGGGCATCATAGTGTGCACTCTGCAATGACAAATGATTGCATATAATAGTGCGCACTCTGTAATGACAAATGATTGCGTATAATAGTGTGGACTCAGCAATGACAAATGATTGCATATAATATAGGGGTGAGCGGGTTCGGATTTCTGAAATCCAAACCCCCCCGAGCCCCCCTGATCCGAGGCCGATCCGAGTCAGGCTCGACTTTTCCCACCTGACTCAGATCTGAAATCGAGGCAAAACGTCATCATCCCGCCTTCCGGGTATCGCGGGTTTTGGACCCTATATAAGGTACCCGCGTCGGCGCCATTTTCTCACTCGGCTGTGGACAGTGAAGAGGGAGGGTGGGAGTTAGGGCTGGCTGGGCTGTGTAGTGTAGTGTAGTTCAGAGTAGTGTTGTGCTGTGCTGTGCTGTGCTGCGCTGTGCTGCTGTTGTCCACTACTTCAAAGTCCATAGGGGCTGGCTGTGTTGTTCTGTGCTGCTGTTGTTAATAGGGGCTGTGTCCACTACTTCAAAGTCCATAGGGGCTGGGTGGACTGTGTTGTGCAGTCAGTTGTCCATAGGGGCTGTGTCCACTCCAAAGTCCTGTGCAGTGTCCCAGTCCTAAAGGGGTGCTGTAGTGTTGTCCAGGGGGTGCTCTGTCCATCAGGGGTGCTCCCCCAAGTGCTAAAAAAATAATATTTTTTCTGTGTTTGTGAATTGTGTGCGCAGTAGCCGCACGTGCATCAACAAAGTAGTGCCAAGCATGCGCCTGTGTCATAAGTAAAGGGCCGGCTGGCTTGAAGTTAAAGGGTGCTGTAACCCCCAAAGTACACTCCAGTCCAAACCCCCAAAAAATATATTTTCTGTGTTTGTGAATTGTGTGCGCAGTAGCCGCACGTGCATCAACAAAGTAGTGCCAAGCGTGCGCCTGTGTCATAAGTAAAGGGCCGGCTGGCTTGACCGTTAAAGGGTGCTGTAACCCCCAAAGTACACTCCAGTCCAAACCAAAAAAAATAATATTTTCTGTGTTTGTGAATTGTGTGCGCAGTAGCCGCACGTGCATCAACAAAGTAGTGCCAAGCGTGCGCCTGTGTCATAAGTAAAGGGTCGGCTGGCTTGACCGTTAAAGGGTGCTGTAACCCCCAAAGTACACTCCAAACCAAATAACAAAATATTTTTTCTGTGTTTGTGAATTGTGTGCGCAGTAGCCGCACGTGCATCAACAAAGTAGTGCCAAGCGTGCGCCTGTGTCATAAGTAAAGGGCCGGATGGATTGACCGTTAAAGGGTGCTGTAACCCCCAAAGTACACTCCAAACCAAATAACAAAATATTTTTTCTGTGTTTGTGAATTGTGTGCGCAGTAGCCGCACGTGCATCAACAAAGTAGTGCCAAGCGTGCGCCTGTGTCATAAGTAAAGGGCCGGCTGGCTTGACCGTTAAAGGGTGCTGTAACCCCCAAAGTACACTCCAAACCAAATAATAAAATATTTTCTGTGTTTGTGAATTGTGTGCGCAGTAGCCGCACGTGCATCAACAAAGTAGTGCCAAGCGTGCGCCTGTGTCATAAGTAAAGGGCCGGCTGGCTTGACCGTTAAAGGGTGCTGTAACCCCCAAAGTACACTCCAGTCCAAACCAAAAAAATATATATTTTCTGTGTTTGTGACTTGTGTGCACTGTGGCTGCACGTGCATCAACAAAGGAGCAGCGCCAAGCGTGCGCCTGTGTCCCATAAGTAAAGAGCCGGCTGGCTCATTTCTTAAAGGGTGGTGTAACCCACAAAGTGCACTACTCTCCAGCAAAAATAAAAAAATATTTTCTGTGTTTGTGTGCGCATTAGCCGCACGTATATATCAATATAACATAAATGGAGGACCAAACTTTCTCTGATAAAAATAAAATAGGGAAAGATCAAGAACCACTTCCTCCTAGTGCTGTTGCTGCTGCTGGGAGTTGTTCATCATCCCAGAGAGGAAGTAGGAACACCACCGCTTTTACTAAACAATTGACCCTCCAACAGTCCCTAGCGATGAGGATGAAGTACGACAGCAGTCATCCTGAAGCAAAACGTATAAATAACTGAGGCCTTGACTGCTATGTTGGTGTTAGACGTGGGTCCGGTATCCGCCATTAGTGCAGTGGGATTTAGACAATTGATGGAGGTAGTGTGTCCCCGGTTCCAAATCCCGTCTAGATTCCACCTGCATCCTCAAAGCAGCAGCGACAAGCGTGCGTCTGTCTGTTAAAGGGTGGTGTAACCCTCAAAGTGCTCCAACAAATAAAAAAAATATTTTTTTAATGTGTTTGTGACTTGAGTGCGATGTAGCCGCACGTGCAGCAACACAGTAGCAGCGCCAAGCGTGCGCCTGTGTCATAAGTCAAGGGCCGGTTTGGACAGAAGGACGTGCCAACAATTTCTGACAAGTCTACTGTCACTGCATATGATACTGTCCTCAAAGCAGCAGAGACAAGCGTGCGTCTGTCTGTTAAAGGGTGGTGTAACCCTCAAAGTGCGCTCCACAAAATTAAAAAATTCTTATTTTTTTTTCTGTCTTTGTGAAATGTGTGGGCTGTAGCCGCACCTGCATCCTTAAAGCAGCAGCGACAAGCTTGCGTCTGTCTGTTAAAGGGTGGTGTAACCCTCAAAGTGCGCTCCACAAACAATAAAAATATTCTTCTTTTTTTTCTGTCTTTGTGAATTGTGTGGGCTGTAGCCGCACTTGCATCCTCAAAGCAGCAGCAACAAGCGTGCGTCTGTCTGTTAAATTGTGGTGACACCCTCAAAGTGCGCTCCACAAACAATAAAAATATTCTTCTTTTTTTTTCTGTCTTTGTGAAATGTGTGGGCTGTAGCCGCACCTGCATCCTTAAAGCAGCAGCGACAAGCGTGCGTCTGTCTGTTAAAGGATTACATCGGTGACAGCATCCAAGTAGGCATGTCAGACAGTCCGTACCTGTACTGGCAGGAAAAAGAAGCAATTTGGAGGTCCCTGTACAAACTGGCTCTATTTTACCTGAGTTGCCCCCCCTCCAGTGTGTACTCCGAAAGAGTGTTTAGTGCAGCCGGGAACCTTGTCAGCAAAAGGCGTAGGAGGTTGCTTCCACAGAATGTGGAGAAGATGATGTTCATAAAATGAATTATCAACTCTTCCAGGGAGACCAGCCTCCAGAACGTACAGAGGGACCTGTGGTTGTGGATTCCAGCGGGGACGAATTAATACTCTGTGAGGATGAGGATGTACACAATACTGAAGAGGGTGAGGAATCGGAGGATGAGGACGACATCTTGCCTCCGTAGAGCCAGTTTGTGCAGGGACAGATTAATTGCCAGCTTGTTTTGTGGGGGCCCAAACGAACCAATCATTTCAGCCACAGTCGTGTGGCAGACCCTGGCGCTGAAATGTTTGGTTTGTTAAAGTGTGCATGTCCTGTTTATACAACATAAGGGTGGGTGGGAGGACAATTCCATCTTGCACCTCTTTTTTTTCTTTGAATTATGTACTGTTTGGGGCCTAGTTTTTCAAACTGCCATCCTGTCTGCCACTGCAGTGTCACTCCTAGATGGACCACGTGTTTGTGCCGGCCACTCGTATCTCTTAGCATAGTCATCCAGCTACCTCGGTGCAACCTTTTGGATATAAAAACACTATTGTGAGGTGTGAGGTGTTCAGAATAGACTGGAAATGAGTGGAAATTAAGGTTATTGAGGTTAATAATAGCATAGGAGCAGAAAAACACACAAATTCTGTGATTTTAGCTGTTTTTATGCTTTTTTAAAAAAAAAATACAGATTCAAAACACAAAACCCAGAACCCAAAACACGGAAGGGTGGTTTTGGCAAAACCAATCCAGATCCAAAACACGAAGAAAGATCCAGATCCAAAACCAAAACACAAAACACGAAAAGTGGCCGGTGCACACCCCTAATATAATAGTGTGCACTCTGTAATGACAAATGATTGCATATAATAGTGTGCACTCTGCAATGACAAATGATTGCATATAATAGTGTGCACTCTGCAATGACAAATGATTGCATATAATAGTGTGCACTCTGCAATGACAAATTATTGTGTATAATAGTGTGCACTATGCAATGACAAATGATTGTGTATAATAGTGTGCACTCTGCAATGACAAATGATTGTGTATAATAGTGTGCACTATGCAATGACAAATGATTGTGTATAATAGTGTGCACTATGCAATGACAAATGATTGTGTATAATAGTGTGCACTATGGAATGACAAATGATTGTGTATAATAGTGTGCACTCTGCAATGACAAATGATTGTGTATAATAGTGTGCACTATGCAATGACAAATGATTGTGTATAATAGTGTGCACTCAGCAATGACAAATGATTGTGTATAATAGTGTGCACTATGCAATGACAAATGATTGTGTATAATAGTGTGCACTATGCAATGACAAATGATTGTGTATAATAGTGTGCACTCAGCAATGACAAATGATTGTGTATAATAGTGTGCACTATGCAATGACAAATGATTGTGTATAATAGTGTGCACTCTGCAATGACAAATGATTGTGTATAATAGTGTGCACTCAGCAATGACAAATGATTGTGTATAATAGTGTGCACTATGCAATGACAAATGATTGTGTATAATAGTGTGCACTATGCAATGACAAATGATTGCGTATAATAGTGTGCACTATGCAATGACAAATGATTGTGTATAATAGTGTGCACTATGCAATGACAAATGATTGTGTATAATAGTGTGCACTATGCAATGACAAATGATTGCGTATAATAGTGTGCACTATGCAATGACAAATGATTGCGTATAATAGTGTGCACTATGCAATGACAAATGATTGTGTATAATAGTGTGCACTCAGCAATGACAAATGATTGTGTATAATAGTGTGCACTATGCAATGACAAATGATTGTGTATAATAGTGTGCACTATGCAATGACAAATGATTGTGTATAATAGTGTGCACTCAGCAATGACAAATGATTGTGTATAATAGTGTGCACTATGCAATGACAAATGATTGTGTATAATAGTGTGCACTATGCAATGACAAATGATTGTGTATAATAGTGTGCACTATGCAATGACAAATGATTGTGTATAATAGTGTGCACTCTGGAATGACAAATGATTGTGTATAATAGTGTGCACTCTGCAATGACAAATGATTGTGTATAATAGTGTGCACTCAGCAATGACAAATGATTGTGTATAATAGTGTGCACTATGCAATGACAAATGATTGTGTATAATAGTGTGCACTCAGCAATGACAAATGATTGTGTATAATAGTGTGCACTCAGCAATGACAAATGATTGTGTATAATAGTGTGCACTATGCAATGACAAATGATTGTGTATAATAGTGTGCACTATGCAATGACAAATGATTGCGTATAATAGTGTGCACTATGCAATGACAAATGATTGTGTATAATAGTGTGCACTATGCAATGACAAATGATTGTGTATAATAGTGTGCACTATGCAATGACAAATGATTGCGTATAATAGTGTGCACTATGCAATGACAAATGATTGCGTATAATAGTGTGCACTATGCAATGACAAATGATTGTGTATAATAGTGTGCACTCAGCAATGACAAATGATTGTGTATAATAGTGTGCACTATGCAATGACAAATGATTGTGTATAATAGTGTGCACTATGCAATGACAAATGATTGTGTATAATAGTGTGCACTCTGCACTGACAAATGATTGTGTATAATAGTGTGCACTATGCAATGACAAATGATTGTGTATAATAGTGTGCACTCAGCAATGACAAATGATTGCGTATAATAGTGTGCACTATGCAATGACAAATGATTGTGTATAATAGTGTGCACTATGCAATGACAAATGATTGTGTATAATAGTGTGCACTCTGCACTGACAAATGATTGTGTATAATAGTGTGCACTCAGCAATGACAAATGATTGCGTATAATAGTGTGCACTCAGCAATGACAAATGATTGCGTATAATAGTGTGCACTATGCAATGACAAATGATTGTGTATAATAGTGTGCACTATGCAATGACAAATGATTGTGTATAATAGTGTGCACTCTGCAATGACAAATGATTGTGTATAATAGTGTGCACTCTGCACTGACAAATGATTGCGTATAATAGTGTGCACTCAGCAATGACAAATGATTGCGTATAATAGTGTGCACTATGCAATGACAAATGATTGTGTATAATAGTGTGCACTATGCAATGACAAATGATTGTGTATAATAGTGTGCACTCTGCAATGACAAATGATTGTGTATAATAGTGTGCACTATGCAATGACAAATGATTGTGTATAATAGTGTGCACTCTGCACTGACAAATGATTGTGTATAATAGTGTGCACTCAGCAATGACAAATGATTGCGTATAATAGTGTGCACTATGCAATGACAAATGATTGTGTATAATAGTGTGCACTATGCAATGACAAATGATTGTGTATAATAGTGTGCACTCTGCAATGACAAATGATTGTGTATAATAGTGTGCACTATGCAATGACAAATGATTGTGTATAATAGTGTGCACTCTGCAATGACAAATGATTGTGTATAATAGTGTGCACTATGCAATGACAAATGATTGTGTATAATAGTGTGCACTATGCAATGACAAATGATTAAAATGTACTTTTTTAAATATCATTATCTGTACATAGTATAAAATAAAGTCCCTGGTAGGCGTCTGTCTGTGTGTTCGGGCTAATCTCGAGAACCCCTAGACGGATTTTGATGCAGTTTTCACTGTTCTATAGAGCATTTGTCAAGAGAGGTTTACGTGTATGACACATTAATGTATAACAAAAGGGCGACGAGCAGTGACGATATTAGTGACACAAGTCAATTACAAAACAGACATCTGAGCGCTGACTTGGCTTGTGCTGCCTAAACCATTAAAGATGTATCACAACAATGGACTCAATTTTATACCATGTAGAGATTGATACATATTAATTGGTTTCTCTAAAAAATTTGATATAAGCCCTTGGGCCTGATTCAGACCCACTCGCGAGCGGCTGTCCGCTCGCAAGTGGGTCGATGTTATGGACTGAGCATGCGCACGACGGAGGGAGCTCCGTCGTGCGCATGCGCCAGACGCGACGAGCGAAGGAAAGTCCTTCGCTCGCTGTGTCTGATCAAAGGGGGCGTGCTGTCGATGTTGATTGACAGCACGCCCCCTTTGGTAGGCGTGCCGGGGGCGTGCCTCCCTGACGGGGGCGTTCCCACGGGAACGCCTGCCGTCAGAAGCCGGCCCACTGACATCACTAGTGATGTCAGTGGGAGTGATTTTGGCTCTGATAGAGCCAAAATCACTCCTGAGCTTGCGGTTGAAAACCTCAACCGCAGGCTCCGGCTCGCAATTTCGATGGTCGCGATGATCACGACCATCGCGGCCATCAAAATGCACGCTCGTATAGCCTGTGGGTGGTGACCCACAGCTATACGAGCGTCCAGGAGGACGCTCCATTTTCATGGAGGCCGGCCCTCATTCAGAGCGTGCGCTCTGCTCAGAGCGTAAGGCTCTGAATGAGGGCCCTTGTTCACTGATACAACATTATTTTTTTTTCCCTTTTATTACTATTCCCATTTCATTTATGTGAAACACCATTCTTTCATTTCAAACGAGTCCAATTCCCGGTAAGAGTCGGCTTTGGCGTGATAATAAACAAGCACAGGGACGGTCACATAACGTGGCTGAAGTTGACCTAGGTGGATACTGTTTTTCTAATGGACAACTTTACGTGGCCCCTTTGCATGTCAAGTCAAAAACTAAAACATTATTGTCGTCTACAAGGCAATCTTTTAAAATCTCAGTTGTAAATACTATCGCTGTAAATAGAAAATTGCTCCTGTGCGAAGCCGGGGGTGGGTCACTAGTAGATAATATCTGTAGGTGGGCACAAATGTATAGTTTGGAGGTGGCACCTAACACGCTAGCACCAGCCCTGGCCTAACCGTAACATTCCCTACTGCTGCCTAACCCTCTACCTAATGCCTAAGACTAACCCTTCCCTCCCGCAGACTAACTCAAACACTCCCATCTCGCAGCCTAGCCCTAACGTTTGGCATTCTGAGAATGTCGACAATGTGCAAAATGTTAACATGTTCCTTGTTGACATTTTGTCAGTGACGACATTATAATTGCCAACTTTGTAAATGGCGACAAAATGAATGGATCCACGACTGCCCAGCAGATGGAGAGTTTACATGGTATCACCCATCTGACCAGCTGGAGACCTGGGTTCTGAAACTTCAGCATTGGGAACTCTTAAGCAGCAGGATGTCAGGGGTATTCCCAAGATGGAGAGAGCATGACAGCCCCTTCAGTGGCTCAGTTAGACCTGTTTATATTTTGTGTAGTGTCTGTATGGTACTTGATCGCAATGCAGGTCTGTTCTTCTGGGATGTAGTCATAATCCTGGCAAGTGGGATGACGGTGCTTAGAATACCGGCTCCGGAATCCCAACACCTGTCAGAATCCAAGTGCCAGCTTCCCGCCTGCTGGCATTCCGAAGGTAAGTAACGGGGCTAGGGGGCGGATTAAGGTTAGGGGTTAGGGTAGGCACTTGGAGGAGGGTTAGGTTTAGGCTGCCTGGGCTGATACTTGGTTTAGGCTGCTGGGGGGGGGCTAGGTTTAGGCTGCAGGGTGGGAGGGATTGGGGTAGGACAAGGGTTAGGATACCTAACCTTGTCGGGATGCCAGAATCAGGATTTTGACTGATGGGATCCCGAGCACCGGCATCCTGTACCCAGCCAGGTCTTCTATGTCTTACCTCCTTAAGACTCTTTCAGATTGAGCCCCAAACCTACAGTAACCACTTTTCATCTGTATCAAAAAATATATATACTGTGTGTATTCTACAAGTAATTAAATGTTTTTTTTTTGGAGGGGGGGGGTTTAGGTGGTATTCCCACAAACCAGCTTCTATAGTCCGGGAAACAGCATAGATGTATGTAAAAAGTACTATAGTGAATCTAAGGTGTCATTTGGCCACTTGTGGCTCATTCCTGCTATACATCACCATTCCTCAATAAGGCCTGGTTGTGATGGGGTAAGCCTTCCTTTGTTGGAGCACTGGAGGTGCAGACGTAGATGGGGAATTAAAGGTTACTACAAGGTAGAACAAGGAAACATGCTCATAAACTGGTCAGACAGATGCTCAGGAATATGCTAGGAAATATATTCTTAATTATTTATAGAAGAGCTGAAATTAGTAGCAGACATTTAGTAAATACAGCAATAGTATGTAAATCACAAATCATCAATCACATTGCATGCAATTAACACAAATACAGCTGTATACTCAAGATAAACCAGTAACCATTTTTATGGACAGATTAATTTCCAAAAGGTAAGAGGATGACGGTTAGGAAGTATCCTAAGAATAAGAGGGTGTCTGTTAGCAAGTATCCTAAGAATAAGAGGGTGTCTGTTAGCAAGTATCCTAAAAATAAGAGGGTGTCTGTTAGCAAGTGTCCTAAGAATAAGAGGGTGACTGTTAGCAAGTATCCTAAGAATAAGAGGGTGACTGTTAGCAAGTATCCTAAGAATAAGAGGGTGACTGTTAGCATGTATCCTAAGAATAAGAGGGTGACTGTTAGCAAGTATCCTAAGAATAAGAGGGTGACTGTTAGCAAGTGTCCTAAGAATAAGAGGGTGACAGTTAGCAAGTGTCCTAAGAATAAGAGGGTGACTGTTAGCAAGTATCCTAAGAATAAGAGGGTGATTGTTAGCAAGTATCCTAAGAATAAGAGGGTGACTGTTAGCACGTATTCTAAGAATAAGAGGGTGACTGTTAGCAAGTGTCCTAAGAATAAGAGGGTGACTGTTAGCAAGTATCCTAAGAATAAGAGGTGACTGTTAGCACGTATCCTAAGAATAAGAGGGTGACTGTTAGCACGTATCCTAAGAATAAGAGGTGACTGTTAGCACGTATCCTAAGAATAAGAGGTTGACTGTTAGCAAGTATCCTAAGAATAAGAGGGTGACTGTTAGCACGTATCCTAAGAATAAGAGGGTGACTGTTAGCAAGTGTCCTAAGAATAAGAGGGTGACTGTTAGCAAGTATCCTAAAAATAAGAGGGTGACTGTTAGCACGTATCCTAAGAATAAGAGGTGACTGTTAGCACGTATCCTAAGAATAAGAGGGTACTGTTAGCAAGTATCCTAAGAATAAGAAGGTGACTGTTAGCACGTATCCTAAGAATAAGAGGTGACTGTTAGCAAGTGTCCTAAGAATAAGAGGGTGACTGTTAGCACGTATCCTAAGAATAAGAGGGTGACTGTTAGCAAGTATCCTAAGAATAAGAGGGTGACTGTTAGCACGTATCCTAAGAATAAGAGGGTGACTGTTAGCAAGTGTCCAAAGAATAAGAGGGTGACTGTTAGCAAGTATCGTAAGAATAAGAGGTTGATTGTTAGCAAGTATCCTAAGAATAAGAGGGTGACTGTTATCACGTATCCAAAGAATAAGAGGGTGACTGTTAGCAAGTGTCCTAAGAATAAGAGGGTAACTGTTAGCAAGTATCCTAAGAATAAGAGGGTGACTGTTAGCACGTATCCTAAGAATAAGAGGGTGACAGTTAGCAAGTGTCCTAAGAATAAGAGGGTGACAGTTAGCAAGTGTCCTAAGAATAAGAGGGTGACTGTTAGCAAGTATCCTAAGAATAAGAGGGTGACTGTTAGCACGTATCCTAAGAATAAGAGGGTGACTGTTAGCAAGTGTCCTAAGAATAAGAGGGTGACTGTTAGCAAGTATCCTAAGAATAAGAGGGTGACTGTTAGCACGTATCCTAAGAATAAGAGGGTGACAGTTAGCAAGTGTCCTAAGAATAAGAGGGTGACAGTTAGCAAGTGTCCTAAGAATAAGAGGGTGACTGTTAGCAAGTATCCTAAGAATAAGAGGGTGATTGTAGCAAGTATCCTAAGAATAAGAGGGTGACTGTTAGCACGTATCCTAAGAATAAGAGGGTGACTGTTAGCAAGTGTCCTAAGAATAAGAGGGTGACTGTTAGCAAGTATCCTAAGAATAAGAGGGTGACTGTTAGCAAGTATCCTAAGAATAAGAGGGTGACTGTTAGCACGTATCCTAAGAATAAGAGGGTGACAGTTAGCAAGTGTCCTAAGAATAAGAGGGTGACAGTTAGCAAGTGTCCTAAGAATAAGAGGGTGACTGTTAGCAAGTATCCTAAGAATAAGAGGGTGATTGTAGCAAGTATCCTAAGAATAAGAGGGTGACTGTTAGCACGTATCCTAAGAATAAGAGGGTGACTGTTAGCAAGTGTCCTAAGAATAAGAGGGTGACTGTTAGCAAGTATCCTAAGAATAAGAGGGTGACTGTTAGCACGTATCCTAAGAATAAGAGGGTGACTGTTAGCAAGTGTCCTAAGAATAAGAGGGTGACAGTTAGCAAGTGTCCTAATAATAAGAGGGTGACTGTTAGCAAGTATCCTAAGAATAAGAGGTGACTGTTAGCAAGTGTCCTAAGAATAAGAGGGTAACTGTTAGCAAGTATCCTAAGAATAAAAGGGTGACTGTTAGCAAGTATCCTAAGAATAAGAGGGTGACTGTTAGCAAGTGTCATAAGAATAAGAGGTGACTGTTAGCAAGTGTCCTAAGAATAAGAGGGTAACTGTTAGCAAGTATCCTAAGAATAAAAGGGTGACTGCCAGCAAGTATCCTAAGAATAAGAGGGTGACTGTTAGCAAGTGTCCTAAGAATAAGAGGTGTCTGTTAGCAAGTATCCTAAGAATAAGAGGTGTCTGTTAGCAAGTATCCTAAGAATAAGAGGTGACTGTTAGCAAGTATCCTAAGAATAAGAGGTGACTGTTAGCAAGTGTCCTAAGAATAAGAGGTGACTGTTAGCAAGTGTCCTAAGAATAAGAGGGTGACTGTTAGCAAGTATCCTAAGAATAAGAGGTGACTGTTAGCAAGTGTCCTAAGAATAAGAGGTGACTGTTAGCAAGTATCCTAAGAATAAGAGGTGTCTGTTAGCAAGTATCCTAAGAATAAGAGGTGTCTGTTAGCAAGTATCCTAAGAATAAGAGGTGACTGTTAGCAAGTATCCTAAGAATAAGAGGTGTCTGTTAGCAAGTATCCTAAGAATAAGAGGTGACTGTTAGCAAGTATCCTAAGAATAAGAGGGTGACTGTTAGCAAGTGTCCTAAGAATAAGAGGGTGACTGTTAGCAAGTGTCCTATGAATAAGAGGTGACTGTTAGCAAGTGTCCTAAGAATAAGAGGGTGACTGTTAGCAAGTATCCTAAGAATAAGAGGTGACTGTTAGCAAGTGTCCTAAGAATAAGAGGTGACTGTTAGCAAGTATCCTAAGAATAAGAGGTGTCTGTTAGCAAGTATCCTAAGAATAAGAGGTGACTGTTAGCAAGTATCCTAAGAATAAGAGGTGTCTGTTAGCAAGTATCCTAAGAATAAGAGGTGACTGTTAGCAAGTGTCCTAAGAATAAGAGGTGACTGTTAGCAAGTGTCCTAAGAATAAGAGGGTGACTGTTAGCAAGTATCCTAAGAATAAGAGGGTGACTGTTAGCAAGTATCCTAAGAATAAGAGGTGACTGTTAGCAAGTATCCTAAGAATAAGAGGGTGACTGTTAGCAAGTGTCCTAAGAATAAGAGGGTGACTGTTAGCAAGTATCCTAAGAATAAGAGGGTGACTGTTAGCAAGTGTCCTAAGAATAAGAGGGTAACTGTTAGCAAGTATCCTAAGAATAAGAGGTTGACTGTTAGCAAGTGTCCTAAGAATAAGAGGTGACTGTTAGCATGTATCCTAAGAGTAAGAGGGTGACTGTTAGCAAGTGTCATAAGAATAAGAGGTGACTGTTAGCAAGTGTCCTAAGAATAAGAGGGTAACTGTTAGCAAGTATCCTAAGAATAAAAGGGTGACTGTCAGCAAGTATCCTAAGAATAAGAGGGTGACTGTTAGCAAGTGTCCTAAGAATAAGAGGTGACTGTTAGCAAGTATCCTAAGAATAAGAGGGTGACTGTTAGCAAGTGTCCTAAGAAAAAGAGGTGACTGTTAGCAAGTGTCCTAAGAAAAAGAGGTGACTGTTAGCAAGAGTCCTTAGAATAAGAGGTGACTGTTAGCAAGTATCCTAAGAATAAGAGGGTGACTGTTAGCAAGTGTCCTAAGAATAAGAGGGTGACTGTTAGCAAGTGTCCTAAGAATAAGAGGTGACTGTTAGCAAGTGTCCTAAGAATAAGAGGGTGACTGTTAGCAAGTGTCCTAAGAAAAAGAGGGTGACTGTTAGCAAGAATCCTAAGAATAAGAGGTGACTGTTAGCAAGTGTCCTAAGAATAAGAGGGCGACTGTTAGCAAGTGTCCTAAGAATAAGAGGGTGACTGTTAGCAAGTGTCCTAAGAATAAGAGGGCGACTGTTAGCAAGTGTCCTAAGAATAAGAGGGTGACTGTTAGCAAGTGTCCTAAGAAAAAGAGGTGACTGTTAGCAAGTGTCCTAAGAATAAGAGGTGACTGTTAGCAAGTGTCCTAAGAATAAGAGGGTGACTGTTAGCAAGTGTCCTAAGAAAAAGAGGTGACTGTTAGCAAGTATCCTAAGAATAAGAGGTGACTGTTAGCAAGTATCCTAAGAATAAGAGGGTGACTGTTAGCAAGTGTCCTAAGAATAAGAGGGTAACTGTTAGCAAGTATCCTAAGAATAAGAGGTTGACTGTTAGCAAGTGTCCTAAGAATAAGAGGTGACTGTTAGCATGTATCCTAAGAGTAAGAGGTTGACTGTTAGCAAGTATCATAAGAATAAGAGGTGACTGTTAGCAAGTGTCCTAAGAATAAAAGGGTGACTGTCAGCAAGTATCCTAAGAATAAGAGGGTGACTGTTAGCAAGTGTCCTAAGAATAAGAGGGTGACTGTTAGCAAGTGTCCTAAGAAAAAGAGGTGACTGTTAGCAAGTGTCCTAAGAAAAAGAGGTGACTGTTAGCAAGAGTCCTAAGAATAAGAGGTGACTGTTAGCAAGTATCCTAAGAATAAGAGGGTGACTGTTAGCAAGTGTCCTAAGAATAAGAGGGTGACTGTTAGCAAGTGTCCTAAGAATAAGAGGTGACTGTTAGCAAGTGTCCTAAGAATAAGAGGGCGACTGTTAGCAAGTGTCCTAAGAAAAAGAGGGCGACTGTTAGCAAGAATCCTAAGAATAAGAGGGCGACTGTTAGCAAGTGTCCTAAGAATAAGAGGGCGACTGTTAGCAAGTGTCCTAAGAATAAGAGGGTGACTGTTAGCAAGTGTCCTAAGAAAAAGAGGTGACTGTTAGCAAGTGTCCTAAGAATAAGAGGTGACTGTTAGCAAGTGTCCTAAGAATAAGAGGGTGACTGTTAGCAAGTGTCCTAAGAAAAAGAGGTGACTGTTAGCAAGTATCCTAAGAATAAGAGGTGACTGTTAGCAAGTGTCCTAAGAATAAGAGGTGACTGTTAGCACGTATCCTAAGAATAAGAGGGTGACTGTTAGCAAGTATCCTAAGAATAAGAGGTGACTGTTAGCAAGTATCCTAAGAATAAGAGGTGACTGTTAGCAAGTATCATAAGAATAAGAGGGTGACTGTTAGCACGTATCCTAAGAATAAGAGCTGACTGTTAGCAAGTGTCCTAAGAATAAGAGGGTGACTGTTAGCAAGTATCCTAAGAATAAGAGGTGACTGTTAGCAAGTATCCTAAGAATAAGAGGTGTCTGTTAGCAAGTATCCTAAGAATAAGAGGGTGACTGTTAGCAAGTATCCTAAGAATAAGAGGTGACTGTTAGCACGTATCCTAAGAATAAGAGGGTGACTGTTAGCACGTATCCTAAGAATAAGAGGTGACTGTTAGCACGTATCCTAAGAATAAGAGGTTGACTGTTAGTAAGTATCCAAAGAATAAGAGGGTGACTGTTTGCACGTATCCTAAGAAAAAGAGGGTGACTGTTAGCAAGTGTCCTAAGAATAAGAGGGTGACTGTTAGCAAGTATCCTAAGAATAAGAGGGTGACTGTTAGCACGTATCCTAAGAATAAGAGGTGACTGTTAGCACATATCCTAAGAATAAGAGGGTACTGTTAGCAAGTATCCTAAGAATAAGAAGGTGACTGTTAGCACGTATCCTAAGAATAAGAGGTGACTGTTAGCAAGTGTCCTAAGAATAAGAGGGTGACTGTTAGCAAGTATCCTAAGAATAAGAGGGTGACTGTTAGCACGTATCCTAAGAATAAGAGGGTGACTGTTAGCACGTATCCTAAGAATAAGAGGGTGACTGTTAGCAAGTGTCCTAAGAATAAGAGGGTGACTGTTAGCAAGTGTCCTAAGAATAAGAGGTGACTGTTAGCAAGTGTCCTAAGAATAAGAGGGCGACTGTTAGCAAGTGTCCTAAGAATAAGAGGGTGACTGTTAGCAAGTGTCCTAAGAATAAGAGGTGACTGTTAGCAAGTTTCCTAAGAATAAGAGGGCGACTGTTAGCAAGTGTCCTAAGAAAAAGAGGGCGACTGTTAGCAAGAATCCTAAGAATAAGAGGGCGACTGTTAGCAAGTGTCCTAAGAATAAGAGGGCGACTGTTAGCAAGTGTCCTAAGAATAAGAGGGTGACTGTTAGCAAGTGTCCTAAGAAAAAGAGGTGACTGTTAGCAAGTGTCCTAAGAATAAGAGGGTGACTGTTAGCATGTATCCTAAGAATAAGAGGTGACTGTTAGCACGTATCCTAAGAATAAGAGGGTACTGTTAGCAAGTATCCTAAGAATAAGAAGGTGACTGTTAGCACGTATCCTAAGAATAAGAGGTGACTGTTAGCAAGTGTCCTAAGAATAAGAGGGTGACTGTTAGCAAGTATCCTAAGAATAAGAGGGTGACTGTTAGCACGTATCCTAAGAATAAGAGGGTGACTGTTAGCACGTATCCTAAGAATAAGAGGGTGAATGTTAGCAAGTATCCTAAGAACAAGAGGGTGACTGTTAGCATGTATCCTAAGAATAAGAGGGTGACTGTTAGCAAGTGTCCTAAGAATAAGAGGGTGACTGTTAGCAAGTATCGTAAGAATAAGAGGTTGATTGTTAGCAAGTATCCTAAGAATAAGAGGGTGACTGTTATCACGTATCCAAAGAATAAGAGGGTGACTGTTAGCAAGTGTCCTAAGAATAAGAGGGTGACTGTTAGCAAGTGTCCTAAGAATAAGAGGGTGACTGTTAGCACGTATCCTAAGAATAAGAGGTTGATTGTTAGCAAGTATCCTAAGAATAAGAGGGTGACTGTTATCACGTATCCTAAGAATAAGAGGTTGATTGTTAGCAAGTATCCTAAGAATAAGAGGGTGACTGTTATCACGTATCCTAAGAATAAGAGGGTGACTGTTAGCAAGTGTCCTAAGAATAAGAGGGTGACTGTTAGCACGTATCCTAAGAATATGAGGTTGATTGTTAGCAAGTATCCTAAGAATAAGAGGGTGACTGTTATCACGTATCCTAAGAATAAGAGGGTGACTGTTAGCAAGTGTCCTAAGAATAAGAGGGTGACTGTTAGCAAGTATCCTAAGAATAAGAGGGTGACTGTTAGCACGTATCCTAAGAATAAGAGGGTGACAGTTAGCAAGTGTCCTTAGAATAAGAGGGTGACAGTTAGCAAGTGTCCTAAGAATAAGAGGG
The DNA here is from genome assembly GCA_031769625.1 of Taudactylus pleione. Taxonomy (NCBI): domain Eukaryota; kingdom Metazoa; phylum Chordata; class Amphibia; order Anura; family Myobatrachidae; genus Taudactylus; species Taudactylus pleione. The sequence continues at coordinate 7,973,829 of JAUIMM010000069.1, forward strand.
TGACTGTTAGCAAGTATCCTAAGAATAAGAGGGTGATTGTAGCAAGTATCCTAAGAATAAGAGGGTGACTGTTAGCACGTATCCTAATAATAAGAGGGTGACTGTTAGCAAGTGTCCTATGAATAAGAGGGTGACTGTTAGCAAGTATCCTAAGAATAAGAGGGTGACTGTTAGCACGTATCCTAAGAATAAGAGGGTGACTGTTAGCACGTATCCTAAGAATAAGAGGGTGACTGTTAGCACGTATCCTAAGAATAAGAGGGTGAATGTTAGCAAGTATCCTAAGAACAAGAGGGTGACTGTTAGCATGTATCCTAAGAATAAGAGGGTGATTGTAGCAAGTATCCTAAGAATAAGAGGGTGACTGTTAGCAAGTATCCTAAGAATAAGAAGGTGACTGTTAGCACGTATCCTAAGAATAAGAGGTGACTGTTAGCAAGTGTCCTAAGAATAAGAGGGTGACTGTTAGCAAGTATCCTAAGAATAAGAGGGTGACTGTTAGCACGTATCCTAAGAATAAGAGGGTGACTGTTAGCACGTATCCTAAGAATAAGAGGGTGAATGTTAGCAAGTATCCTAAGAACAAGAGGGTGACTGTTAGCATGTATCCTAAGAATAAGAGGGTGACTGTTAGCAAGTGTCCTAAGAATAAGAGGGTGACTGTTAGCAAGTATCGTAAGAATAAGAGGTTGATTGTTAGCAAGTATCCTAAGAATAAGAGGGTGACTGTTATCACGTATCCAAAGAATAAGAGGGTGACTGTTAGCAAGTGTCCTAAGAATAAGAGGGTGACTGTTAGCAAGTGTCCTAAGAATAAGAGGGTGACTGTTAGCACGTATCCTAAGAATAAGAGGTTGATTGTTAGCAAGTATCCTAAGAATAAGAGGGTGACTGTTATCACGTATCCTAAGAATAAGAGGTTGATTGTTAGCAAGTATCCTAAGAATAAGAGGGTGACTGTTATCACGTATCCTAAGAATAAGAGGGTGACTGTTAGCAAGTGTCCTAAGAATAAGAGGGTGACTGTTAGCACGTATCCTAAGAATATGAGGTTGATTGTTAGCAAGTATCCTAAGAATAAGAGGGTGACTGTTATCACGTATCCTAAGAATAAGAGGGTGACTGTTAGCAAGTGTCCTAAGAATAAGAGGGTGACTGTTAGCAAGTATCCTAAGAATAAGAGGGTGACTGTTAGCACGTATCCTAAGAATAAGAGGGTGACAGTTAGCAAGTGTCCTTAGAATAAGAGGGTGACAGTTAGCAAGTGTCCTAAGAATAAGAGGGTGACTGTTAGCAAGTATCCTAAGAATAAGAGGGTGATTGTAGCAAGTATCCTAAGAATAAGAGGGTGACTGTTAGCACGTATCCTAATAATAAGAGGGTGACTGTTAGCAAGTGTCCTATGAATAAGAGGGTGACTGTTAGCAAGTATCCTAAGAATAAGAGGGTGACTGTTAGCACGTATCCTAAGAATAAGAGGGTGACTGTTAGCAAGTGTCTTAAGAATAAGAGGGTGACAGTTAGCAAGTGTCCTAATAATAAGAGGGTGACTGTTAGCAAGTATCCTAAGAATAAGAGGTGACTGTTAGCAAGTGTCCTAAGAATAAGAGGGTAACTGTTAGCAAGTGTCCTAAGAATAAAAGGGTGACTGTTAGCAAGTATCCTAAGAATAAGAGGGTGACTGTTAGCAAGTGTCATAAGAATAAGAGGTGACTGTTAGCAAGTGTCCTAAGAATAAGAGGGTAACTGTTAGCAAGTATCCTAAGAATAAAAGGGTGACTGTCAGCAAGTATCCTAAGAATAAGAGGGTGACTGTTAGCAAGTGTCCTAAGAATAAGAGGTGACTGTTAGCAAGTATCCTAAGAATAAGAGGGTGACTGTTACCAAGTATCCTAAGAATAAGAGGTGACTGTTAGCAAGTATCCTAAGAATAAGAGGTGACTGTTAGCAAGTATCCTAAGAATAAGAGGGTGACTGTTAGCACGTATCCTAAGAATAAGAGGTGACTGTTAGCAAGTGTCCAAAGAATAAGAGGGTGACTGTTAGCAAGTGTCCTAAGAATAAGAGGTGACTGTTAGCAAGTATCCTAAGAATAAGAGGTGTCTGTTAGCAAGTATCCTAAGAATAAGAGGGTGACTGTTAGCAAGTATCCTAAGAATAAGAGGTGTCTGTTAGCAAGTATCCTAAGAATAAGAGGTGTCTGTTAGCAAGTATCCTAAGAATAAGAGGTGTCTGTTAGCAAGTATCCTAAGAATAAGAGGTGTCTGTTAGCAAGTATCCTAAGATTAAGAGGTGTCTGTTAGCAAGTATCCTAAGAATAAGAGGTGACTGTTAGCAAGTATCCTAAGAATAAGAGGTGACTGTTAGCAAGTATCCTAAGAATAAGAGGGTGTCTGTTAGCAAGTATCCTAAGAATAAGAGGTGTCTGTTAGCAAGTATCCTAAGAATAAGAGGTGTCTGTTAGCAAGTATCCTAAGAATAAGAGGTGACTGTTAGCAAGTATCCTAAGAATAAGAGGTGTCTGTTAGCAAGTATCCTAAGAATAAGAGGTGACTGTTAGCAAGTATCCTAAGAATAAGAGGTGACTGTTAGCATGTGTCCTAAGAATAAGAGGTGACTGTTAGCAAGTGTCCTAAGAATAAGAGGTGTCTGTTAGCAAGTATCCTAAGAATAAGAGGTGTCTGTTAGCAAGTATCCTAAGAATAAGAGGTGACTGTTAGCAAGTATCCTAAGAATAAGAGGTGACTGTTAGCAAGTATCCTAAGAATAAGAGGTGACTGGTAGCAAGTGTCCTAAGAATAAGAGGTGACTGTTAGCAAGTGTCCTAAGAATAAGAGGGTGACTGTTAGCAAGTATCCTAAGAATAAGAGGTGACTGTTAGCAAGTGTCCTAAGAATAAGAGGTGACTGTTAGCAAGTATCCTAAGAATAAGAGGTGTCTGTTAGCAAGTATCCTAAGAATAAGAGGTGACTGTTAGCAAGTATCCTAAGAATAAGAGGTGTCTGTTAGCAAGTATCCTAAGAATAAGAGGTGACTGTTAGCAAGTATCCTAAGAATAAGAGGTGACTGCTAGCAAGTGTCCTAAGAATAAGAGGGTGACTGTTAGCAAGTATCCTAAGAATAAGAGGTGACTGTTAGCAAGTGTCCTAAGAATAAGAGGTGACTGTTAGCAAGTGTCCTAAGAATAAGAGGTGTCTGTTAGCAAGTGTCCTAAGAATAAGAGGTGACTGTTAGCAAGTATCCTAAGAATAAGAGGTGTCTGTTAGCAAGTATCCTAAGAATAAGAGGTGACTGTTAGCAAGTGTCCTAAGAATAAGAGGTGACTGTTAGCAAGTGTCCTAAGAATAAGAGGGTGACTGTTAGCAAGTATCCTAAGAATAAGAGGGTGACTGTTAGCAAGTATCCTAAGAATAAGAGGGTGACTGTTAGCAAGTATCCTAAGAATAAGAGGTGACTGTTATCAAGTGTCCTAAGAATAAGAGGGTGACTGTTAGCAAGTATCCTAAGAATAAGAGGGTGACTGTTAGCAAGTGTCCTAAGAATAAGAGGGTGACTGTTAGCAAGTGTCCTAAGAATAAGAGGTGACTGTTAGCAAGTGTCCTAAGAATAAGAGGGTGACTGTTAGCAAGTATCCTAAGAATAAGAGGTGACTGTTAGCAAGTGTCCTAAGAATAAGAGGTGACTGTTAGCAAGTGTCCTAAGAATAAGAGGTGACTGTTAGCAAGTGTCCTAAGAATAAGAGGGTGACTGTTAGCAAGTGTCCTAAGAATAAGAGGTGACTGTTAGCAAGTGTCCTAAGAATAAGAGGTGACTGTTAGCAAGTGTCCTAAGAATAAGAGGTGACTGTTAGCAAGTGTCCTAAGAATAAGAGGTGACTGTTAGCAAGTATCCTAAGAATAAGAGGTGTCTGTTAGCAAGTATCCTAAGAATAAGAGGTGTCTGTTAGCAAGTATCCTAAGAAAAAGAGGTGACTGTTAGCAAGTGTCCTAAGAATAAGAGGTGACTGTTAGCAAGTGTCCTAAGAATAAGAGGGTGACTGTTAGCAAGTATCCTAAGAATAAGAGGGTGACTGTTAGCAAGTATCCTAAGAATAAGAGGGTGACTGTTAGCAAATGTCCTAAGAATAAGAGGGTGACTGTTAGCAAGTGTCCTAAGAATAAGAGGGTGACTGTTAGCAAGTGTCCTAAGAATAAGAGGGTGACTGTTATTAAGTGTCCTAAGAATAAGAGGGTGACTGTTAGCAAGTGTCCTAAGAATAAGAGGGTGTCTGTTAGCAATTATCCTAAGAATAAGAGGGTGTCTGTTAGCAAGTATCCTAAGAATAAGTGGTGACTGTTAGCAAGTGTCCTAAGAATAAGAGGTGACTGTTAGCAAGTATCCTAAGAATAAGAGGGTGACTGTTAGCAAGTATCCTAAGAATAAGAGGGTGACTGTTAGCAAATGTCCTAAGAATAAGAGGTGACTGTTAGCAAGTGACCTAAGAATAAGAGGGTGACTGTTAGCAAGTATCCTAAGAATAAGAGGGTGACTTTTAGCAAGTATCCTAAGAATAAGAGGGTGACTGTTAGCACGTATCCTAAGAATAAGAGGGTGACTGTTAGCAAGTGTCCTAAGAATAAGAGGTGACTGTTAGCACGTATCCTAAGAATAAGAGGTGACTGTTAGCAAGTATCCTAAGAATAAGAGGTGACTGTTAGCACGTATCCTAAGAATAAGAGGTGACTGTTAGCAAGTATCCTAAGAATAAGAGGTGACTGTTAGCAAGTATCCTAAGAATAAGAGATGACTGTTAGCAAGTATCCTAAGAATAAGAGGTGACTGTTAGCACGTGTCCTAAGAATAAGAGGTGACTGTTAGCACGTATCCTAAGAATAAGAGGGTGACTTTTAGCAAGTATCCTAAGAATAAGAGGTGACTGTTAGCACGTATCCTAAGAATAAGAGGTGACTGTTAGCAAGTATCCTAAGAATAAGAGGTGACTGTTAGCAAGTATCCTAAGAATAAGAGGTGACTGTTAGCAAGTGTCCTAAGAATAAGAGTTGACTGTTAGCAAGTATCCTAAGAATAAGAGGTGACTGTTAGCAAGTGTCCTAAGAATAAGAGGTGACTGTTAGCACGTATCCTAAGAATAAGAGGTGACTGTTAGCAAGTATCCTAAGAATAAGAGGTGACTGTTAGCACGTATCCTAAGAATAAGAGGTGACTGTTAGCAAGTATCCTAAGAATAAGAGGTGACAGCAAGTATCCTAAGAATAAGAGGTGACTGTTAGCAAGTATCCTAAGAATAAGAGGTGACTGTTAGCAAGTGTCCTAAGAATAAGAGGTGACTGTTAGCACGTATCCTAAGAATAAGAGGGTGACTTTTAGCAAGTATCCTAAGAATAAGAGGTGACTGTTAGCACGTATCCTAAGAATAAGAGGTGACTGTTAGCAAGTATCCTAAGAATAAGAGGTGACTGTTAGCAAGTATCCTAAGAATAAGAGGTGACTGTTAGCAAGTGTCCTAAGAATAAGAGGTGACTGTTAGCACGTATCCTAAGAATAAGAGGGTGACTGTTAGCACGTATCCTAAGAAAAAGAGGGTGACTGTTAGCAAGTGTCCTAAGAATAAGAGGTGACTGTTAGCACGTATCCTAAGAATAAGAGGTGACTGTTAGCAAGTGTCCTAAGAATAAGAGGTGAGTGTTAGCACGTATCCTAAGAATAAGAGGTGACTTTTAGCAAGTATCCTTAGAATAAGAGGTGACTGTTAGCACGTATCCTAAGAATAAGAGGTGACTGTTAGCAAGTATCCTAAGAATAAGAGGTGACTGTTAGCAAGTATCCTAAGAATAAGAGGTGACTGTTAGCAAGTATCCTAAGAATAAGAGGTGACTGTTAGCAAGTATCCTAAGAATAAGAGGTGACTGTTAGCAAGTATCCTAAGAATAACAGGTGACTGTTAGCAAGTGTCCTAAGAATAAGAGGTGACTGTTAGCACGTATCCTAAGAATAAGAGGGTGACTGTTAGCAAGTCTCCTAAGAATAAGAGGTGACTGTTAGCAAGTGTCCTAAGAATAAGAGGTGACTGTTAGCAAGTATCCTAAGAATAAGAGGTGACAGTTAGCACGTATCCTAAGAATAAGAGGTGACTGTTAGCAAGTATCCTAAGAATAAGAGGTGACTGTTAGCACGTATCCTAAGAATAAGAGGTGACTGTTAGCAAGTGTCCTAATAATAAGAGGTGACTGTTAGCAAGTGTCCTAAGAATAAGAGGTGACTGTTAGCAAGTATCCTAAGAATAAGAGGTGACTGTTAGCAAGTGTCCTAAGAATAAGAGGTGACTGTTAGCAAGTGTCCTAAGAATAAGAGGTGACTGTTAGCAAGTATCCTAAGAATAAGAGGTGACTGTTAGCAAGTATCCTAAGAATAAGAGGTGACTGTTAGCAAGTGTCCTAATAATAAGAGGTGACTGTTAGCAAGTGTCCTAAGAATAAGAGGTGACTGTTAGCAAGTATCCTAAGAATAAGAGGTGACTGTTAGCAAGTATCCTAAGAATAAGAGGTGACTGTTAGCAAGTGTCCTAAGAATAAGAGGTGACTGTTAGCATGTATCCTAAGAATAAGAGGGTGACTTTTAGCAAGTGTCCTAAGAATAAGAGGTGACTGTTAGCACGTATCCTAAGAATAAGAGGGTGACTGTTAGCACGTATCCTAAGAATAAGAGGGTGACTGTTAGCAAGTGTTCTAAGAATAAGAGGGTGACTTTTAGCAAGTGTCCTAAGAATAAGAGGGTGACTTTTAGCAAGTGTCCTAAGAATAAGAGGTGACTGTTAGCACGTATCCTAAGAATAAGAGGGTGACTGTTAGCACGTATCCTAAGAATAAGAGGGTGACTGTTAGCAAGTGTCCTAAGAATAAGAGGTGACTGTTAGCACGTATCCTAAGAATAAGTGGGTGACTTTTAGCAAGTGTCCTAAGAATAAGAGGTGACTGTTAGCAAGTATCCTAAGAATAAGAGGTGACTGTTAGCAAGTGTCCTAAGAATAAGAGGTGACTGTTAGCAAGTGTCCTAAGAATAAGAGGTGACTGTTAGCAAGTGTCCTAAGAATAAGAGGGTGACTGTTAGCACGTATCCTAAGAATAAGAGGGTGACTGTTAGCAAGTGTCCTAAGAATAAGAGGTGACTGTTAGCACGTATCCTAAGAATAAGAGGGTGACTTTTAGCAAGTGTCCTAAGAATAAGAGGTGACTGTTAGCAAGTATCCTAAGAATAAGAGGTGACTGTTAGCAAGTATCCTAAGAATAAGAGGTGACTGTTAGCAAGTGTCCTAAGAATAAGAGGTGACTGTTAGCACGTATCCTAAGAATAAGAGGGTGACTGTTAGCAAGTGTCCTAAGAATAAGAGGTGACTGTTAGCACGTATCCTAAGAATAAGAGGGTGACTTTTAGCAAGTGTCCTAAGAATAAGAGGTGACTGTTAGCAAGTATCCTAAGAATAAGAGGTGACTGTTAGCAAGTATCCTAAGAATAAGAGGTGACTGTTAGCAAGTGTCCTAAGAATAAGAGGTGACTGTTAGCAAGTGTCCTAAGAATAAGAGGGTTACTGTTAGCACGTATCCTAAGAATAAGAGGGTGACTGTTAGCAAGTGTCCTAAGAATAAGAGGTGACTGTTAGCACGTATCCTAAGAATAAGAGGGTGACTTTTAGCAAGTGTCCTAAGAATAAGAGGTGACTGTTAGCAAGTATCCTAAGAATAAGAGGGTGACTTTTAGCAAGTATCCTAAGAATAAGAGGTGACTGTTAGCAAGTATCCTAAGAATAAGAGGTGACTGTTAGCAAGTGTCCTAAGAATAAGAGGTGACTGTTAGCACGTATCCTAAGAATAAGAGGGTGACTTTTAGCAAGTGTCCTAAGAATAAGAGGTGACTTTTAGCACGTATCCTAAGAATAAGAGGGTGACTTTTAGCAAGTGTCCTAAGAATAAGAGGTGACTGTTAGCAAGTATCCTAAGAATAAGAGGTGACTGTTAGCAAGTATCCTAAGAATAAGAGGTGACTGTTAGCAAGTATCCTAAGAATAAGAGGTGACTGTTAGCACGTATCCTAAGAATAAGAGGGTGACTGTTAGCAAGTGTCCTAAGAATAAGAGGTGACTGTTAGCACGTATCCTAAGAATAAGAGGGTGACTTTTAGCAAGTGTCCTAAGAATAAGAGGTGACTGTTAGCAAGTATCCTAAGAATAAGAGGTGACTGTTAGCAAGTATCCTAAGAATAAGAGGTGACTGTTAGCAAGTGTCCTAAGAATAAGAGGTGACTGTTAGCAAGTGTCCTAAGAATAAGAGGGTGACTGTTAGCACGTATCCTAAGAATAAGAGGGTGACTGTTAGCAAGTGTCCTAAGAATAAGAGGTGACTGTTAGCACGTATCCTAAGAATAAGAGGGTGACTTTTAGCAAGTATCCTAAGAATAAGAGGTGACTGTTAGCAAGTGTCCTAAGAATAAGAGGTGACTGTTAGCAAGTATCCTAAGAATAAGAGGTGACTGTTAGCAAGTATCCTAAGAATAAGAGGGTGACTTTTAGCAAGTATCCTAAGAATAAGAGGTGACTGTTAGCAAGTGTCCTAAGAATAAGAGGTGACTGTTAGCAAGTATCCTAAGAATAAGAGGGTGACTTTTAGCAAGTGTCCTAAGAATAAGAGGTGACTGTTAGCAAGTATCCTAAGAATAAGAGGTGACTGTTAGCAAGTATCCTAAGAATAAGAGGGTGACTTTTAGCAAGTATCCTAAGAATAAGAGGTGACTGTTAGCAAGTATCCTAAGAATAAGAGGTGACTGTTAGCAAGTGTCCTAAGAATAAGAGGTGACTGTTAGCAAGTATCCTAAGAATAAGAGGTGACTGTTAGCAAGTATCCTAAGAATAAGAGGTGACTGTTAGCAAGTATCCTAAGAATAAGAGGTGACTGTTAGCAAGTGTCCTAATAAAGCGATGGTGAGTGTTACACACAGAACTAGTACCTGTTGTGCTTCTGTTTGCAATAATAAGTTCATCAATCCAATACCATTTCTTTTCTGAATTTTCCATTTGTAACAACAGAATCTGATCTACATATATTGATGATTGTGTAGTAACATCTTCTAGTGAATCACGTAGACAGGTCCAGAGATTAGTGCAGCCAAAATTCCATCTAACACATGAAATAAATGTTCAGTTAGTCACACTGAGACCGATCCCGATAATGTTTAAGACTAGATGATCTTGAATACCCTTCTTGCTCAGTATATAGCATAGATTTTAGTATTAGAATTAGCTTATCAGACAATGGAGGGTCAGACTTAGCATACCTGCTTCAATCATTATCCTGGCTACTGTCTGTGTTGAGTTAGTATTTACTAACATTGGGCCTGATTCAGAGATGGACGGATTTGCACAGCCGCACGCAAGCCTGGAGTCACCATCGGAACAATCGCGACCATCAGTCGCGATTGTTGTCCCTTTGCCAGGCTGCGGGAGCTAAAGCTTACTGCAGCCTGGCCAGTGCCTGGTCGTGCAGACCCTTGCCTCGTTCCTCCTGGAAAACGGAAGCAACAGGCCTCTGTTTACGGGAATGGATGCTCAGACACACCCCTGCTCTGCCCCCCGAAATGCCGCGGTATGTCAATCATGCTGCAGCTTGGGGGGCTGTGAACAGGTGCAGACCCCAAAACATCGAAGATGTACGTTCATCCGTGCCCGAACAATGTAAATAGGGTCCGCGTGTCCTCTTAGCCCCAGGGATGGTGGGGTAAGGTTTAGGTCAGTTAGCGGGGTTAGTGTTAGGTTTTGGGGGGGAGGTTAGTATCAGGTACCCCTAGGGGGGATGGTTAGGGTTAGGCACCCCCAGGGGGAGGTTATGGTTAGGCACTAGGGGGGGAGGTTAGGGTTAGGCACCACTAAGGGAGGGTTAGGGGGGGTGACAGGGGAGGTTAGGGTACTTACTTGCCTCTGTCGGGATCTTCATCCTGTCGGGCAGCCGCTGTTGGGATTTGTCCTGGCGGCTATACAGCCCTGGCATTTCAATCCCATTCCCTCTGAATCAGGCCAATTGTGTGTGCATGTGTTTCCCCCCAAAGTCTAGGACATACACTTAGATTAAGGATAATTGTTTTCTGACTACAATGTGTGTTTCTCACTAGGGTGCACCGGAATAAAGGCCTCTGTGCAGCACTGTGGAATAGAGTGATATTTATGCACTGAAGCATTATAATGCTTGCCGCTATTGTAGATGACTTGAGAGATGAAGACCACTTACCTTTCTGGAAGAGATTCCTGAAATTTCCATTGGCATGTATAATTTTGTGTCACTGTGCTTTGAAATGGGCCGCTATAGGTCAGTGTGACCATGATATAGTCTCCCAGATATCCCTTATACGCAAAACACACCTGTAAAATGATCAGACAATAGGATGTATTTAGTGACTCAGATGACAACAGATCAATCCACTCCCAGCCATGTTATTAGTAAATATCCCATCTCTCATTCAGCTGCTGAGTGCAGAGGCCCTGATTCAGAACCGGACGCTCTGAAAGAGCGCTCGCTCTGAATCAGGGCATTTTTTTTTTGTGTGCGGCCTCCTGGCCGCTCGCATAGCTGTGGGTGACCACCCACAGCTATAGCGAGCGGCCAGGTAGATGGTCGCGATGGTCAAGACCATCACGACCATCGGGCTTGCAAGGAGATCCTTGTGGTAGGGTCTCGTGGCCGCAAGCCCCAGAGAGATTTTGGCTCTAACAGAGCCGGAATCTCTCCACTGACATCACTCATGACGTCAGTGGGGCCGCCCCCAAATAGCAGGCATTCACATGGGAACGCCTCCGTTTGGGTAGCCCCCCCCCCCCCGGCCCGCTCACCAAAGGGGGCGAGCTATCACTCAACATCAACAGCTCGCCCCCTTTGTTGCGAGACCCAGAACGACAGAGTGCCCGTCGCTATCCAGGTCTCGCGCATGCACACGACGGAGCCGGCTCCATCGTGCGCATGCGGACTGGGCCACCATCGACCCGGTTGTGAGCGCTCAGCGCTTGCACGGGTCTGAATCAGGCCCATAGAGTGGCTAATTCCCCATGATTTGTTTTAGGTATCTGGTGCAGGAAAGAGATAAAGTATGTACAGAGTCTGAGGTTACAATGAGTTTATTTTGGAATTTCTAATCGGATTTAATCTAAAGATGCCCAGACACAGTGAGAATTGTTAGACCTAATTTGCCGCAAATCACAACATTTACTTACCCCAGTATACATACAGTGGGGACCATGGGCTTGGTTCAGAGTTTTACGCTATTGCTGCCGGAGCTGTGGACATGCGAAGATATGCTAATGCATCAGTGGCCGGGACCTGTTACTGAGATGCCCGCAGCATCCATCGCAGCTGTCCGCACTGCGTACACATGTGCAGCATCAGATGCAGATTATGCAAACATCAGCTCCTTGGGTGAGTCTATGGTCACACGGAATGGCCGCTGTAACTGAGATGCCGGAGCCATGTTTTCTGCGTACGAGGTCGCAGATATGTGACTCGCCCCCGAAACGATCTAGACACGCCTGCATTTTTATCCGACACTCCCCAGTACCTCCTCAAAATGCTCCCTGCCTGTCACTCACACTGCGATTAAAGACTTGTAGCGTGTGACTACGGTAATGTACCTTGACGCATGAGCAGAGGCCATGATTCAACCAAGTGGCTCTTGGCGGAGGGTAGACTCCTATCTCCCTCCGTATCTACATCCCCCCCTCCCTTAGATGACCCATGTGCGGTGAGGTTGGTCTCCACTAATCTATCCCATTTTCTGTATCTTTAACAATTACCCTATTGCTTGGTTCATGGCTGCTTACGTGCTCATACTGTATCTCGTGGACCTTCCTCTTTCCCGTCCTCACCCCCCACTCTTACCCCCCATTTGAGGAAAACATGATCACCTATAAATGTTTGTTCAAGCTATACTTTTAACTTTTGTTCCTGACAATTGTTTGTTCCATGCTTAACTTTGGTTGAGCAACGGCACTCGCTCTATATGTTCTCTGAGACGCTTTTCCCTATACCACAATGCCATTGTTCTTCTTTCACATTTGTAATTTTGAATGAACCACTCAAAATAAAGAATTATAAAAAAAAAAAAAATGATAGGTAGAATTTGATTGGTTGCTATGAGCTAGTATTCCATTGGTCCACTATTTAGAAGGCTTGATACCTCCTCCCCCCCAAATCGGATAGAGGTCTGACATACCAAAGAGCTGACCGTCTGGATCACCCAGTGTATGTCCAGCTTAGGGCTCTCAGTGCTGCTTTTATTTTGTGCCAAATCTAAAAATAAAAGCACTTTAACTTGAAATATATGCCTGATGGGAAACACAAGCGTACCGGCCCAGTCAAACTCCCCACCTGCCGCTGTCCGCGGAGTATGTCTCTGATGGGTGCTGGGAAAGCGGTCCAACAATACGCAATGATTATGCTAGCTTTTTATTGGTTGACAAGCAAGACAATAGGACCTTCATCAAAAGATCACAGCATTGTCTATTACTGAAATGATAGGTCACACCTAGCCACAACATTATTGGTCCCTCAATCCTTAAAAGAAAAAATTAAGAATTGTGTTGCCTCCAGTAATATAAAAAGATAATCTAATAAGTATGTGCCCTGCTACCTAAATACAAACTTTATATATGCAATCTTTAAATTCCAATAAGGGTAATTTCTAATAGGGGCTGCCAGAGGCACCAGGCAGGGATCCCTGCTTCATCATCTCTGATGGCCAAAGCCTTCACCTGGGACTACTGCACCTCACATACCGAGCGGGAAATCCACCACTGGCTGACTGGTTTTGTCTGATGATCGCAGGTGATCACCAGCTAAGGGGGCCACATAATGTGAAAGAGGGGACTCTTCCCCTCATAAGGGACACAAATGCTTTTCATAGTGTCATAATTATTGAAAGCCACTCTCTCTCGTGCATATGACACATCATTACATTATTATACTGTGTACAAATAGGGTAATGATAATGAGACATGACCTAATCACATGCCTTGTAAGTACGATTTTGCTTTTCCAACTCCAGATGAGCCCACATATGCTTACTGTATTTCATTTCAGATTTTATTTCAATAGGGATCAATGATCTTTACCTCATACCTCATTAGCTCTTTGTTCATTCTTTGGTACAACGTAATGTGTACATCATTCATAATGGTGTATGTTCAATTCTAAATGAGGCCCAGGGGTTTTTATTAGACAACTGATTACAGACAAACCAATGCTGCTTTTGCGGAGTGCCACCCGTTGTTAGGCTTTCCATAGAGATTAATGATCCCTACTCCAATCTTTGCTATTACTGTGATCCCCATAAAAACAGGACCATTGAGTGTATTTCAGGCAGGTCCAAGACATACACTTAGGCCATGCCTGATTTGCTCTTATAGAGTCACTGCACATCTTAGTCTAGCTCACTGTCTGAATATACTTACATGACTGTACTTATTTAACTCGTATCTCGTTTGCACTGACCGCAAGCCTTTCAGAATATACTTCGGCATAAAGACGCTGAACCTCCCACAGTAAGGCTCCGCCCAGCCCGCTCGATCTCCTTCTGTCATCGTTTCATTCGTCCCTGATAGACACAAATCAGATATAAATAAAAAAAAAATTTAAACTCCTATGGTGCATACACACAGTCAGATTTTCTGTCAGATCTGAACGATAACGATTTAAAAAATTGTTCAATCGTTCACATCTGAAAGAAAATCGCCTGCAACGATGAACGATGCGCGTTCCCGATTGTCAGATAACGATATCTGACATTTGATGTGTTTGCAGTCAGATTTTGACGATTTAATTCATTTTAATACTGTCTGAAATCGTTCAATCGTTCAAATCGTTCAAATCATTGGTAAAATCGTTCAAATCGATAGTAAAAATTGTTCAATCGTTAATCGTTGATCTGACAGATCTGACCATGTGTATGCACCATTACAACCAATACTGAAACAAATTCATCTAGTTTGTGCCGTTCTCATATGTTCTTAGTTATAATAAAAAAAAATATGTCAGCTACAGTACGATGCAAAAACACACTAAAATGCTGAAATACAATACAGACAAGAAAAGCAAAAAAGTAAAATTAAAGGCAGCATAAGTAAAACAATTATAATATGATGTGGCAGAGTCCAGACCTAGGCCCTCATTCAGAGCCGTACGCTCTGAGCAGAGCGCACGCTCTGAATGAGGGCCGCCCTCCATAAAAATGGAGCGTCCTCCTGGACGCTCTTATAGCTGTGGGTCACCACCCACAGCCTAAACGAGCGTGCAGTTTGATGGCCGCGATGGTCGTGACCATCGCGACCATCGAAACTGCGAGCCGGAGCCTGCGGTTGAGGTTTTCAACCGCAAGCCCCGGAGTGATTTTGGCTCTATCAGAGCCAAAATCACTCTCACTGACATCACTAGTGATGTCAGTGGGCCGGCTTCTGATGGGAGGCGTTCCCGTGGGAACGCCCCCGTCAGGGAGGCACGCCCCCGGCACGCCCACCAAAGGGGGCGTGCTGTCAATCAACATCGACAGCACGCCCCCTTTGATCAGACACAACGAGCGAAGGACTTTCCTTCGCTCGTCGCGTCTGGCACATGCGCACGACGGAGCTCCCTCCGTAGTGCGCATGCTCAGTGCAGACCATCGACCCACTTGAGAGTGGACAGTCGCTTGCGAGTGGGTCTGAATCAGGGCCCTTATTTTATGTTAATATGAGTAAAGAAATTATGTGTTATCATTAAAATGTAATAACACACTCCATTAGGAACTGAGGGTCTGATTCAGACGCGCTTGTGAGCGCTCGCAATCAGGTTTGATGGTGGCCCAGTGCGCATGCGCACGACGGAGCCGGCTCCGTCGTGCGCATGCGCGAGACCCGGATAGCGACGGGCAAACCATCGCTCCGGGTCTCGTACTAAAGGGGGCGTGCTATCGATGTTGAGTGACAGCACGCCCCCTTTGGTGGGCGTGCTGGGGGCGTGGCTGCCCAGACGGAGGCGTTGTCAGTGATGTCAGTGGGAGTGCTTGCGGCTCTGTTTGAGCTGAAAGCACTCCAGGGCTTGCGGCAACTAGACCCTAGCACAAGGGTCCCGTTGCAAGCCCGATGGTTGCGATGGTCTTGACCATCGCGACCATCTTCCTGGCCACTCGCTATAGCTGTGGGTGGTCGCCCACAGCTATACGCTCTAAAAATCAAGAAGGACGGCCCTGATTCAGAGCGAGCGCTCTGTCAGAGCGTCCGGCTCTGAATCAGGGCCTGATTTAGAACTGGATGTGAGCCCTTGCAGTACATAGAAATGCGTTCTGCCACATGCGTAGAAAATATAGACACATTTAGGGGACGGCTCATGAAGGGTTGAACGCAAGTCAGTTTTGCATCTGTATTTTACGTTTCACATTGTGTATGCTCTGCAAGGCAGTGTAAGCAACTATTGGTCATTCCAAGTGCATCACCTTCAAATCCGCTGTGCAGGAATACCTCCTCTGAGGTCAGGTCTGTAACGCAATGCACTGACAGCATGTCTTCCACCACTGCCTGTATCTGTGATAGACAGGAGCATTTATTTCCAATACGTGGTGGACCTTCCAAAAGAAAAACTGTGAGGAGAGTTTGGGGGAGATGTACCAAAGCTTGAAGAGAGATAAAGAGGAGAGAGATAAAGTACTAACCAATCAGCTCCTAACTGTCATTATTCAAACACAGCCTGTAATGTGACAGTTAGGAGCCGATTAGTTGGTACTTTATCTCTCTCTCCACGCTTTGATACATCTCCCCCATTCTGTGATATAGCGTTAGTGTATGTTTTGTGTGGTGGTTGTTGTGGTGTGGTACTCACTTGGCCAGCGCTGCTGTTTACGTCAACCGGTTTACTTGTTACATTGTCCCAACAAAACTGCACCAGTCCAGTCCCGGAAAAATCCAACTTCTGAAGGAAACAGCTTGTAATTACTAGTGACATAGATGATCATACGCTGACAGGATAATTACCATACTGTATTACATAGGAGGAGGCCACAGCGCAAAAGCTTAAGCACCAACATATCATGGCTCACTGGGGCTGATTCAGACCCGCTTGCAAGCGGGTCAATGGTCGGGCAGTGCACGAACCCCGAAGCGAGTGAGAACTTCACTCGCTCGGGGCTCGCAGCAAAACGGGGCGGCTGTCGGTGTTGATCGACAGCTCGGCCCATTTTGTAGGCGGGTCTGGGGGGTGGCTGCACAAACGGAGGTGTTCCCGAAGGAACGCCTGTCGTTTGTGGGCGGCCCTACTGACATCACACATGATGTCAGTAGTGAACTTCCTGCTCTATTACCACAGGGTCTCGTCGCAAGCCCGATGGTCGCGATAATAGCGACCATCGCCAGGCCGCCCGCACAAGCTGTGGGTGGTCACCCACAGCTATGCGAGCGGCCTGGAGGTGGATTTTTTTTTTTAAATCCGCCCTGATTCAGAGCGAACGCTCTCAAATAGCGAGCGCCTCTGAATCAGGACCACTGTTCGAATTATAGTTATTCACTCACATCATCCTTTATACCAGTAGAATTTGGAATCTAATTTATTTATCTGCTGCTAAAGCTGCATACACACGGTACGATATATACAACCAACGATATCGCTGAACGATTTCCCTTGAACTTTTCTGTAGTGCAGGACAAACGATATCGGGTGTACACACTGAAAGATAACTATGATAGATGTCTTTCAGTGAAGTCATCCTGCCACATCTCTGAACAGGCGATTCTTGATGATATCATCCAAGTTGGCCTGCATGTACGGACGACCACAGACATCGTTATAGTCCATGCGGGAGCGGGCATTGTTGGTCGCTCATTGCATACACACTGAACGATACTTATTGTTGAACTATATCATTATCATTCAAAGATATCGTACAGAGGGCCTGATTCAGACCCGGTCGCAAGCGCTGCGCGCTCGCAACCGGGTCGATGGTGGCCCAGAGCGCATGCACACGACGGAGCAGGCTCCGTCGTGCGCATGCGCGAGACCCGGATAGCGACGGGCAATCCATCGCTCCGGGTCTCATACCAAAGGGGGCGTGCTCCTTGTGACATTAGATTTAGGAAGGTTTTTTTTTCTGCAGAAGTAAATAAATGTGGGTGCGTGTGGTGTGTGTGCAAACATTTGCTGTAAAGTCTCAGGGCCGGATTCAAACCCGCTGGCGAGCGGGTCAATGGTGCCCTAGTGCGCATGCGCACGACGGAGGCTGCTCCGTCGTGCGCATGTGCGAGACCCGGCTAGCGACGGGGAAGCCGTCGCTCCGGGTCTCGCTCCAAAGGGGGTGTGCTGTTGATGGTGAGTGACAGCACGCCCCCATTGGTGGGCGTGCCGGGGGCGTGGCTGCCAGACGGAGGCATTCCCATGGGAATGCCTACCGTCTGGGTCCGGCCCCACTGACATCACTAGTGATGTCAGTGGGAGTGATTTTGGCTCTGATAGAGCCAAATTCACTCCAGGGCTTGCAGTCACCGAGACCCTACCGCAGGGTCTCTTCGCAAGCCCGATGGTCGCGATGGTCTTGACCATCGCGACCATCATCATGGACGCTCGCATAAGCTGTGGGTGGTAACCCACAGCTATGTGATCGTCCAAGAGGCCGCACTATTAAAAAAAAAAAAACGCCCTGATTCAGAGCGGGCGCTCGTTCAGAGCGTCTGGCTCTGAATCAGGCCCTCAGTCTGGCTCTGACTATGCAAATGAAAATACATTCTATGAAATTCTCTAAAATGCAACAGAAAGCAGACGTTTGTTGTCAGGAAGCAATTAAATAACTATGTAATCCATTTTTGGTTTCAATAAAAAAAATTTTTTAAATTCATTGTTTCAACATATTGGCTTATTCCATTAGGCAACGTATCAGTACTGAAAGGGGGAAGGGCTGCTCACCCTAATTTTAAACATTATAAGAGGTGCTAAGACTTGTAGTACAATACAGGGAACAAGGAATGCAGGTGCACACTGAGGGCCTGATTCAGAGCCGGACGCTCTGACAGAGCGCTCGCTCTGAATCAGGGCCGTCCTTCTTAATTTTTAGAGCGGCCTCCTGGCCGCTCGTATAGCTGTGGGTGACCGGCTCCGTCGTGCGCATGCGCACTGGGCCAACATCAACCCGCTTGCGAGCGCTCAGCGCTCGCGAGCGGGTCTGAATCATGTCCTCAGTACTAAGAATAATGACAGTCAAAATAATCCTGATAAACTCTACAATGAATTAACATGGAGTATAAATGAGGTTCTTAGTACATGTTTGCCCATCCACTATTATAGGAAGTCCTGGATACATTGATATAATGTCTTAGTATTAGGGATGTTAGGGACCTGTCTGATGGGGTTCACCTTGACGTGGTGGATGGGTAAACATCTTTGGACAAACATGTACCAAGAACCTCATTTATACTGCATGTTAATTGTAGAGTCTATCAGGATTATTTTGACTATCATTGCTCTCAGTACTGAGGGCTTCATTCAGAGGCGGCCGTACGGTCTACGACCACACGGCCGCCTCGATGTTTGTCCAGTGCGCATGCGCACGAGGGAGCCGGCTCCTTCGTGCGCATGCGTGAGACCCACTACGACCGACAGCGCCGGTCGTAGCGGGTCTCTTTCCAAAGGGGGCGAGCTGTTGATGTTGATTGACAGCTCGCCCCATTTGGAAGGCGGGCCGGGGGGGTGGCAGCCCAAACGGAGGCGTTCCCATGGGAACGCCTGCTGTTTGGGGGAGGCCCCACTGACATCACTAGTGAAGTCAGTGGAGAGCTTCCGGCTCTGACAGAACCAGAAGCTCTCCGGGGCTTACGACAAGTGAGACCTTACTCTAGGGTCTTGGTGTAAACCCACAGCCTAACGACCGAAACAGAGGCAGGCGGTCAGGATGCAAGCGGCCGCCCAGTTTCTGAGCGACCGCTTGCATCCTCCGACCGCTTGTAAGCGGCCGCTCGTTCGCTCTGAGTGATGTTCGCATGCGTATGGTTTGCAATGCGCATGCGCAAACCAGTCATTGCGGTCGGAAATCGTGCGCTTGTAAAACAACGAGGGGCTGCTAATTTGATTGACAGAATGTACCGTTTGTGGGTGGTAACAGGGGAAGGTGCTTGAAAACGGGGGAGTGGAGATCCGAACGCAGGCGTGTCTTACGGTCAAAACGGCGTTTAATGGGAGTGCATAATTAGTAAAGGAGCATCATCGACCACGTCACTTGGTTGTCTTTTAGCCTGAACTGCAGTGATAGTGGGAAGTAAATCCTACCACAAGCACTACGAGCAGTTCAGATGCCTTTCGATGTTCCCAATTAATCTAATAAATAACGGAGATGACGTGTGATGCGAACGGCAAAGGGGCGTCTTTACAAAATAGCGAGCGCATTTTTCGGACGTTCGCTCAGACATAGAGGCGTCATCACACCACAAAGAGCGAGCGCTCAATTTAAATATCCGGCCTCTTTTTAAGAACGAGCGTCCGCAAATAGCATCCGGGTCTGAATCAGGCCCTGAGTGTGCACCTGCATTCTTTGTTCCCTGCAACATATCATAACAAACGAAAAAACCCTCCTTCCCCTATTTGAGGTGTACAAACAGTATTTAGCTTTTCCTCTCCACACAAATGTAGGTACTGCTGATTGGACCACTACAAGAAATGATTGCGGAGCAAGTAAGGTTCTGCACAATACACAATTTCCCTGAGTACCGTTATCACCACAGCCAGTCTTTCCCAGCACAGAGGCCCTGATTCAGAGCCGGACGCTCTGACAGAGCGCTCGCTCTGAATCAGGGCCGTCCTTCCTGATTTTAGAGCGGCCTCCTGGCCGCTCGCATAGCTGTGGGTAACCACCCACAGCTATAGCGAGCGGCCAAAAAGATGGTCGCGATGGTCAAGACCATCGCGACCATCGGGCTTGCGACGAGACCCTTGTGGTAGGGTCTCGTCTGCCGCAAGCCCTGCAGTGCTTTTGGCTCTATCAGAGCCGAGAGCACTCCCACTGACATCACTTGTGATGTCAGTGGGGCCGGCCCCAGACGGTAGGTGTTCCCATGGGAACGCCTCCGTCTGGCCAGCCACGCCCTCGGCACGCCCACCAAAGGCGGCGTGCTGTCACTCACCATCGACAGCACGCCCCCTTTGTAGCGAGACCCATAGCGACGGCTTGCCCGTAGCTATCCGGGTCTCGCTCATGCGCACTGGCCCAACATCGACCCGCTTGCGAGCACTCAGCGCTCGTGAGCGGGTCTGAATCAGGCCCAGAGACCCTAGAGGTGAGCCAAGTCTTCAACATGCTGATCACTTTGAAGAGGAATGTAATTTAGGTTGCACACATGATTGCTTTTAGAGGAAATCAGGATACACCAGCACTTCATGTCCTTGTCTTCCTATGTACAGATCTGTCCTATAGCATCTTTGCTGATCGCACTAAAAACATGCGAATGCATCGCACCATGCGATTAGCCACGGGTGCGTGCGCCATGCCACGCGCTGCATTTGCATCATGCAATCTCATGGAGTCGCGGATTCGAAGGCAGTGCGTGAACCAGCTCTCGTATACGCGTCTCGTGCCATGTGTGGCGCTAATTGCTGCAAAAGGCGGCAAAGATGCAAGAGGACACATCTGTATAAGGAAAGTAGTTTTTTAACTGAATGAAATGAGTATCTGTTTGTATAGGTAGGTATATACAGTAGATACTCCATGTAATATCTGTATAGAGGACCGGAGAAGCCATACCTCTTACCTGTATATCAGGAACATGGGCAGACTCAGCTACTATCTGATGTTTCTCTCGCTGATAAGTAGTTATGAACTCTGGGCTCAGCCAGGTGTTGTGAATCTGGACCCCGATTTTCATGCTGGACTTTGGTCCTGTCCCTCGCTGCAACATCTCCATGTAATATCTCCTGCCCCGGGAAAGTTCCATTTTGGGGGATTTCTGTTTCCAGCGTCCATCCCAGTTCATATCCCAGTGGTCAGTCCATGCTGCAATGCCATGTGGAATGGAGGCCACCTCAACCTGCAAAGGACATTTCACCATATTGTAGTTGTAACGTGATTCCTGTACAAATACAGAACGCGTTGCACTATCTTCAATAAGACACAAAATGCTGTAATATCAGCTAAGCCCCTGTTTTCACTGAACTTTTTCTGTTACTTTGCGTAATTTTGCACCTGGGCAATACCATGTTGCACTGCATGTGGGGGTAGATGCACTGGCATCACTAGTGGGGTGCGGGCCGCACTGGGTGACACCATCCGAGGGGGTGACACCAAAACAGCAGAGCTGTTCTGCTACTTTGGTGTCACTCCCATCGGATGGTGTCACCGTGAAGCCCGGACACGGAGAGAGTCAGGGGAGAGACTGTCGGCTGCCCCAGCAGCTACAGGAGCTCTGGTGAAGCCCAATGTGTGCCGAGAACTGAAGGCAGTAACGCCCCCAAGATCGGCACACACAAGGGGGTGTGGCATCGCGGGTCGTGGCCACGCCCTTGCCATGAAGCCACACCCCCTTTCGAAGGACACGCGACTACGGTGCTCCAAAGAACTCAGTCTAGCCGAACTGGGTGTCACCCAGGTAAGTGACGCCTCTCCGTAGATGTACAATGTGCAGGGAGATTTAGATTAGGGAGGGGCATGTCCAGACTCGAATCTAAATTGTATGTAAAAATAAATGTGTCCAGCATTTGTGTTAGGGAAGGACAATCAGCGATCCGATATAAATATTGGGAAAAGGTATTAGTGAATTGGCCCAGTAAAGAATTCGGGCCTGATTCAGAGATGTATGCTAACCCAATGGTGCATGCACAGGACCAGTGGTGGCTCCAGGGGTGGGGCTGCAGCGCAGTCCAAAATTCAAACAGGGGAGCCACACCAACTGCCACTCCCAACAGCAAAATCCCGGCATGGGACTAATGATAGGTTTCTAAATACTGTCGCCTATCACTAGCCCCACGTCGAAATCCTAATGCCCGGCATACCGATTGTAGGTAAGCAGATAGCTGCGGGGGGGGGGGAGTGTTTGGTTTAGGGTATTAAGGTTAGGCACCCCCTCCCAGGAGGGATAGGGTTAGGCTAGGGGAAGGGAGGGTTAGGGCCAGGCACCCCCGGGGGGAGGTTAGAGTTAGGCACCCTCCCTGGAAGGTTATGTTTAGGGTGAGGGGAGGGGGGGGTTAGGTTTAGGCATCCCTGGGGGGAGGTTAGGGTTAAGCACTGGGGGGGAGGTTAGGGTTAGGCAATCCTAAGGAAGGGTTAGGGGGGGAGAGGGTTAGGGATAGCCTTTATACTTACCCTGTCGGGATCTCCATATGCCGGCCTTCCGGCTTTGGTATTTAATCCGCCGGGCTGACGTCCGGTGGTATAACATACCAATTCCATTCTTCACAGTTATTATATAGTATTTCACAGATGTGTCTTCATTTACCTATCTGTCTGGACGAACACTACTTAGACAGAGCAGCTGGTGAGAAGGTGTCAGAAGCTAGTACAGAACACCAGTATGTGACACCTGCCCACAAGATATATTTTTTCTCTAGGGTATCACATCAAAGGTCCGGCTGCAAGGACAGTTCACATCCCTTTCCCCTACTCTCTGTGCTGTAAACAGGGGGTGATGGTGTCCCATAGCCCCAATGGTGGCGGATGCAGTTCCTTCAGGGATAATCAGATCAGTGCATGATCACTCCCCAACACTTGGCCAAGCCTCTCTTTAGTAGTGGACCCAACCAAACTCTTGGCAGGATTGTTCCCAGGAGACATTATAGATCATACATGTTGACTCCTTCGGACAGCTGAGAAGACTCTCAAATTTTGGGGGAGTCTCACGGACTCCTGGGAGAATAGGTTAGTTTCCGCATCCCACCCACTGTCTGTTTGTTGCAGAATTGCACCTTTGGGTGTGATTTGCCCAGCGCTCTCCCACAGTGGCCATCTGCACTGAACTCTCCCAGAGGGAAAGTAAAAATATAGGCGAGCATGTCGGTATGTACTGGATAAGTAGCGGAATGTACAGCTTCGCGGATGCGGTGCTCAGTACATCCCACCCTTAGACCCATATGCCCATTATGTAAATATCTACACATAATATGTTCTATTTTTATTGTTAATTAGTATACTGAGACAAGCCAACATAAAAAGCAGGATGTGCAATCAATTACTCGTATAGCAAAAATATAAGTTAAAGTCCTAAAAATATTCATTACAGCTCCCCCTAGTGATGGGGCATTTTGCAGTGCAATGGTCACAGCTCATTAGCACCATTGTACCTTTGCTTCTGCCTCCTCTGATTGGCTCATGTAGAGTTGAGCCTCACTGTCTGATTGTATCCAAAATGTGTAATTGTTTGTCTCTGGAGTTACAAAGAAACCACTCAGTCTCGCACTGTAAAGAAAGGAACATCTTACTAATGTTACATGTACAGCATTACAGACATTGCAGTTTTATTAGAAGAATATATTCTATTTGTAGTATAAGTTTATCTTTGCTGACTTTTTGTTTAGGCATCAAGGGCCTGAATCTGAATAGGACACAGTCGTTGAATTTGAATTTGCGTCCGTCGCGACAGCCTATGGATGAGTCAGTGATTTACGTAATACCGATATTTATGCAGATTGAGCGATTGTTTGCCATTGCAGAGGCGTGTAAGCAGCATTTGGTTTGCGATTGTGCTTGCGCAGGAGATTGATTCGCAAAGTGAGTGACAGATAGTCAGCGTTTGGGGATGGTAACGGGGGCTGGTTAGGCACATGCAGGTGTGTGATCTTTAAATGCTATTTTATGGGTGTGCATAAATGAGCCATTGCTTTCTCCTGTGAAGCATGAGAACTGCAGTGTTTGCGGCTGGTCAGACTTGACATACAGGTACGTGGCTGCCCGATCTGTCTCAATGTTACCTGTATTTACTCAGTTGCACGTCATCGGATGGATATGAGAAGGTAGCAGTGAGCATCCCAAAGCTCGGGTAAGCTCTGGAAACATTAGCATATTTCCACACCTGTGTTCCATGGAAACCTCAACACATCAGAGGGCAGCTGCAGACTCCCCCTAAATGCTCCAGTTTTGCTGGCTGGCTATCAATTAAGGGCTGCAGGCTCTTGTTTCTTTGTATTAGAGTGAAACCTTCCCATTTCTTACTAGTAACTTTCACTACTTGAGCAACATGCCGTTTGAATGCTGCGACGTAACCCTAATTCTAAATCTGGCTGATTTCTAGATATCATCCAGTGTATCTAGCAGTCCCCCCTCAGCTTTTGCACACCCACCCCACCAAATGCAAAGGGGCATCAAGAGACTCAAATTGTCCCAAAAACTGTAAAGCAAATAAATATGTACAGTTATATGACATAGTGTATGACTATAGTTTACATCAGAAAATTATGCTGTCCAGGAGAGTTTGTTTATTTTACTGCCCTTGGATTTGTCACAGATCTGCTGTATAGATAAGAATATCCCTTTAATGTTCTGTGTGTTTTCTTGTCTATCAGTTTCTTAAAAACTCATCTCACACTGTTCATTCAACAATACATCTGACCACCAGGTGGCGCCGCAAGCTGAGCATTTTACAATGAAACAATATTTGAGTGCAGAAATTTAGCCCCATTCAGTTAGTGTTTGAGTGATGACGAGGAAAGAAAGAAAAATGCTGGGCAGTAACCTCATAAACCAGTGAAAAATAAGGTAAAGTAATAGCTGCAACAATAACAATAAACTATAAAATCATCTTTGAAACGGTTAGTGAGCAACCCCCTCCCCCCAACAGGTGACATATTTAGCCATTAACAGGTTAAAAATGAAGATAGGAAGAAAACTGATTGTGAGGTTCCTGGTTACTGATTTATCACCTAAATCGCTGCTCGTGGGCCAGGACGATGTCTAACGGGGAACTGGCGTTGGGGACCACTATAAGTTGGTAACCTGGAGGCTCATCATTTATATCCTCATGATGTGATCCGTCCCACAGCTCGTACAGGAGCCCTCGGTTACCTATATATCAGATACAAAATACTCTAATTATTACAAACAAAATTCAGTGGTTAGTAATCATTCTTGTTCTCCAAAAGCCTGATATACATCTTAGCGCCTGTGATCGCCGTAACTTCAACGGCTTTCTCTGCAGCAAAGGGTGTGATACATTTTGACAATGTTGGCATTTATGTAGACATGTGAATGTCATCATGGTTATGTCTACATTGAGCATGTCAACATCTTCATTGATGTTGTCTGTGCCTAACCCCAATGGAAATGTCAACGTTATGCCAAATACGTTGACATTTTGCAGGAGTCGACATTAATGATGTTGATTTTTTAACCATATCTAGATCACTGTCGACCTTCTTCTGTCGACATTGTGAAAGTGTATGCTGTAACCGGAGACATGCCGCAGCAGAACAGAGCCATACTGATTCAGGTAGATCACATGTGGTTCATAAGATAATTTTCCCATTGGGCAGACATGTTCTACTTGGACCCTTTGAACTTAAGGAACAGGCCACACCCACTTGTGTCACATGATGCATCAGTGTGTCCCATTGGGCAGACATGTTCTACTTGGACCCTTTGTACTTAAGGAACAGGCCACACCCACTTGTGTCACATGATGCATTAGTGTGTCCCATTATGGAAAGCTGTGTCTTGTTGAATTTATCATTTTTGCACATTTACTGAAATAGATGGGGGGATGTTTACCCAGTCGCCCGCTGGAGTATGGCTTTCTTAGCAGCAGCAGAGATAATTATTATTATTATAATTTATTTATATGGTGCCACAAGTGTTCCGCAGCGCCTTACAAAGTACAAAAACAAATAAGTAACCAGTGACTTGCAATACAATACAAAGCAGGACATGGACATGGATAATAAACATAGCTATATTAGCGACCTTTACAACCACATAAGCAGCCAAGTGTTAGTTGCTCTAGTAGGGAGAAAAAGATAAATGAAAATACAGTAGGGAGAAGCAAAAGAGGGTAGAGGGCCCTGCTCGAAAAAGCTTACATTCTAAAAGGGAGGGGCAGACAAACAGGAGTGACACAGATGGGGTAGGTGGGGAGGAAGGAAGATGTAACAGCAAGTTAGGATGAGAGCTGGAAGGTTTTAATGAAGTTGTGGGTCTTAAGAGCTTGTTTGAATGATTGTAGAGAAGTGCAGAGTCTGATGGGGAGAGGGAGGAAGTTCCAAAGGTGGAGAGAAGCACAGGCAAAATCTTGGAGGCGGGAGTGGGAGGAAGTAATCAATTGGCATGAAAGGCGGCGTGTATTAAGTGAACGAAGAGGATGGACAGAAGAGTGAAGGGAGAGGAGATCAGAGATGTAAATGGGAGAGGAATGGGTGAGGGCTTTGTAAGTGAGTGTGAGAACCTTGAATTGGATTCTGAAAGGGAAGGGGAGCCAGTGGAGGGCTTGTAGGAGAGGGGAGGCAGATGTAGAGCATTTGGAGAGGAATATAAGCCGATCAGCAGTATTGAGGACTGACTGGAGAGGAGAGAGATGGGATTTGGGGAGGCCAGATAGGAGGAGGTTACAGTAGTCCAATCTGGAAATGACCAGTGAATGTATGAGGATTTTGGTGGCATCCTAGGTGAGAAAGAGTCTGATCTTGGAAATATTCTTGAGATTGAAACGACAGGACTGTGAGAAGTTCTGAATCTGTGGTTTGAAGGAGATGGAAGAGTCCAGGATGACTCCAAGTCAACGCATTTTTTGACTAGATGAGATAGTTATGCCATCTATTGATAAAGAAATAGTGGGAAATTAGGTTATGTGGTAGGGTGGGAAGATGATCAGCTCAGTCTTACACATATTAAGTTTGAGAAATTGCTGGGACATTCAGGAAGAAATGGCAGAAAGGCAATTGGAGATATGAGTAAGTAGAGAGGGGGAAAGATCAGGTGAGGAAAGGTAGAGTATCATCAGCATAGAGATGATAATGGAGGTCAAAAGAGCTGATGAGTTTACCTAAAGAGGATGTATAGAGAGAGAATAGGAGTGGTCCAAGAAAAGAACCTTGGGGAACACCTACTGTAAGAGGCTGTGGGGGGGAGGATGAGTAATGAGAGGAAACCGAGAAAGAACGGTCATAGAGGTAGGAGGACATCCAGGAGAAAGCAGTGTCACGTAGACCAAGGGAGTGAAGGATATGCAGCAGGAGAGGGTGGTCCACAGTGTTAAAAGCAGCAGAGAGGTCAAGGAGAATGAGCAGAGAGTAGTGGTCCTTGAATTTGGCAGCAATTAGGTCATTGCTGAGTTTCGTGAGGGCAGTTTCAGTGGAGTGGAGAGAATGGAAGCCAGACTGAAAAGGGTCAAGGAAGGAGTGGGAGGAAAGATGTGGTGAGCCAGTTGTAAACAATATGCTCTCAAGGAGATTGGAGGCAAAAGGGAGGAGAAAGATGGGTCGGTAGTTAGAGAGAATGTTAGGATCAAGGGTAGGATTTTTAAGTACGGGGGAGACAAGGAAATGCTTGAATGCAGAAGGGACAGGAGGGGATGGGGTCAAGGGGGAGGTGGAAGGTGGGGGGACCTGATGAGGGCCATGATTTCCTCTCCAGATACAGGGGAGAAGGATGTCAGCATCGGTAAAATGGATGGGATGGGGTGATCCGGGAAAGGAGTAGGTGGAGAGCTGGGGGACTGGTTGGATATGATGTCCTGATGAATGGAATTAATTTTAGATGTAATATAGTTAGCACAGTCAATGGCAGAGAGCAAGCAGTGGAGACGAGGAGGGGATGGGCAGAGAAGGGAGTTGAGGGTGGAAAAGAGACACTGGGGATTTGAGGACTGGGAGGAGATGAGATTCTTGAAATATGACTGTTTAGAGAGGGAAAGGACAGCACTGTAGGATGACAGGAGGAATTTGAAATGTAGAAAATCTGCCTGAGAGCGTGATCTTTTCCACTGTCACTCGGCGGTTCATGAACATTTTTGCAGGTATCTGGTGCTTTTGGAATGCCAGGGTTGAGGTGTGGATTTGCGTGGGTGAGTAATAATCGCCGGAGCAACAGAGTCAAGAGCAGAAGTAAGGGAGGCGTTGTATAGGGAAGTGGCTTGTTCAGGGCAGGAGAAAGAGAGGATAGGAGAGAGAAATGAGTCAAGTAGGGAAGAAAAGAAAGCAGTGTCGATAGCTTCAATGTTATGCTTAGTGATGGTGGCTTTCGGAGGTAGAAGAGGGGAAGGAGAGAGGGATAAATTAAAAGAGAGAAGGTGATAGTCAGAGAGGGGAAATGGGGAATTAGAGTAGGCAGAAATATCACAACGGTGAGTGAATACCAGATCAAGCAAATGCCCACTCGCATGGGAGGGTGAGGAGGTCCATTGGGAGAGGCCAAATGAATAATTGAGGGTGAGGAGTTTTGAGGCAAAGGATTCTGTGGAGATATCAAGTGGAATATTGAAGTTACCTAGGATAATAGAGGGAAGGTCTGAGGAGAGAAAGTGAGTAAGCCAGGAAGCAAAGTTGTCAAGGAACTTGGAGGAAGGGCCAGGGAGACGGTAAATGACAGCTACTTGGAGGTGTACTGGTCGGAAGAGGCATATAGCATGAACTTCAAATGTAGAGAATGTAAGGGATGGTTCTGAGGGTATGAGTAACCGGGGAATAGAAAGACCCCAACACCTCCACCATGGCGACCCCCAGGCCGGGCTGTGTGGGAGAAGGTGAGGTCCCCATAGGAGAGAGCTGCAGGAGAAGTGGTGTCAGAGGGTAAAATCCAGGTTTCAGTAATGGCAAGGAGATTCAGGGAGTTGGAGATGAAAAGGTCATGGGTGGGGGCCAGTTTGTTACAGAATGATCCATTCCAGAGGGCCCATTCCAGAGGGCACAGGACAGAGTGACAGAGTTGATAGAGAAATGTGAATGAGATTATCAGAGTTGCTATAGCATGGAGATGAGATTACTTCGGGAGACCGAGATGAATAGAGTGTAGAGATCATGCAGGCTCGTGAGCTAGGAGGGGAATAGGAGGTGAGCAGGGAGGGAGATTAAGGAGACGTGGATGGAGGTGGGGTGAAGTGACTGGGAGAGAAATGAGGGAGGAGAGATTAGCAGTGGGGTACCAGGATCCTGGGGGCTATAAGAGAAAGAAAATGGAGTAATGGGAGAAGAGAGGGAGGAAGGCAGAGAGAGAAGGGGAGATAGGAGGAGGTGGAGGAGACCAGGGGAAAAGGATAGAGGTGGAATCAGGGGGCAGAACAAAAGATTAGTTAGAAACTAAGTGACGGGAGGAGTTGTAGTTGTCAGGATGTGGCCTGGGAGCGGCCGCTACTCACCTCCAAACTGGCGTCTTTGGGCTTAGGTGTTCAGTCGCTGGGAGTGGAGGTGAGTGGTGTCTGAGTATTCTCCCCAGGGTCTGCTAGGGCTTCCATGCATGCGTCTGGTTTCCAGGGGTGTCGGGCATGGGCGCTGCCATGTTGGTCCATATCACCTGACTAGTCTCTCCCAATGGTAGTCCTGTGGTCACTCAGCTGATCCTCTGATCCAATGACCAGCTACCCAGTGGTATTTAAGTCTGACTCCAGGAACAGGAAACTGCTGTTCAACTTAGCTGTTCCAGTGATTGTTATGCTCTCCGGTGTTTCCCACAAAATATCTACAGTGTGTTGTTTCAGCCCTCAAGCTAACCACCAGTTTTACTTGTATTAGCTCCCAGTGTGTTACTTCAGCTCTCACAGAACTCCAGTGTTTTTTGTAAATCCCTGTGTTGTCTTTTAGTGTTCTGCTCAGCTCTCTAACTGCCTTCCTGTGTTCCTGTGGTGTCAGCTTTCAAGCTAATTACTAGTTAGCTCTCAGCTGGATCTATAGTAGTTCTCTGTGCAAGTCAGCACCTGGATCTCCTGTGTTCAAGTATTCAGTTCATAACCTGATCTCCTGTGCTCAAGTATTCAGTTCAGTTGCCGATCTCCTGTGTTCAAGTATTTCGTTTATAGTTCCAGTCTTCCTGCCACTCCCAGGTGCCTGTCCAGAGGGCCGCGACCTGTTCACTTGGTGCAGCGAAACCAATATCCCAACTGGAGGGGTCACTGGTGAAGACCACTAAGTGAGTTAGACTCGGCGCCTCCTGGCAGGTCTAGCCAAACCTGGGTTTGGCCGCAATAGGGAGACCTACAGTAGCACTGTCACTCCCCTGCTTGTTCCCTAACCACCCTAATTCCTGCCTTATTCCCATACGGTTCCTGACCGTAGTATATCTAGCTCCCGGGGCTGTTACTCCAAGTATTGCCCACTCCGGTGTCAGTGACAAGTAATTCAGGAGGTGGACAATAGCATAGTCCTTAATCTGCACCCAAAATCTTTTAATTGGGAGGCAATCCCACAGACAGTGAGATAATGAAGCATCTATACAGGCACACTTAGGACAAGCCAAGTGGGACTATAATCCCATCAAGGTACGTCTGGACGGTGATGGTGAAATAAACGGAAATGCATTTCTTTGTACACAGCAGCAGGTAAAGTTTTATTCGTGTAAAGCAATAGGGTTACAAGAGCTCTCTCGTCTAGATGTGGAAATTGAGAAACCTAATGAGTAATACCCGTAACGTCTATGTTTATCATAATAAGGCGCATGCAAAGTAGTGTAATAATAGGAGATGGCTTTAGATAGGATATTCTCATTCGAAACACCATATCCAGTGAGTAATTGATATCGAGAGTAGACAATGAGGCTAGGACAGTGGAAGTGTAGTGTTGAGCTTGTAAAGATCGAAAATCATGTGCAGTGAGAAATGGAAATAGCGAACTCGCCACTGAGAAAGAAAGTGGCTTTTTGTTGTCTATGGGCTCTATTTATCAACATTATTTTTACTAAAATAATGTGAAAAAGGGTGTTTTCACACCCTTTTCACATTATTTTAGTATCACCTATAGTTATTACAGGGCAATTGGAGTAGAATTCGTAAAATTCTACTCCAACCCCTAAGTATCACTTATTTTTAGTAAAGCAGATCACATTTCCCATAACTGTAATGGGAAATGAGGTCCGGCCAGAGTTACTAAAAATAAATGTGAAAAAATATCGGGGAAAGCCCTGTGATAATAACGCCACCTGCAGGTGGCGTTATCCAGGCTCTCCCCCGGTTACCGGACTCCAGCCCTGCTCTAACAGGGAGAGCAGAGCCGGGAGTCAGTCCCAGTGATCAGCTGTGTGGTCTAAACAGACCGCAAGCTGATCACTGTAAAAAAAAGAAAAAAAAAATAGTAAAAAAAAAAATTACTTACCTGACTCCAGGGACCGGTGATCGGGCCTCCGGTGATGTCTCCCCTCCGGTCAGCTGGTCTCCCACAGTGCACTGCTGCCCGGTCATCAGGTGATCGGGCCCCAGTGCAGTATGGGAGATCACCTGACCGAAGGAATGGAGGACATCACCGGAGGCCTGGAGCATGCAGGTAAGTGTAAGTAAGGGAGAGGGGGGTCGTGGGGGGAGGGGGGGTCACGGGGGGGTCAGCGATCACGGGGGCGGGGCTTAGCACCGGGGGCGGGGCTTTGCACCGGAGGGGGTAGCAGCGGCGACCGGTCGGCGCATGCGCGGGCACTTAATCACGGTATTGTTTGCGAAAATACCGTGATAAGGCTCCGGAGGGGATTCGCAGAGATAGAGCTTTATCGCAAGCTCTGTCCCTGCAAGAGATTTGTAGTAAATCCCTGTGATATTGCCTGAATTCGCAATGCGAATTCACTCGGTAATATCACACTACAATCTGCATTCAATATGCGGATTGTAGTAAATAGAGCCCTATATCTGATAAATGTTGGACACACCGAAGACCTCCCCTTGCCCAAGACCGAAAAGGAAGTGTGGCCTCCCCATTTTGACACTCAGGATTTGCTAAGAAGGGAGGGAAAAGAGAGTGATGACTATTAAGATTCCAAGTATTTCTTACAGTCTGCCAAGTAGACCAAACATTAATTAAAAGTGGATTAGCCAATAAATGAGGCGGAGTCTCTTGCTTGTGCATGTGCAAGAAACAAATTAGATCCATCTGAGGCAGAAACGTGTCACCATACAATAAGTGGGCAGCTTGTGAGTAAAGCTGAACATCTGGTATATTGCTGCCTCTTCCTAACCTCGTCTTTTGCAGAACAACCAAACTAATTTTTGTTTTTATTTGTCATTCCAAATAAAGGAACAAAAAGATGTGATAATAGTAGCCTCATCTGACTTAGAAAGCATTATAGGCAGCCGATACAAAATTCTTGGAAATACAATCACTGTGATAAGATCGGCTCTTCCTAAAAAACATGGGATAGGGGTAAGTGCTAATGGAAAAATGATGGAAGGAAAAAAGTGAGGCGTGTGACAACATATGTAAGACGTACATACAGTCACATTCTGTTAGCAAACCATCTGCATTGTGAATATAGCTGCGTGCGGACCTGCGTGTGACTCACGGTGTACTGACGAAAATTAATGGCTCATCCATACACGGAAACGGAGAACAATGAATTATATATCAGTACCTGGATGAGGGCCTCTCTGACTGTGTCTCTGAGGAGCAGTAGTACAGGTGATGAGTCTTGGTGACAGGTATTTGATTGTACAAGGGTTTCCTACCACGAGCAAAAACAATGGAAACATTAGTTTATTAAAGTTCTCTGTCCAACGGGTAATTCTCCCATTGTAGACAAGGTCACAATCCTTTAGTGTTTTTAAATTTTTTAGCAAAATAGAATTCCCATGTGTACAGGCTCGGCAAACTTCTGAACCAATATGATAAAGCAGTTCAATAAACAATATGTGAACAATCTGAGCACCTGTGGCAATTTTCTTCCACACCAATGCTCCTCTGATTCCTAGGGGAAGGTGCTAGTGCCACAATTCCATCCAATTTATACATTGTCATATTCTTCAAGTTTTTTCCTTGATGCATTGCGAAAAGCCCGTTTACTGTATGTGATTTTACTCTCTCCTTTACCTATATTTTACACCATACCCTCCCCGAATTTGGCCACGCCCCCCTCAGTACCCGGGCCCGTGGCTGCTCTTGGAAGCCCTGCAAGTAACCACCTCTCACACCTGACTACAAGACTTCTCCCACACTATCATGACGTCACTTGGCAGCACCGGCCCAGAAGTGCCCTGCTATTGCCCTCT
Source organism: Taudactylus pleione (assembly GCA_031769625.1). Taxonomy (NCBI): domain Eukaryota; kingdom Metazoa; phylum Chordata; class Amphibia; order Anura; family Myobatrachidae; genus Taudactylus; species Taudactylus pleione. The sequence goes on from JAUIMM010000069.1 coordinate 8,006,944, forward strand.
CCACAGCCTTCAAAACTTTAAACATACTGTGAAAACCCATCACTTTATTAAAGCTTGCTCTGTACCCATCTATACTACTCACACTGGTACATTCACCTCTCTTCTCTCAGCTGCAGGGGCCTCGAGATGGGGGTGGGGTGTGGGTAAAAAATACTTGGGCACAGGTAACTGTGCAGGGGGAAGAAAGCCCCCCTCCTTTCTTTTCATTCATTTTTTTGGGGAAGGGGGCAAAATGGCCACGCCCACATGAATTGGCCATGCCTCCCCATTAACTCGTCCCGTCATTGCTCTCTACAGCCCTGCTCAGCTGTGCCATTTTCAGGGGCCACATTAAGCTTTGCTTTTACCCTTTGATATTGTCCTCCTTGTAAGTCCCTGGTTGATGTGTGCCCTGTTTTCCCTACCGGCCAGCCCTGAAGATCACTATGGTGACTTACAAGTCAATGACAATGATAATGAAGAATTACTATACCTGCAACGCTGACTTCAGCAGGACGCATGAAGAAATCTCCATTAATACTAATGTCTGTCCCTCCTTCCGTGCTCCCCGAGTCTGGACTTATGGACAGTATCTCTAAACAAAGACACATAAAACCACACAAAGTATTATTATTATTATAATTTATATGGCACCACAAGTGTTCCACAGCGCCTTACAAAGTACATAAATAGGTGACCAGTGACTTACAGTACAAACAATACAGGACAAGAACAAGGATAATATACATTGCTACATTAGTGACCATAACACCCACATAAGCAGCAGAACATAAGCAGCCAAGTGTTAGGTGCCCTAGTGGGGAGTAAGGAGAAGTACAAGAGGGTAGAGGGCCCTGCTCATAAGTGCTTACATTCTAAAATGGAGGGGCAACAAACAGGAGTGACACAGATGGGGTAGGCGGGGAGGAAGGAGCATGTAGCAGCAAGTTAGGATGAGAGCTGGAAGGCCTTGATGAAGTAGTGGGTCTTGAGAGGCCGTTTGAAGGATTTTAGAGAGGTGGAGAGTCTGATGGGGAGGAGAGAGTTCCAGAGGTGGGGAGCAGTGCTGGCAAAATCTTGGAGATGGGAGTGGGAGGAAGTAATCAGTTGGCATGAAAGGTGGCGTGTATTTGTTGAATGAAGAGGACCGACAGGAGAGTGAATGGCTGAGGGTTTTGTAAGTGAGTGTGAGAACATTGAATTGGGTTCTCAAAGGGAAGTAGCCAAAAGTTAATGCTGGATACTGTAACAACACTATAATAATAAAATAAGATAATATAATTAATCATTCTGTGGTGAATTACGGTAAGTTTCAGCTACTGATGATTAACATTTTTTTAAAGAAATTTCGGGGAGGAACATGTCTTATTGGTGCAAAGTGCTGGACACCCAAATTTTTTTGCCCATTCTGCGCTATGTGACTGAGTATATGCCTGTGTCTTATTCTGACCTGTATGCATACTTACCTACTCTCCCAGAACCTCGGCCAAACCATGTTGCACTGCAGGTGGGGCAGATGTAAAACGTGCAGAGATTTAGATGTGAGAAGGGTGTGTCCCAACTCTGGGCCTGATTCAGCTTAGATCGCAGTTGCTAATAAATTTGCAATTAGCCAATTGTTGCACTCTGTGCATGCCTATGCTTCACAGCGGTAACATTGGATCCCAGAAGACATAATAGTGGGGTTGAGGTCCCAGTTTGACCTCCTGTTGGTGTATGCTGGGCAGAACTTTGACCCGTGGAGGCTGTTCTGAGCCTTCCTCTGGATGGATTTAGCCTCACAGAGTGGTAAAATTCGATCCTAGAAGACATACTACGGGGTTGAGGTCCCAGTCGGGAAGAACTTTGACCTGGGACGCTGGGCAGAACTTTGACCTAGGGAGCCTGTTCTGTTGCTTCCACTGGATGGATTTGGATGAAAACACAGAGGGGTGACAATTGGTCTAAGATGCCTAATGGAGTGGTTGAGGTTCCGGTCGGATCTCACGGTGGAGTGCGCCGGGCAGAACTTTGACCCAGGGAGCCTGTACTGGGCCTTCCACTGGATGGATTTTGACGACATCACATAATAAACCTTAATAACTTGAAGATTTAAACCTGGGCAATGCCGGGTACTTCAGCTACTACTGTATATATAAAGAAACAAGACTGAGAACCAAGTGCTACTGTACCTGGGTGTGTCTGATACAGAAAGAGTTCTTGTTTTGCGCTGATCTGCCAGGCATCTGTGCTCACTATTGCCCTGTACAGAGAACAACATTGAAAATTATTGATATGGCCTAATGGGGTGGTGGTCACAATAGGTGCAAAGCGGATGTGAAAATGACTGTTAGGCCGCACAGAGAGTCCTTAACCAGGGTCTATTTGTAACAGCAGGATAACAGGTAACAGAGGTAAAACAGGTACACAGTAATGCAGGGGTTTAATGCACAGTGGTGGTGTTGCAGGTATATCACCAGCAGTGTTGCAGTGGTAGCCTAGAGTGTTCAGGGTTTGCTGGGCGTTGTAGTTTTCCTGGTGCGATTTGCACCAACAGGCTGTATATTCACTGTGGGGCCAGCGGGATGCTTGTGGACCTTATTGGAGGTGGCGCAGTGAACTTCTAAAGCCCTTGTGACTGTAGCAGGGTTTGGTGCACAAGGGGCACGTCCTCGTCCATATGACGCCAGACGATAAAGACGCGTTCTCTTTGTTCTCTACCCAGTTGCCATCCAGATTTGCCCATTTAGCGGGCGCAGAGAACCAAATGAGATGTGTATGACTCTAAATCGCTGGTATGAATCTAGAGCCGCGTATGCAGCTCGTGACAGCTGCGCAGTATGTGAAAAAAAATCGCTAGATGCTGCCATATTTGGTCTTGGGTGCGACTCACAATCAGGCCGTCTGAGTTCTGGAATCACCTACACGTGACTGTGATTTATTTGATTGCTTTATCGATCTTCGTAGGACCTCTGTAAGTGACTGAGCAGATTCCTGCTGTGACATCCAAGAGGCTTAGAAAACAATAACACGGTAACACAGGAATATTTATCCTCTTTCCATTTAAAGTAATAAGATACATCCAAAGTCATAACTGATATACGTACTTTCCTTTGTTGAATATGGAAAATGTGACATTCTGTGAACCTGTCATGGAGGGATTTATAAAGATTAGTGTAATTCACTATAAAATGTAATCATTACCCTACAGTATGCTGCCATGATTTCTGCCACCTACGCTTCTTAATTAGCCAATTATCAGGTTGATTACAGTGAGATAGATCCCGACTACAACTGAAACTCAAATACATGTAAACAAAGGTGTTTAAATCAGAAGTACGTGTACTGTAAGTCCGCAGTGTATGTGACGATGGATGGACAAAAGGAGATATCTGGCAGCGTATTGCTGCTGAACATCCACTTGCTAAGCCCACTGATAACACTGCACAACAATGAAAATGTTTCCGATGTGAAAATAGTTACTTCTAATTGATGTCAGCATGCAAAGACTCTCAGTTAGCTCTGAGTTCCGAGATATAGCCCATTTATAACGATGTAGGGGTATTCCTAGTGCAGTGGGCAGAATGGAGAGAATCTTACCAGCAATCTGCGTTCCGTGCAGAGGGGGCGGGGCCTAATGATCCAATTAAATGAATCCGTTATTTGTCCCCTCCCCTATTCAAATATATGTGATTCACGGGATTCCCCACACAAGATAACTGTGGTGCACTGAGTGACAAGCATAGGGAGCGATTCCACAAAGACATTTCAGCAATGGAACAAAGATATCAGGATAGGTGATCACTACTGTTGGACAGTGACAAGAGATGCCCCAGAAGAGGAGTACAAGCGACAAGCAAAGAGAAAGCACTCCCATGAATAGGCCACTATATTACATAGTACTTTCCTATGCTCTATGTTTGTTTCGTATGCTGTATGTTTGTTTCCTATACTGTATGTTTGTTTCGTATGCTGTATGTTTGTTTCGTATGCTGTATGTTTGTTTCGTATGCTGTATGTTTGTTTCGTTTTGTGTTCTTATTTGTGATTGATTGAATTAAGACAACTGTTATTTATTTTCTATCAAGAAAATATCAGATTATTTTAAAATAGCTTTTCACTATGACTATATTATTAATGTACATACAGTATAGTGCAAGTAGTGTAGCTCAAAAAATACAGCTAGTAAAAACATTCTGAAATCATTTTATTTTTTCTTGACCTCACATTAGTAATGTACAGTATGACTATTTTTAGAAAGGAAACAAATTAAAAGTATTAATTTGTTGTACAGTGTAACTATCAATCAGAAATATCTTATAGAACCTCTAATCTGTCACTGTGTACTGGCTTTAGAACAGTCAGTCTAAGAGCTACAACTAAGACCACTTGTCCAAAATCTATTATCTCATGTGTTAGTAGTGATCTGTACAAGCCGAAAAATAGGGACCACTTCTACTCACCAATGTAATCCCCTTCTATCTTGCAATGCAGTGTCCCTCGTTCATCCTGTACTTGTATGGGATAACTGTAATAATGTGAGAATTATAATATCAGCTCCATGTTTGATACACTTATATAATATAGTTTAAAATTAAGTACAGACAATATTTAAAAATAAATAATAGAATTCAGCAGTGGAACATAACTGAGTTAGAACAGAATCCCAGGGTGGGACCCTTCCTAAGTGGACATGGTGGAGAGAGACTTATGTACATTGCAAAGACAGATATAGCAACCTAGGGTAAGAATCATAACAAGAGAATAGGCAGGGTGAGGAGTCCAGAGTAGGCAGTCATATTCCATAATAACCAACATGTCAAAATCAACATGAGTAGTCTGCTAGTCCTGGGTCAATACCAGGAGGAGTCAATGCAAACATAAACAGGGCACAGACACAACAAAGGATACAGTATCAGACAAGGTGGAGGAAGGAATGACATAAGGATAGAGGACCTGTTACCCAAACCACTACTCATCACGGCTCGCGTCATCAAGCCCCCAGGCTGCTCACTTCACTGGGGAAGTGAGCGGATGATGGAGGCTGGTCTACTCTCTCAGGATTCTAGATATGTGGGAGCAGTGGCGGCTCCAGAGGTGGGGCGGCTGCAGCGCAGTCCAAAATTCAAATAGGGTAGCCACACCAACTGCCACACCAACTGCCAGAGAGCGATCATCTGTTCTAGACATGCAAACTGACTTCTAGTTAATTTTGAATAAAATAACTTACATGAGCTCAGAGGTCCTCTCAGCCAGTGTGCAGAGAGAGGAGTATCCGTCCCGGTCAGATGTTAGAATCACCGGACTGTACCCATAAAGATAAAAGCAAGACATAGAAATGGTCTAAGTTGCAGTGGTAAATGAGGAATATCTTTGGGGTTGTCACCAGTCAACTCTTATCCAACTGAAATGTATGCTAAGAGACTTGGACCATACTTGCCCACTTTGAAGTGCTCCTCTCTGGGAGAAGCACAGAGAGCAGATGCAGATGACCTCTCATGGTGTGGGGTGTGGGACTGGGCCTCACATCACTTTGCCCCTCCCCTTTGCTGCAATTTGTGGGTCCGTGTGGATTTGTGGGTCCGCCCCCAAGTTCTTACTAATCCGTGATTCTTATTAATTATCTCCCCGTCCTGCCCACTTCACTAAGAAGCGGTCAGGATGCAGGAGATCCACTCACTCTTCCATGGGTGTGGGGCACTACCTGAAAAATTATGAGTCTCCTGCACCTTCTGGGAGAATAGGTAAGTATGACTTGGACTGGCAGACAAAGCAGCGAAGGGCCTATTTATCAACAAGTTTTATCATTCACAACAAGTGATGAAACTCATGCATAGGATAAATGGAGCGCCAGCCAATCAGCTCCCAACTGTCATTTTCAAGCAGGTGACAGTTGGGAGCTGATTGGCTGGTGCACCATTATCATATGCAACAAGTTTTATCACTCATTTGGCGGAATTCAATTGTTTTCAGCCCCCATCACGCCTGACGGAGCTATTCAATTGTTGCTCCTGTCGGGCGCGATCAGCTGCTAGCGCTCCATTTCAGCTCGCAGCCCCAGAGGGGTGTGAACTGAAATCGGCAAAAAGTGACCTGTTTGGGCGCCCAAACTGCACTTTTCGCAATTGCACCCAGCACTTTGGTCAGGGTTAGCTGATTTACGCGGCTAAACCCGACCACTTTGGGCGCGATCAGCGAGAAAAGCTGTCACAATTGAATAGCGGCCCGCGATCTCCCAACACTTTAGACAGGAGATCCGGGCCGCAAAAACAATTGAATTCCGCCCATTGTGAATGATAAAACTCTTTGATCAATGAGGCCCTAAAAGGGGGTATTTATCAAAGCTTGGCGAGATATAAAATTGTGAGCGATAAAGTAGCAACCAATCAACTCCTAACTGTCATTTTTTAAACACAACCTGTAAACTAGAATCTGATTGGTTGGTACTTTATCTCTCACAATTTTATCTCTCTCCAAGCTTTGATAAATACCCCCCTAAGTTTCCTCTTGCTGTTGCAAGCCAGTGTCGCATGGGAAAAGAGCATCACTCAGTATTTTTTTTTTTAAATACACTTTCTAGGCCCTTGAGACTTAAATATTGGGAGAAGAACACAGTTGATGCAGACAGATTGTTTGTGTTAAAGTACAAATTTTTCTAAAAAAAAATAAAAAAAAATGTTGTTGCTCCTGTGCGGTATATAATATATCCCTTTTGTATAATTGTTTTTTTTTTATTCTTTGTATTTGTTAAATAAACATTTAAGAATTTAAATAAATACAACATAAATTGTATAATACTAATAATAATAATAATAATAATAATAAAATAAATCCACAGAAAGACTAATCCAAATTATATTATTTTCAAAGTTTACTGCAAGACTACGGCCCCAGTATGAAGAAAATGTGCCTACAGTACATGGTAATACATACAACCAGTGGCGTATCTATAATGGGTGCAGTGTATTTTAAACGTACCTGTCCGTGGTCCCGTGTCAGGTGTCAGCGCTGCTCAGAACACAAAAAAATGACCGCCGTGGCCATTTTTCCGGCGTTCTGCGCATGCGCAGTAGACTCCGGGCACACTCTAGTGCCCGGAGTCTACTAAGGCTCCGGTGGCTGGCTAGCCGCGTCAGTCGGCTGCCGACCCCCGGGGAGAGGGGAGTGCACACAGGCCCCCTCCTCTCTTAAGACGGCCTGCATACAACCAGGGCCGTAACTAGGAGAGTGCCTTCCACAGATTGAGTTCTATTTCTATAACAAGCGGCAAAAGCAATACGTTTTTTGTTGCTTGATACATGTCAATCACGCTATGAATGTCACTCACACTATGAACGTCGTGCAGTATTTGAATCAGAGATGTGCGCTGACCACTGTGTTTTGGTTTTGGATCTGGATTCATTTTCGTGGTTTGGTTTTGGATCTGGGTATTTTTTTTTTAAGAAAAATTGATAAACAGTTGCTAAGAACAGCTAAAATCATGTCATTTTTGCAATCTCAAACCCGAAATTCGGATTCAAAATCCAAATCCCGAAGCGTGAGAAGATCAGAACCGCGCCACAGATCAGTCCGGATTCACAAAATGGCGATGGTGTTATTAGGACTTTCCCCCATTTCACTGACTCCTGCTTTGCTATGACAGGCAGAGCAGAGCCAAGAGCTGGTGCCTGTGATCAGCCTTGTGTGTCTAAATAAACCACATGCTGATTACAGTAAACAAAAAATATTTAAAGAATAAAAAAATGCATCCAGGAGACTGGGGGTCAGTGATCCAGTGATCTCCTCTGTGATCCTGGTCAGTTGCTCTGTGCTGTAAACAGCCATCTCATTTTACAGCACAACACATATGCTGGGGTCACTGAGCAGGAGCCCGGAGATCAGCTGACCAGATCACTGATCAACGCAGGGCCGTAGCTAGGGTAGTGCGGTCGGTGCCATCACACAGGGCACCACAGGTCAGGGGGTGCTGTTTGGGCCTGTCAAATGTCTATTCATTATCATTCTCACTTGTAGCTTCCTCTTCTTTCATCCCCAGCATCTCCTGGCCTCCCCTATCTCTTCCCTGGCCCTTCCCCATGAAGCCATGGCCCTTTTTTGGGTGCATTATGTCCCTTTGAAAAATGAGGGGTCGCCAATTCTCTTTCTGGCACAGGGCACCAAAAAGTCTAGTTATGGATCAACATACAGGTATGTGTCAGCTTAGTGGAGGAATGAGGAGGGATCGTGGGTGTGCGGGGGGGTGAGTAGCCCGCGGCGCATTCACGCTCACACTCACTGCATTCGATATCTGATACATCATTGTAATGTACTCAAATAGCGCATTGCGATTTTGGCCAAATTTACAATATCACATCCTATATACATCAGAGATGCGAATTGTGATAAATATGACCCTAAGCTCTTGGTAAATGTAACACACAAAAGAGGAGTTTTCTCCACTTGATAAATATAACACCATAGTTACTGTAGCTACATACTGTATATCACTATTACTGTACCTACCTCTCAATGTAGTCAATATTAAAATCATAGTTTTCAAAGATTTCAGTCATGATCCTGCCAGAAATTGTAACAAGGCCCCCTACAAAGGTGAGAGTGGAGTCAATTGCCATTTTATCCATGAAAACCTTTACATTTCACAGTCCAACAATTCTATTGTATCTATTCTAGATATTTACCAAGGACTGGTGCCAACATCTCACTCAGTGGCATAACTACAGCCCCCGCAGACCCCGCGGTGGCTTGGGGGCTTGTGGGGCGAGGTGGCCGCAGATTCCATGCGGACTAGCCGTCCGCATGGAATCTGCAGAAAACGGCCCTCCAAAAATGGCCGCCGCCTAGGAGGAGACAGATGCTAGAGGTCCTACTGGACCTCTAGCATCTGTTAGTCACGCAGGCAGGGCGGTAGTGCGGACCACACATAAGTGCCGTCCGCACTACACTAGTATAACAAACACACAGCCGCCGGCAGCTGTGTGTTTGTTTTAGCAGCCGATGAGTCAGACAGACTCTCATCGGCTGCTTGTCTTGCGCCCACTGCCAGAGCCGGGTTCTTCCGGGTCCCGCAGTGGGTGATGATGGGAGAGATGTCATGACATCTCTCCCATCATGCAGAGCGGGCCTGCCCGGGAGGACGCCGGACGGAGGACCCGATGCCGGAGCGTTGATCAAGGTAAGTGGATTTTGTGTGTCTGTCTGTCTGTCCGGCGGGGGGGGGGGGTTGTTTACTACTACTGGGGGCATTGCTGGGGGGGTTTATTACTACTATTACTGGGGGCATTGTTGGGGGGGGGGTTGTTTACTACTACTACTACTACTACTACTACTACTACTACTACTACTAGGGGCATTGCTGGGGGGGGTTTATTACTACTACTACTGGGAGCATTGCTGGGGGTGGTTGTTTACTACTACTACTACTGGGAGCATTGCTGGGGGTGGGTTGTTTACTACTACTACGACTGGGGGCATTGCTGGGAAGGTTGTTTACTACTACTACTACTACTGGGGGCATTGCTGGAGGGGGGCTGTTTACTACTACTACTACTGGGGGCATTGCTGGAGGGGTTGTTTACTACTACTACTTCTGGGGGCATTGCAGGAGGGGGGCTGTTTACTACTAATACTGGGGGCATTGCTGGGGGGGTTGTTTACTGCTACTACTACTGGGGGCATTGCTGGGGGTGGGTTGTTTACTACTACTACTACTACTGGGGGCATTGCTGGGGGGGTTGTTTACTACTACTACTACTGGGGGCATTGCTGGAGGGGGGCTGTTTACTACTACTACTACTGGGGGCATTGCTGGGGGGGTTGTTTACTACTACTACTTCTGGGGGCATTGCAGGAGGGGGGCTGTTTACTACTACTACTACTGGGGCAATGCTGGGGGGGTTGTTTACTACTACTACTACTGGGGGCATTGCTGGGGGGGTTGTTTACTACTACTACTACTGGGGGCATTGCTGGAGGGGGGCTGTTTACTACTACTACTGGGGGCATTGCTGAGGGGGGTTGTTTACTACTACTACTACTGGGGGCATTGCTGGGTGGGGTTTAATACTACTACTACTGGGGGCATTGCTGGGGTGGTTGTTTACTACTACTACTACTGGGGGCATTGCTGGGTGGGGTTTACTACTACTACTACTACTACTGGGGGCATTGCTGGGGGGGTTGTTTACCACTACTACTACTACTACTGGGGGCATTGCTGGGTGGGGTTGTTTACTACTACTACTACTGGGGGCATTGCTGGGTGGGGTTTACAACTACTACTACTGGGGGCATTGCTGGGGGGGTTGTTTACTACTACTACTACTGGGGGCATTGCTGGGGGGGTTGTTTACTACTAGTACTGGGGGGAATTGCTGGGTGGGGTTTACTACTACTACTACTGGGAGCATTGCTGGGGGGGTTGTTTACTACTACTACTACTACTGGGGGCATTGCTGGGGGGGTTGTTTACTACTACTACTACTGGGGGCATTGCTGGGGGGCTTGTTTACTACTACTACTGGGGGCATTGCTGGGTGGGGTTTACTAGTACTACTACTGGGAGCATTGCTGGGGAGGTTGTTTACTACTACTACTACTGGGGGCATTGCTGGGGGGGTTGTTTACTACTACTACTACTGGGGGCATTGCTGGAGGGGGGCTGTTTACTGCTACTACTACTGGGGGCATTGCTGGGGGGGGGTTTACTACTACTACTACTGGGGGCATTGCTGGGAGGGGGGACTACTACTGGGGGCACTGCTGGGGGGGTTGTTTACTACTACTGGGGGCATTGCTGGGAAGGAGGACTACTACTGGGGGCATTGCTGGGAGGGAGGACTACTACTGGGAGCATTGCTGGGGGGGTTGTTTACTACTACTAATACTACTGGGGGCATTGCTGGGGGGGTCGTTTACTACTACTACTACTGGGGGCATTGCTGGAGGGGGGCTGTTTACTACTACTACTACTGGGGGCATTGCTGGGGGGAGTTGTTTACTACTACTACTATTGGGGGCATTGCTGGGTGGGGTTTACTACTACTACTACTGGGGGCTTTGCTGGGGGTGGGTTGTTTACTACTACTACTTCTGGGGGCATTGCTGGGGGGGTTGTCTACTACTACTACTACTACTGGGGGCATTGCTGGGGTGGTTGTTTACTACTACTACTACTGGGGGCATTGCTGGAGGGGGGCTGTTTACTACTACTACTACTGGGGGCATTGCTGGGGGGGGTTTACTACTACTACTACTGGGGGCATTGCTGGGAGGGGGGACTACTACTGGGGGCATTGCTGGGGGGGTTGTTTACTACTACTGGGGGCATTGCTGGGAAGGAGGACTACTACTGGGGGCATTGGTGGGAGGGAGGACTACTACTGGGGGCATTGCTGGGAGGGAGGACTACTACTGGGGGCATTGCTGGGGGGTTTATTACTACTACTACTACTTGGGGCATTGCTGGGAGGTTTGTTTACTACTACTACTACTACTACTGGGGGCATTGCTGGGGTTTTTTTTTACTACTACTACTACTACTGGGGGCATTGCTGGGGGGGGTTGTTTACTACTACTACTACTGGGGGCATTGCTGGGGGGGTTGTTTACTATGACTACTGGGGGCATTGCTGGGGGGGTTGTTTACTACTACTACTACTACTACAACTACTACTACTACTACTGGGGGCATTGCTGGGGGGGTTGTTTACTACTACTACTACTGGGGGCATTGCTGGGGGGGGTTGTTTACTACTACTACTAGAGGGGGCATTGCTGGAGGGGGGCTGTTTACTACTACTACTGGGGGCATTGCAGGGGGGGTTGTTTACTACTACTGGGGGCATTGCTTGGTGGGGTTTACTACTACTACTACTACTGGGGGCATTGCTGGGGGGGTTGTTTACTACTACTACTACTGGGGGCATTGCTGGGTGGGGTTTACTACTACTACTACTACTGGGGGCATTGCTGGGGGGGTTGTTTACTACTACTACTACTACTGGGGGCATTGCTGGGTGGGGTTGTTTACTACTACTACTACTGGGGGCATTGCTGGGTGGGGTTTACTACTACTACTACTTGGGGCATTGCTGGGGGGGTTGTTTACTACTACTACTACTGGGGGCATTGCTGGGGGGGTTGTTTACTACTACTACTAGGGGCATTGCTGGGTGGGGTTTACTACTACTACTACTGGTAGCATTGCTGGGGGGGTTGTTTACTACTACTACTACTACTGGGGGCATTGCTGGGGGGGTTGTTTACTACTACTACTACTGGGGGCATTGCTGGGGGGGTTGTTTACTACTACTACTGGGGGCATTGCTGGGTGAGGTTTACTACTACTACTACTACTGGGGGCATTGCTGGGGAGGTTGTTTACTACTACTACTACTACTACTACTACTACTACTGGGGGCATTGCTGGGTGGGTTGTTTACTACTTCTACTACTGGGGGCATTGCTGGAGGGGGGCTGTTTACTGCTACTACTACTGGGGGCATTGCTGGAGGGGGGTTTACTACTACTACTGCTGGGGGCATTGCTGGGAGGGGGGACTACTACTGGGGGCATTGCTGGGGGGGTTGTTTACTACTACTGGGGGCATTGCTGGGAAGGAGGACTACTACTGGGGGCATTGCTGGGAGGGAGGACTACTACTGTGAGCATTGCTGGGGGGGTTGTTTACTACTACTACTTGGGGTTTTGCTGGGGGGGTTGTTTACTACTACTACTTCTGGGGGCATTGCTGGAGGGGGGCTGTTTACTACTACTACTACTGGGGGCATTGCTGGGGGGGGTTGTTTACTACTACTACTATTGGGGGCATTGCTGGGTGGGGTTTACTACTACTACTACTGGGGGCATTGCTGGGGGGGTTGTTTACTACTACTACTACTGGGGGCATTGCTGGGGAGGTTGTTTACTACTACTACTACTACTACTACTGGGGGCATTGCTGGGGGGGTTGTTTACTACTACTACTACTGGGGGCATTGCTGAATGGGGGCTGTTTACTACTACTACTACTGGGGGCATTGCTGGGGGGGGTTTACTACTTCTACTACTGGGGGCATTGCTGGGAGGGGGGACTACTACTGGGGGCATTGCTGGGGGGGTTGTTTACTACTACTGGGGGCATTGCTGGGAAGGAGGACTACTACTGGGGGCATTGGTGGGAGGGAGGACTACTACTGGGGGCATTGCTGGGAGGGAGGACTACTACTGGGGGCATTGCTGGGAGGGTTTATTACTACAACTATTGGGGGCATTGCTGGGAGGGTTGTTTACTACTACTACTACTACTACTACTGGGTGCATTGCTGGGGGGGTTGTTTACTACTACTACTACTACTACTACTGGGGGCATTGCTGGGGGGGGTTGTTTACTACTACTACTACCGGGGGCATTGCTGGGGGGGTTGTTTACTATGACTACTGGGGGCATTGCTGGGGGGGTTGTTTACTACTACTACTACTGGGGGCATTGCTGGGGGGGTTGTTTACCACTACTACTGGGGGCATTTCTGGGGGGGGTTGTTTACTACAACTGCTACTGGGGGCATTGCTGGAGGGGGGCTGTTTACTACTACTACTACTGTGGGCATTGCTGGGAGGGGGGACTACTACTGGGGGCATTGCTGGGGGGGTTGTTTACTACTACTACTACTACTACTGGGGGCATTGCTGGGGGGGTTGTTTACTACTACTACAACCGGGGGCATTGCTGGGGGGGTTGTTTACTACGACTACTGGGGGCATTGCTGGGGGGGTTGTTTACTACTACTGGGGGCATTGCTGGGGGGGTTGTTTACTACTACTACTGGGGGCATTGCTGGGGGGTTGTTTACTACTACTACTACTACTGGGGGCATTGCTGGGGGGGTTGTTTACTACTACTACTACTACTGGGGGCATTGCTGGAGGGGGTCTGTTTACTACTACTACTACTGGGGGCATTGCTGGGGGGGTTGTTTACTACTACTACTACTACTGGGGGCATTGCTGGGGGGGTTGTTTACTACTACTGCTACTGGGGGCATTGCTGGAGGGGGGCTGTTTACTACTACTACTACTATGGGCATTGCTGGGAGGGGGGACTACTACTGGGGGCATTGCTGGGGGGGTTGTTTACTACTACTGGGGCATTGCTGGGAAGGAGGACTACTACTGGGGGCATTGGTGGGAGGGAGGACTACTACTGAGGGCATTGCTGGGAGGGAGGACTACCACTGGGGGCATTGCTGGGGGGGTTTATTACTACTACTACTGGGGGCATTGCTGGGAGGGTTGTTTACTACTACTACTACTACTGGGGGCATTGCTGGGGGGGTTCTTTACTACTACTACTACTACTACTACTACTACTACTGGGGGCATTGCTGGGGGGGTTGTTTACTACTACTACTACCGGGGGCATTGCTGGGGGGGGTTGTTTACTACGACTACTGGGGGCATTGCTGGGGGGGTTGTTTACTACTACTACTACTGGGGGCATTGCTGGGGGGGTTGTTTACTCCTACTACTGGGGGCATTGCTGGGGGGGGTTGTTTACTACTACTACTACTACTGGGGGCATTGCTGGGGGGGTTGTTTACTACTACTACTACTACTGGGGGCATTTCTGGAGGGGGGCTGTTTACTACTACTACTACTGGGGGCATTGCTGGGGGGGGTTGTTTACTACTACTACTACTACTGGGGGCATTGCTGGGGGGTTGTTTACTACTACTGCTACTACTGGGGGCATTGCTGGAAGGGGGCTGTTTACTACTGCTACTACTGGGGGCATTGCTGGGAGGGGGGACTACTACTGGGGGCATTGCTGGGGGGGTTGTTTACTACTACTGGGGCATTGCTGGGGGGGTTTATTACTACTACTACTGGGGGCATTGCTGGGAGGGGGTCTACTACTGGGGGCATTGCTGGGGAGGTTGTTTACTACTACTACTACTACTACTGGGGGCATTGCTGGGGGGTTGTTTACTACTACTACTACTACTACTACTACTGGGGGCATTGCTGGGGGGGGTTGTTTACTACTACTACTACTGGGGGCATTGCTGGGGGGGGGTTGTTTACTACTACTACTGGGGGCTTTGCTGGGGGGGTTGTTTACTACTACTACTACTACTACTGGTGGCATTGCTGGGGGGGTTGTTTACTACTACTACTACTGGGGGCGTTGCTGGGGGGGTTGTTTACTACTACTACTACTGGGGGCATTGCTGCGGGGGGTTGTTTACTACTGCTACTACTGGTGGCATTGCTGGGGGGGTTGTTTACTACTACTACTACTACTGGGGGCATTGCTGGGGGGGTTGTTTACTATTACTACTACTGGCGGCATTGCTGGGAGGGGGGACTACTACTGGGGGCATTGCTGGGAGGGAGGACTACTACTGGGGGCATTGCTGGGAGCGAGGACTACTACTGGGGGCATTGATGGGGGGAACTACTACTGGGGGCATTGCTGGGAGGGAGGACTACTACTGGGGGCATTGCTGGTGGGGACTACTACTGGAGGCACTGGTGGGACCACTACTGGGTGCACTGTACTGGTGGGACCACTACTACTGGGGGCATTGCTGGGGGAGGACTACTACTACTGGGGTCACTGCTGGGGGGTTAGTACTGGGGTCACTATTTACGGGGGTCTACTACTGAGGGCATTATATAAGGGGCATTGCATAGGGGATGACTACCTGGGGCACTGCATAGGGGGACCACTTCTGGGGTCACTGTATAAGGGCACTACTGTATACTGTAAACTGTCTTAGGGGGGGTGGGAGCAAATTTTTTACTTTTGCACTGGGGGCCAAATTGCGTATAAATGGCCCTGTAATTATTTTACCAAAATGCCAAGGGGGGGGTTTATTGGGGGGGGGGACAACAGAAAAAATATTGGCAGGGGGGAGCAAAATTTATAGTTACGCCACTGATCTCACTACTGTACTGTATGTCTTAGGGCAGGGGTTCCCAAACTCTTTTTGAATCGCGGTGCCCTAGTGCATCAGAATTGTTTTCACAGCACCCCTAACCCTAACGTTTGTTATTGAGAAATTCAGAAAAATATGTAGTGGGGTAGTAAAGTGAAGTAAATTGTGCTGACCTGTCATCCTTAGGGTCAGTTATGTGGTGGGCGACAGGTTTGAGCTTCTGTTTGTACACATTTTTACATTACATTGACCATAAATAATTTGATTTGGTGCTGGACCACCAACCTGAGGCACCCCTGCAAGTGTCCCGAGGCACCCCAGGGTGCCGCGGCGCACTGTTTGGGAACCACTGTCTTAAGGGGATAGTAATCTCAGTCAGATTCAACCTTCATTCTGTTCCATGCAGGAAAGTAAATATGAAAATATTGTCTGTTTTATGTTTTTGTCAGACCTAATTGAGGGCAGGATTCAGCTTGGATCGCAAGTCCGCGGACGCACGCACCCGGTCGCTGTGAAATTATGCGAATGAATGCGATCGCAGTGCAATCGCAGCACTATACCCAGACGCCCACCACTTTATAAAGCCACCCACTTCCCATTACTTACATCCGCAATACCTTTGCAAGTGTGCGAAAACATCGGTAACATCGAGTAACATCGGACCCATACGCACATTTGTGGTTGAGCTGACCTCACTCACAAACTGCTAAATTCCCTGCCGGTATCTAGAGCTCAGGCTGCGTATGCCGTCGCAGGGGCTTAATTATGCACGCCCCTATAATGGCGTCCAAACACACAGGCACGCCTGCATTTCACCGACTCTCCCCCCTCTCCACCCCAAACAGCACTTCCTGTCAATCATTTCTTAATAGCTCTGTGTACAATATCCGCTGCATTCGCATAACCGATTGCAGTGGCCCGGTTCGCACACGCGCACTGCGATGCAAGCGCAGAACGTAAACATCGATCGGGTGCGTGCAATTAGCACTTGCGTTCCTTGCTGAATCAGACCTTGAGTTGGGAGTAAAGAAGATTTATTAGTTCTGCATGCAGGGTAAATACTGGCTGCTGTTGCATGTAGCCCACACATGCTGGACAGCTTTATTTTCACACGGTGGGTGTGGGGCGTTACACCTGGAACTTTAGCCACGGCTAATTAAATCTGTCCCCAATAATTGTCTTACTGTAAATAAAAGGAAATTATTCCTATTTAAGTGTGGAAGGGGAGAGGGGCAGATGGGGGTAAGGTGGTGGTGGAGGGGGGAATATTAGCACACACTTATATAGCAAAATCAACTATGACAAGGCCGGTGCTTAAAATGGGCTATTTCATTGGGTATGCAGTCGGGAAGCCGACGTGCCTAATCCCTACAGCCGGCTTCCCGACTGTCATATCCCGGGAAGGGTCTAAAGACAGGTTTCGATATGCCGACGCTTGTCATTAGACATACGCCGGGAACCCGACGCCCGGCATCCCTATCGAAGGGACGCCAGGTGCAGAGTGCGGATAGCCGCGGGGAGGGGAGGGTTAGGTTTAGGGTTCCCAAGAGGAACTTAGGGTTAGGCACCCCCTAGGAGGTTAGGTTTAAGCTAGGGGAAGGGGGGGTTAGCAATAGGGACCCCCAGGGGGGACTTAGGGTTAGGCACCCCCCCCCGGGGACTTAGGTATAGACGGCGGGGAAGGGGGGTTAGGTTTAGGCACTTAGAGGGAGGATTAGGGTTAGGCACTGGAGGGGGGGGGGGGTTAGGGTTAGGCACCCCTAAAGGAAGGTTTAGGGTTAGGTGGTAGAAATAGGTTAGTCAATACTTACCTTAGGACGATCAGGATTTCCTCCTCTGTCGGGATTCCAATCGCCGGACATGGTTCCGGCGGTGAATCATACAGATTCCTTTCATTGCTATTCATAACGGGATGCAGTCAGCATGCCTCCTCACAGAATGCTGGCGACTATATCCCAGTGCCGGAATCCCGACAGCAGTGGGGATCCCGGCTCCAGAATACAGACCGCGGGCATGCCGAAGGTAAGTATCGGGGGGTTAGGTTTACGGTCAGGGGTTAGGCACTAAGGGGGAAGGGTCAGGGTTAGGCACCAAAGAGGGAGGGTTAGGGTTAGGGTAGGGAGAAGGGGAAATTGAGCATACCGACCAACAAGTGTCGGTATGTTAACCCTGTCGGGATCCAACCGTCGGGATTCTGACCACTGGGATCACGACTGTCGGCATTACACACCCAACCCGTTTATAACAGTAACCATAACAGTATGCACAGAAAGCTTAACTGTATAAATGCTTTTATAAGTGTATTTCTTAAAATAATATACAGCAAATATAAAACTTTCAAAAATGGGGGTGCCGTCAAGAAGCCGACAAAACATTTATACTACATCCAGTGTCATTTATAATCCTGAACTACAGAGCTTGCAATCTATTTCAGAAACTGCGGTCAGATTGTTGTTTCTTAATTTGGGATTTTCTGTACACTTGGGTAAACCAGCAGTATTATATTAGGGTGCTATTGCTTTAAAATATATTGTATATTGTGATTTGATGGATCACGCAATCTGCACGCAATGCCGTTGTTCATGTAACTAAGGGATTATTTGCAACTGCGTATGAGTGGAAATTCCTGAAAAAACCCTGACCCGTGCGTTATGCAGAGTGGACACACAGAGGCGCTGTTGCGATTGGGTCCGGCGATAGGAGTAATATGACGGAGAAGTGATGCGTGTTCCTGGGTGGTAACTGGTAGGCGACTAGTAGTGCGCGCAAAATGTTTTGTTTAGGATGTACACAAGGGAAGGACTTTGTAGTGACGCAGATGGGCGACCGCCAATAGACGCCATGGTGAGCACTTTTGCCTGCGACTCATACAGTCATATTGTTAATATTTTCGCCATCTTACCTGGCACTCCATGTGATGGGCTGACATCATGGATCACGGGAGTCTCCAACACAGAAAACTGTATGAAATCAGCATGATTACACAACATATAGTTAATCATTTATATACAAGAGGTCAGATACAGGAGAATACAATATGTGACATGTTCTCCGGATGAAACTGGACTCCTACATTTTAAATGGTCTCTTGTAAATGTAATACATTTTCATTTATACAGTATATAGAGATGAGCTAAATAGCTCCTTGTGGCATGTGTATGAATTTGTTGGATATTGTATATACAATGGACACTGGGCACATGTAATTAAACGATACGTTTTGACTTTCAATTCAGGACATTCACTAAAATGTGATGTATTAAAAAAAGAAGATGTCTAAATGGCTCATACTGCTGTATATTAGTGCTGACTTGTGCACAATATGAGAGAGCTGGCATTTCAATGGCCATATGAGTCTATATGATATAAAGACATGGTAATAATTTACACACTAATGAAATATCGACATGATAGAATGTCTGATGGCCAATCCAACACTTACCTGCTCCCGATGGCTGTGGCGGCTCTATGGAGGCTTCTGGGTCCTGGCGGTCATATGACCAAAACTTCCAGGCCAGACCTCTGATGCACCAGGATTACATTGAGTATTCCTCTGCTATACCTAAACTTCCCGCTACTGCCTAACCCCAACCTCCCCCTAATGCCTAACCCTAACCTCTCCCCTAGTGCCTAACCCTAACCTCTCCCTAGTGCCTAACCCTAAACTTCTCCCTAGTGCCTAACCACAACCTCCCCCTAGTGCCTAACCCTAACCTCTCCCTTGTGCCTAACCCTAACCTCTCCCTAGTGCCTAACCCTAAACCTCCCCCTAGTGCCTAACCCTAACCTCCCCTTAGTGCCTAACCCCAACCTCCCCGTAGTGCCTAACCCTAACCTCACCTAGTGCCTAACCTCCCTCTAGAGCCTAACCCCAACCTTCCCGTAGTGCTTAACCCTAACCTCACCAAGTGCCTAACCCTAACCTCCCTCTAGTGCCTAATCCCAACCTCCCTCTAGTGCCTAACCCCATCCTCCCCCTAGTGCTTAACCCTAACCTCACCTAGAGCCTAACCCTAACCTCCCTCTAGCGCATAACGATAAAAATTTCCCTCTAGTGACTAACTCCAACCTCCCCGTAGTGCTTAACCCTAACCTCACCTAGTGCCTAACCCTAACCTCCCTCTAGTGCCTAACCCTAACCTCCCCCTAGTGCCTAACCCCAACCTCACCTAGTGCCTAACCTCCCTCTAGAGCCTAACCCCAACCTCCCCGTAGTGCCTAACCCTAACCTCCCTCTAGTGCTTAACCTTAACTTCCTTCTAGTGTCTAACCCCAGGCTCTCCCTAGTGCCTAACCCTAGTCTCACCTAGAGCCTAACTCTAACCTCCCTCTAGTGCATAACCCTAATTTCCCTCTAGTGACTAACTCCAACCTCCCCCTAGTGCTTAACCCTCACCTCACCTAGTGCCTAACCCTGACCTCCCTCTAGTGCCTAACTCCAACCTCCCCCTGGTGCTTAAACCTAACCTCTCTCTAGTGCCTAACTCCAACCTCCCCCTAGTGCTTAACCCTAACCTCACCTAGTGCCTAACCTCCCTCTAGTGCCTAATCCCAACCTCCCCTTAGTGCTTAACCCTAACCTCACCTAGAGCCTAACCATAACCTCCCTCTAGTGCCTAACCCCAACTTCCCCCAAGTGCTTAATCCTAACCTCACCTAGAGCCTAACCCTAACCTCCCTCTAGTGCGTAACCCCAACCTCACCCTAGTGCTTAACCCTAACTTCCTTCTAGTGCCTAACCCCAGCCTCTCCCTACTGCCTAACCCTAACCTCTCTAGTGCGAAACCCTAACTACTCTCTAGTGACTAACTCCAACTTCCCCCTAGTGCTTAACCCTCCCTCACCTAGTGCCTAAGCCTAACCTCTCCCTAGTGCCTAACCCTGAACCTCTCCCTTGTGCCTACCCACAACCTCCCCCTAGTGCCTCCCCACAACCTCTACTTAGTGCCTAACCCTAACCTCTCCCTAGTGCCTAACCCTAACCTCTCCCTATTGCCTAACCCTAACCTCTCCCTAGTGCCTGACCCTAACCTCTCCCTAGTGCCTAACCATAACCTCCCCCTAGAGCCTAACCCTAACCTCTCCCTCGTGCCTAACCCTAACCTCTCCCTAGTGCCTAACCCTAAACCTCCCCCTAGTGCCTAACCCTAACCTCCCCCTAGTGCCTAACCCC
Organism: Taudactylus pleione; assembly: GCA_031769625.1. NCBI lineage: Eukaryota > Metazoa > Chordata > Amphibia > Anura > Myobatrachidae > Taudactylus > Taudactylus pleione. The sequence continues at coordinate 8,028,013 of JAUIMM010000069.1, forward strand.
AACCTCCCCCTAGTGCTTAACCCTAACCTCACCTAGTGCCTAACTCTAACGTCACCTAGAGCCTAACCCTAACTCCCCTCTAGTGCGTAATCCTAACTACTCTCTAGTGACTAACTCCAACCTCCCCCTAGTGCTTAACCCTCACCTCACCTAGTGCCTAACTCTAACCTCTCCCTAGTGCCTAACCCTAACCTCTCCCTAGTGCCTAACCCTAAACCTCTCCCTAGTGCCTCCCCACAACCTCTCCCTAGTGCCTAACCCTAACCTCTCCCTAGTGCCTAACCCTAACCTCCCCCTATTGCCTAACCCTAACCTCTCCCTAGTGCCTGACCCTAACCTCTCCCTAGTGCCTAACCATAACCTCCCCCTAGAGCCTAACCCTCACCTCTCCCTAGTGCCTAACCCTAACCTCTCCCTCGTACCTAACCCTAACCTCCCCGTAGTGCCTAACCCAAACCTCCCCCTAGTGCTTAACCCTAACCTCACCTAGTGCCTAACCTCCCTCTAGAGCCTAACCCCAACCTCCCCGTAGTGCTTAACCCCATCCTCCCTCTAGTGCCTAACCCCAACCTCCCTCTAGTGCCTAACCCTAACCTCCCCCTAGTGCTTAACTCTAACCTCACCTAGTGCCTATCCCTAACCTCCCTCTAGTGCCTAACCACAACCTCCCCCTAGTGCTTAACCCTAACCTCACCTAGAGCCTAACCCTAACCTCCCTCTAGCGCGTAACCCTAACTTCCCTCTAGTGACTAACTCCAATTTCCCCTTAGTGCTTAACTCTTACCTCACCTAGTGCCTAACCCTAACCTCTCTCTAGTGCCTAACACCAACCTCCCCCTAGTGCTTAACCCTAACCTCACCTAGAGCCTAACCCTAACCTCCCTCTAGCATGTAACCCTAACTTCCCTCTAGTGAATAACTCCAACCTCCCCTCAGTGCTTAACTCTCACCTCACCTAGTGCCTAACCCTAACCTCCCTCTAGTGCCTAACCCCAACCTCCCCCTAGTGCTTAACCCTAACCTCACCAAGAGCCTAACCCTAATCTCCCTCTAGTGCCTAACCCCAACTTCCCCCAAGTGCTTAATCCTAACCTCACCTAATGCCTAACCCTAACCTCCCTCTAGTGCATAACCCTAAACTCCCACTAGTGCCTGACCCCAACCTCCCCCTAGTGCTTAACCCTAACTTCCTTCTAGTGCCTAACCGTAACCTCACCCTAATGCCTAACCCTAACCTCACCTAGAGTGTAACCCTAACCTCCCTCTAGTGCGTAATCCTAAATTCCCTGTAGTGACTAACTCCAACCTGCCCCTAGTGCTTAACCCTAACCTCATCTAGTGCCCAACCCTAACCTCCCTCTAGTGCTTAACCCCAACCTCCCTCTAGTGCTTAACCTTAACTTCCTTCTAGTGCCTAACCCCAGCCTCTCCCTAGTGCCTAACCCTAGACTCACCTAGAGCCAAACTCTAACCTCCCTCTAGTGCATAACCCTAATTTCCCTCTAGTGACTAACTCCAACCTCCCCCTAGTGCTTAACCCTCACCTCACCTAGTGCCTAACCCTAACCTCCCTCTAGTGCCTAACCCCAACCTACCCCTGTTGCTTAAACCTAACCTCTCTTTAGTGCCTAACTCCAACCTCCCCCTAGTGCTTAACCCGATCCTCACCTAGAGCCTAACCATAACCTCCCTCTAGTGCCTAACCCCAACTTCCCCCAAGTGCTTAATTCTAACCTCACCTAGAGCCTAACCCTAACCTCCCTCTAGTGCGTAACCCCAACCTCAACCTAGTGCTTAACCCTAACTTCCTTCTAGTGCCTAACCCCAACCTCTCCCTACTGCCTAACCCTAACCTCCCTCTAGTGCGTAACCCTAACTACTCTATAGTGACTAACTCCAACTTCCCCCTAGTGCTTAACCCTCCCTCACCTAGTGCCTAAGCCTAACCTCTCCCTAGTGCCTAACCCTGACCTCTCCCTAGTGCCTACCCACAACCTCCCCCTAGTGCCTCCCCACAACCTCTCCCTAGTGCCTGACCCTAACCTCTCCCTAGTGCCTAACCATAACCTCCCCCTAGAGCCTAACCCTAACCTCTCCCTCGTGTGTAACCCTAACCTCTCCCTAGTGCCTAACCCTAAACCTCCCCCTAGTGCTTAACCCTAACCTCCCCCTAGTGCCTAACCCCAACCTCCCCCTAGTGCTTAACCCTAACCTCACCTAGTGCCTAACTCTAACCTCACCTAGAGCCTAACCCTAACCCCCCTCTAGTGCGTAATCCTTACTACTCTCTAGTGACTAACTCCAACCTCCCCCTAGTGCTTAACCCTCACCTCACCTAGTGCCTAACTCTAACCTCTCCCTAGTGCCTAACCCTAACCTCCCCCATGTGCCTAACCCTAACCTCTCCCTAGTGCCTGACCCTAACCTCTCCCTCGTACCTAACCCTATCCTCCCCCTAGTGCCTAACCCCAACCTCCCCCTAGTGCTTAACCCTAACCTCACCTAGTGCCTAACCTCCATCTAGAGCCTAACCCCAACCTCCCCGTAGTGCTTAACCCTAACCTCCCTCTAGTGCCTAACCCCAACCTCCCTCTAGTGCCTAACCCCAACCTCCCTCTAGTGCCTAACCCCAACCTCCCCCTAGTGCTTAACTCTAACCTCACCTAGTGCCTATCCCTAACCTCCCTCTAGTGCCTAACCCCAACCTCCCCCTAGTGCTTAACCCTAACCTCACCTAGAGCCTAACCCTAACCTCCCTCTAGCGCGTAACCCTAACTTCCCTCTTGTGACTAACTCCAACCTCTCCCCTTAGTGCTTAACTCTCACCTCACCTAGTGCCTAACCCTAACCTCTCTCTAGTGCCTAACACCAATTTCCCCCTAGTGCTTAACCCTAACCTCACCTAGAGCCTAACCCTAACCTCCCTCTAGCGTGTAACCCTAACTTCCCTCTAGTGAATAACTCCAACCTCCCCTCAGTGCTTAACTCTCACCTCACCTAGTGCCTAACCCTAACCTCCCTCTAGTGCCTAACCCTAACTTCCCCCAAGTGCTTCATCCTAACCTCACCTAATGCCTAACCCTAACCTACCTCTAGTGCATAACCCTAAACTCCCACTAGAGCCTAACCCCAACCTCCCTCTAGTGCTTAACCCTAACTTCCTTCTAGTGCCTAACCCTAACCTCACCCTAATGCCTAACCCTAACCTCACCTAGAGCCTAACCCTAACCTCCCTCTAGTGCGTATCCCTAACTTCCCTGTAGTGACTAACTCCAACCTCCCCCTAGTGCTTAACCCTAACCTCACCTAGTGCCCAACCCTAACCTCCCTCTAGTGCCTAACCCCAACCTCCCCCTGGTGCTTAACCCTCACCTCACCTAGTGCCCAACCCTAACCTCCTTCTAGTGCCTAACCCCAACCTCCCCCTGGTGCTTAATCCTAACCTCCAACTTCTCTCTAGTGCATAACTCCAACATCCCCAAAGTGCTTAAACCTAACCTCACCTAGCGCCTTACCCTAACCCTCCTCCTAGTGCTTAACCCCAACCTCCCTCTAGTGCTTAACCGTAACTTCCTTCTAGTGCCTAACCCCAACCTCTCCCTAGTGCCTAACCCTAATCTCACCTAGAGCCTAACTCTAACCTCCCTCTAGTGCATAACCCTAATTTCCCTCTAGTGACTAACTCCAACCTCCCCCTATTGCTTAACCCTCACCTCACCTAGTTCCTAACCCTAACCACCCTCTATTGACTAACCCCAACCTCCCCCTGGTGCTTAACCCTAACCTCTCTCTAGTGCCTAACTCCAACCTCCCCCTAGTGCTTAACCCTAACCTCCCTCTAGTGCCTAACCCCAACCTCCCCCTAGTGCTTAACCCTAACCTCACCTAGAGCCTAAGCCTAACCACCCTCTAGTGCCTAACCCCAACTTCCCCCAAGTGCTTAATCCTAACCTCACCTAGAGCCTAACCCTCTCCTTGTGCCCAACCTCCCCTAGTGCCTAACCCTCCCCCTAGTGCCCAACCTCTCCTATTGCCTAACCCTAACCCTTCTCCTAGTGCCCAACCTCCCCTTGTGCCTAACCCCCCCTAGTACCCAACCTCCCCTATTGCCTAGCCCTAATCCTTCCCCTAGTGCCCAACCTCCCCTAGTGCCTAACCCTTCACCTAGTGCCCAACCTCCCCTTGTGCCTAACCCTCCCCCTAGTACCCAACCTTCCCTATTGCCTAGCCCTAACCCTTCCCCTAGTGCCCAACCTCCCCTAGTGCCTAACCCTCCCCCTAGTGCCCATCCTCCCCTATTGCCTAACCCTAACCCTTCCCCTAGTGCCCAACCTCCCCTATTGCCTAACCCTAACCCTTCCCCTAGTGCCCAACCTCCCCTATTGCCTAACACTAACCCTTCCACTAGTGCCCAACCTCCCCCCTAGTGCCTAACCCTCCCGCCCACAGCTTAACAACCAATGTCAACATTCTGAGAATGTTGAAATGCTGCCTGTCGACATTTTACCAATGTCGGCATCATAACTGCCGGCGTTGTAGTGTTGGCATTATGAATGTCGACATTGTAAATGTCAACCTATTGACTACATCCTATTATTTATTATAATTAACTATTAGTTACAGTATAAGGGGCCTCATAGTGTACACAGCGCCTTACAGGCTAACATAGAAAACATTTAATAGTAACAGGGTCTCAGAAGATTTGTACAATACACAGTGGCAGACGGTCGCATACATAAATAGCATAAGTACCAAACATTAGTATTACACAGACTGGGCAGGACAGATAACTGGGGCATGGGTTCGGCAACTTACTGAAGCTAGCAGGAGTCACATGTAGGAATCAATGCAGGACTCAGTGATCCTGTACCCAACATATGAGCGAGCAGACAGAGAGAAGGGGAGAAGTAGACAATCGAATGGAGCTCTGGTGACCCAAGGAGAGTTCTCGGGAAGAACGAGACAAAGGAGGGCCCTGCTTATATGCTAAGGGAAGAGGGTTGTACAGTTGGCGAGAGAACTTGGAAGATACAGGTCTAGGGCTGTGTTATATGCATCATGTTTTCAGGGTGCATATAAAACTGGGTAGGCTGGTAGAGTGTTTGACTAAAGTAAACATGGGAGTGAGTTCCAGAAGATAGGGAAACCTCAAGTGAAATTTTGTTGGCGAGCGTGAGTGGATGTGACTGAGGTGAGGTAGAGGCGCTGGCCAGAGGAGGAGCAGAGAGAAAGAGGAGCTTATTCAGACCCGGTCGTTAGCTCTACGAGCTCGCGACCTTGTCGATGTTGCTCCAGTGCGCATGCGCACGACAGAGCCGGCTCCGTCGTGCGCATGCGCGAGAGCCGGCTAACGACGTGGTGATCCGTCGTTAGGGTTCTCGTAGCAGACGGGGCGAGCTGTCAATGTTGAGTGACAGCTCGCCCCATTTGCTGGGCGGGCCGGGGGGCATGCCCGTCCAAACGGAGGCGTTCCTGTCGGAACTCTTGCCGTTTGGGGGTGGCTCCACTGACAGTGATGTCAGTGGGGAGCTTCCTGCTCAAACAGAGCAGGAAGCTCCCTGGGGCTTAAGGTTGACGAGACCCTACCTTAGGGTATCGTCGTAAGCCCCAATGGTCGCGATGGTCTTGACCATCGCGACCATCACCCTTAGTGGTCGTTAGAGCTGTGGGTGTTAACCCACAGTCTAACGACCGACATGGAGGCGGCCGTTCAGGATGCAAGCGGCTGCCCTGTTTCAGAACGACCGCTTGCATCCTACGACCGCGTCTGAATGAGGCCCAGAGTGTGGACAGAGATGAGGTCAGAGATGTTGGGAGGAGAGGAGAGGAGTGGTTTGGGGCTTTATATATGAGGTGGAACGGCTTCTGAATGAGATAGGAAGACAGTAAAGCAGATTGCAAAGAGGAGGCAGCTGCCATAAGGCAGGAGAGGAAAATGAGACGATCTGCATAATTAAGAATAGATTGAAGTGGAGAGCAGAGAGGGAGTCCAGAGAGGACAAGGTTACAGTAGTTTAAGTGGGAAATTAATATGAGAACTTGAGTTTTGGTAGCATCATCTGCGCCGAACGGTGATGCCTATTTATATAATGTTATAGGACTATTAATTTAATGCTGGTGTGATTTCAGGGATATTAAATGAATGTGGAGGAGGGCTATTTATTACATGTGAAAACTAATTATTTAATGTCAGGGCTTTCTGTGGGGATTTTTTGAATTTAAAGTGTATTAATTTATTGTTGTGGCCGGCAATGCTTGTCTCTATTAGTTACAGAGTTTGGGGTTTTTTCATTTTTTTTTATTTATTTTTGCTGTTCCCTTTAGACTTCACTATTAACCAAGCTGTATACAAAATTATAGTGATATTAAAAGCACAATCCCATAAATCATCAACTTGGAAATGACCTGTTCTCCTTGGTTTGTTTCTTCAGACTGCCATTTCTAATTGATAATTCCACAGTGTTACGTGGCTACCATGGAAACCACAGTTACATGGTACATGACTTTTAGTGAGCAGAGAGGATTTGGAATGGCTCTCTCAGCTCTGTTCCCACTGGGGCATGCTCCTCTCCTTCTTACCCTCTCTCATTGCATGGCACACTGAAAGTTGTGAGCCTGTGGTCATCATATTTGTTTGCCTTCCAGAGAGGTAATGAAACTGAGATAATAATCTGTAGTAAAATACCTAAGAACAATTACAATCAAATGCATGCTTGATAGGAACTTAAACTGTTATTTGAATTCTCTGTGGGATTGCTGCTGTAAACACTAAATAGTACCTGTGGAAGTCATATAAGAAAAACATTCGGTGCCTTTTAAGACTGTTTGAAGGCTCAATTAGAATCCCTTCAGATGCACAAGTTTAAAAAAAAAAGCTAATTTTTCCAAATGCTCTCGACGGCAAACAAAACGTGCCTGAAATCCTACACAGTGTCTCTACTTATGCAAGAGGGAGGTCAGTGCCATTGCCAGAGAACAGAAACTCATTAGGGAGATAAGCAATGACCACCAGCTGACAGGTAAACTTTCGTGAGCTGTTTAAACTTGTCACTGCCTACAGCTAGCTGCAAACGGCTGGCAGGAGCACAGCCTGCAAACAAAGGCACACATTGTGCTCTTTTCAGTCAGGAATGTGACTCATTAACTTTATTCCCTGGCGATATTTAATCAGGGCTCTGAGAAGATCTTTATAGCATGCAAATACTTTTCACATTAAACAAAAGTGGTTCTAATGCTGTTTAGGCTGCGAGCGTCGCTTCTGATACAGATTTTGCTGTGTACCAAATGAATGGCAATCTGCTTAACACGAGAAAGAAGTCAAGGACTTCAATTACAGGAGTTTAACTTTAAATATCAGTAGTCGTAGTAGGCCGGGGTGAATTCTTAAAGGAGCACTATCATCGAAATTGTCTACAAGTTAAATTTGTATTTAAACATGGCATTTACACCTTTTATCTACTGCCAATACAGATCTGACTTTTACCTGCAGTATTAACGCTAGTTAAAGGATGTTAAGGGGTTTGGGAATAGAACCTACAGTATTGGCTTTAATTGATGCACACCCACTTCTGTTCATGCCTGCGATCTGGAGGGCAGCAGTGTGCCTTCGGCAGAATACCTGCTCTGTTCGCGCATGTTTAACTCGACACCCCCTCCTCTGGTTGCCCGGAAAAGTGATTGTTAAACATCGATTGTTAAACGCAATCATGTTTGACATACACCCTTAGGGGGAGATTAATCAAACGTTCTACAGAGGACACAGGAAGTAGTTGGCCACAACAACCAATCAACTTCTTGCTAACGTCTTATAGAATGTCTGTGATAAATGTTAACCAGAAGCTGATTGGCTGATATGGGAAACTTCTCCACTTGTCCTTTTTAGGTATAGTACATGTTCCCATTAGACGTATATTGATAGTTGATAGTAGTGTTATGTTGATACAACTTTATTATATATATATTAGGGGTGTGCACCGGCCACTTTTCGTGTTTTGTGTTTTGGTTTTGGATCTGGATCTTTCTTCGTGTTTTGGATCTGGATTGGTTTTGCCAAAACCACCCTTCCGTGTTTTGGGTTCTGGGTTTTGTGTTTTGGATCTGTATTTTTTTTTAAAAAAGCATAAAAACAGCTAAAATCACAGAATTTGTAGGTTTTTCTGCTCCTATGCTATTATTAACCTCAATAACCTTAATTTCCACTCATTTCCAGTCTATTCTGAACACCTCACACCTCACAATAGTGTTTTTATGTCCAAAACGTTGCACCGAGGTAGCTGGATGACTATGCTAAGCGACACGAGTGGGCGGCACAAACACGTGACCCATCTAGGCGTGAAACTGCAGTGGCAGACAGGATGGCAGTTTGAAAAACTAGGCCCCAAACTGTACATAATGCAAAGAAAAAAAAGAGGTGCAAGATGGAATTGTCCTTGGGCCCTCCCACCCACCCTTATGTTGTATAAACAGGACATGCACACTTTAACAAACCAATCATTTCAGCGCCAGGGTCTGCCACACAACTGTGGCTGAAATGATTGGTTCGTTTGGGCCCCCACAAAACAAGCTGGCAATTAATGTGTCCCTGCACAAACTGGCTCTATGGAGGCAAGATGTCATCCTCATCCTCCTCATCCACCGATTCCTCACCCTCTTCAGTGTGTACATCCTCATCCTCACAAAGTATTAACTCGTCCCCACTTGAATCCACCACCACAGGTCCCTCTGTACCTTCTGGAGGCTGGTCTCCCTGGAAGAGCTGATAATTCATTTTGATGAACATCATCTTCTCCACATTCTGTGGAAGCAACCTCCTACGCCTTTCGCTGACAAGGTTCCCGGCTGCACTAAACACTCTTTCAGAGTACACACTGGAGGGGGGGCAACTCAGGTAAAATAGAGCCAGTTTGTACAGGGGCCTCCAAATTGCCTCTTTTTCCTGCCAGTACAGGTATGGACTGTCTGCCATGCCTACTTGGATGCTGTCACCGATGTAATCCTCCACCATTCTGTCAATGGTGACAGTATCATATGCAGTGACAGTAGACATGTCAGAAATTGTTGCCAGGTCCTTCAGTCCGGACCAGATGTCCAAACTTGGTCCTGCCTGTCCTGCATCACCGCCAGCGGGTTGCTTAGGATACCTAAGTTTTTTCCTGGCAGCCCCAGTTGCAGGAGAAAATGAAGAAGGAGCTGTTGACGTGTCACGTTCCGCTTCAGCTGACAGTGTGTTCACCAGCAGGTCTTTGCACCTCTGCAGGCTTGTGTCGGCCGGAAAGAGAGACACCACATAGGCTTTAAACCTAGGATCGAGCACGGTGGCCAAAATGTAGTGGTCTGATTTCAACAGATTGACCACCCTGGAATCCTGGCAAAGCGAATGAAGGGCTTCATCCACAAGTCCCACATGCCGAGCGGAATCGCTCCGTCTTAGCTCCTCCTTCACTTTCTCCAGCTGCTTCTGCAAAAGCCTGATGAGGGGAATGACCTGACTCAAGCTGGCAGTGTCTGAACTGACTTCACGTGTGGCAAGTTCGAAGGGCTGGAGAACCTTGCACAACACGGAAATCATTCTCCACTGCGCTTGAGTCAGGTGCATACCCCCTCCTTTGCCTATGTCATAGGTGGATGTATAGGCTTGTATGGCCTTTTGCTGCTCCTCCATCCTCTGAAGCATATAGAGGGTTGAGTTCCACCGTGTCACAACCTCTTGCTTCAGGTGATGGCGGGGCAGGTTCAAGAGTGTTTGCTGGCGCTCCAGTCTTCGGCACGCAGTCGCTGAATGGCGAAAGTGGCCAGAAATTTTTCGGGCCACCCAAAGCGTCTCCTGCACGCCCCTGTCGCTTTTCAGAAAATTCTGCACCACCAAGTTTATTGTGTGAGCAAAACATGGGACGTGCTGGAATTTGCCCAGATGTAATGCCCGCACAATATTGGTGGCGTTGTCAGATATCACAAATCCCCAGGAGAGTCTAAGTGGGGTAAGCCACTGGGCGATGATTTCCCTCAGTTTCTCTAAGAGGTTGTCGGCGGTGTGCCTCTTACTGAAACCGGTGATACACAGCGTAGCCTGCCTTGTAACGAGCTGGCGTTTCTGAGATGCTGCTACTGGTGACGCTGCTGCTGTTGCTGCGTAAGGTGATACATCTACCCAGTGGGCTGTCACAGTCATATAGTCCTTAGTCTGCCCTGTTCCACTTGTCCACATGTCCGTGGTTAAGTGGACATTGTGTACAACGGCATTTTTCAGGACACTGAGGACACTTTTTCTGACGTTTCTGTACAGTCTCGGTATCGCCTGCCTAGTGAAGTGGAATCTAGACGGTATTTGGAACCGGGGACACACTACCTCCATCAATTGTCTAAATCCCACTGCACTAATGGCGGATACCGGACGCACGTCTAACACCAACATAGCAGTCAAGGCCTCAGTTATACGTTTTGCTTCAGGATGACTGCTGTCGTACTTCATCCTCCTCGCTAAGGACTGTTGGAGGGTCAATTGTTTAGTAAAAGTAGTGGTGTTCCTACTTCCTCTCTGGGATGATGAACGACTCCCAGCAGCAGCAACAGCAGCAGCGGCAGCAGTAGGCGTAGCAATGCAGGATCCTCCAGAGGAATCCCGGATAGGAGAGTCAGTCATGCCAGTGACATGGCCTGCAGGACTACTTCCGATCGTGACTAAGGAGGAAATTGACGAGGAGGGAGTTGACGGTGTGGTTTGCAGGCGCTTGGATACAACAGGACAACGGGATTTAGGTGTCCCTGGACTGCTTACGGTCTTAGCCAAAGTTTCTGAACTTGACAGTAACTTTTTATGAACGCGCTGCAGGTGCCGTATAAGGGAGGATGTTCCTAGGTGGTTGACGTCCCTACCCCTACTTATTTCACCTTTACATATGGTACATATGGCAAGACAGTTGTTGTCCGGATTTGGATAGAAATATTGCCAGACCAAAGAGGTGGAATGTTTGGTCTTCTGCCCAGGCATGACCGTGATGGGCTTTTTCATCCCACGGACAACAACTGTCTCCCCCGGAGCCTGATTTAAACAAACCACATCACCATCAGAATCCTCCTCGCCAACTTCCTCCTCAGCGCCAGCTACACCAGTATCCTCATCCTGTTGTACTTCAACAGTGACATCTTCAATTTGCATATCAGCAAGTGGACTGTGGGTGCTCCTTTCAGCACTTGCAGGGGGCATGCAAATGGTGGAAAGAGCCACCTCTTCCCGTCCAGTGCTGGGAAGGTCAGGCATCGCAACCACCACCACACTTGGACTCTCCTTGGGGATTTGTGATATCTTCTTAGAAAGCACAGTTCTTCGCTGTGCTTTTGCCAGCTTAACTCTTTTGATTTTTTTAGTGGGAGGAGGGCTTCCATCGTCATGTGAAGCTGAACCACTAGTCATGAACATACTAGGGATCGACCTTAGCCGTTCCTTGCCACTCCGTGTCGTAAATGGCATATTGGCAAGTTTACGTTTCTCTTCAGCTGATTTAAATGTCTTTTTCAAGGTCATTTTCCTGAACTTTGCCATTTGGGATTGTATGTGCCCTCTACTATGACATTGGGCATCGGCCTTGGCAGACGACGTTGATGGCATGTTATCGTCTATGTCATGACTAGTGGCAGCAGCTTCAGCACTAGGAGGAAGTGGTTCTTGATCTTTCTCTATTTTATTTTTATCGGAGAAAGTTTGGTCCTCCATTTATGTTATATCGATTTGATATATACGTGCGGCTAAACACAGAAAATAATTTTTTTTTTGGTTTGGACTGGAGTGTACTTTGTGGGTTACAGCACCCTTTAACGGTCAAGCCAGCCGGCCCTTTACTTATGACACAGGCGCACTCTTGGCACTACTTTGTTGATGCACGTGCGGCTACTGCGCACACAATTCACAAACACAGAAAATAATTTTTTTTTGGTTTGGCCTGGAGTGTACTTTCGGGGGTTACAGCACCCTTTAACGGTCAAGCCAGCCGGCCCTTTACTTATGACACAGGCGCACGCTTGGCACTACTTTGTTGATGCACGTGCGGCTACTGCGCACACAATTCACAAACACAGAAAATAATTTTTTTTTTGGTTTGGACTGGAGTGTACTTTCGGGGGTTACAGCACCCTTAACGGTCAAGCCAGCCGGCCCTTTACTTATGACACAGGCGCACTCTTGGCACTACTTTGTTGATGCACGTGCGGCTACTGCGCACACAATTCACAAACACAGAAAATAATTTTTTTTTGGTTAGGACTGGAGTGTACTTTCGGGGGTTACAGCACCCTTTAACGGTCAAGCCAGCCGGCCCTTTACTTATGACACAGGCGCACGCTTGGCACTACTTTGTTGATGCACGTGCGGCTACTGCGCACACAATTCACAAACACAGAAAATAATTTTTTTTTTGGTTTGGACTGGAGTGTACTTTCGGGGGTTACAGCACCCTTAACGGTCAAGCCAGCCGGCCCTTTACTTATGACACAGGCGCACTCTTGGCACTACTTTGTTGATGCACGTGCGGCTACTGCGCACACAATTCACAAACACAGAAAATAATTTTTTTTTGGTTAGGACTGGAGTGTACTTTCGGGGGTTACAGCACCCTTTAACGGTCAAGCCAGCCGGCCCTTTACTTATGACACAGGCGCACGCTTGGCACTACTTTGTTGATGCACGTGCGGCTACTGCGCACACAATTCACAAACACAGAAAATAATTTTTTTTTTGGTTTGGACTGGAGTGTACTTTCGGGGGTTACAGCACCCTTAACGGTCAAGCCAGCCGGCCCTTTACTTATGACACAGGCGCACGCTTGGCACTACTTTGTTGATGCACGTGCGGCTACTGCGCACACAATTCACAAACACAGAAAATAATTTTTTTTTTGGTTTGGACTGGAGTGTACTTGGGGGTTACAGCACCCTTTAACGGTCAAGCCAGCCGGCCCTTTACTTATGACACAGGCGCACGCTTGGCACTACTTTGTTGATGCACGTGCGACTACTGCGCACACAATTCACAAACACAGAAAATAATATTTTTTTTGGTTTGGACTGGAGTGTACTTTCGGGGGTTACAGCACCCTTAACGGTCAAGCCAGCCGGCCCTTTACTTATGACACAGGCGCACGCTTGGCACTACTTTGTTGATGCACGTGCGGCTACTGCGCACACAATTCACAAACACAGAAAATAATTTTTTTTTTGGTTTGGACTGGAGTGTACTTTCGGGGGTTACAGCACCCTTAACGGTCAAGCCAGCCGGCCCTTTACTTATGACACAGGCGCACGCTTGGCACTACTTTGTTGATGCACGTGCGACTACTGCGCACACAATTCACAAACACAGAAAATAATATTTTTTTTGGTTTGGACTGGAGTGTACTTTCGGGGGTTACAGCACCCTTAACGGTCAAGCCAGCCGGCCCTTTACTTATGACACAGGCGCACGCTTGGCACTACTTTGTTGATGCACGTGCGGCTACTGCGCACACAATTCACAAACACAGAAAATAATTTTTTTTTTGGTTTGGACTGGAGTGTACTTTCGGGGGTTACAGCACCCTTAACGGTCAAGCCAGCCGGCCCTTTACTTATGACACAGGCGCACGCTTGGCACTACTTTGTTGATGCACGTGCGGCTACTGCGCACACAATTCACAAACACAGAAAATAATTTTTTTTTTGGTTTGGACTGGAGTGTACTTTCGGGGGTTACAGCACCCTTAACGGTCAAGCCAGCCGGCCCTTTACTTATGACACAGGCGCACGCTTGGCACTACTTTGTTGATGCACGTGCGGCTACTGCGCACACAATTCACAAACACAGAAAATATATTATTTTTTTAGCACTTGGGGGGAGCACCCCTGATGGACAGAGCACCCCCTGGACAACACTACAGCACTCCTTTAGGACTGGGACACTGCACAGGACTTTGGAGTGGACACAGCCCCTATGGAGAACTGACTGCACAACACAGTCCAGCCAGCCCCTATGGACTTTGAAGTAGTGGACACAGCCCCTATTAACAACAGCAGCACAGCACAACACAGCCAGTCCCTATGGACTTTGAAGTAGTGGACAACAGCAGCACTACACTACACTACACTACACAGCCCTAACTCCCACCCTCCCTCTTCACTGTCCACAGCCGAGTGAGAAAATGGCGCCGACGTGTGTACCTTATATAGGATCCAAAACCCGCGAGACTCGGAAGGCGGGAAGATGACGTTTTGCCTCGATTTCAGATCCGAGTCAGGCGGGAAAAGTCGAGCCTGACTCGGATCGGACTCGGATCGGGGGGGCTCGGGGGGGTTCGGATTTCAGAAATCCGAACCCGCTCACCCCTAATATATATACAGTATATATATAAAAATATAAAATATCTTAATGTATACTGTGTTGTTGTTGCAGTTGTACATTCTTCCTGTGTCATTTCATTCCACTGAGTCATGAGCCAACCCTTCTGCTCAACTCAAGCACTGGTCTACAGGATCAATTTCCAATATGGACACATGTGTTCCATACATCTATGTCCGATTCCCCGTTCTGCTGATGCTGATCCAATTGGTGGACAACAGTGATCGTCAATCCAAAGGGAATTGGGAAAATTCAACATGTTAGAAATCCCAGACTCGCAGAATTCAGCTATTTTTGGTTAGGAATGGGAGATTGTCGAGATTGTCCAACATGTTGGAATTCTCCGATCCCCTAACCCTGGTGTAAGCAGATTGAGACATTGTCCCGATACAGGCTAGATGTATGGGCCCCATTACATGTGTGGCTTACTGGACCAGATCCTACCACTCATTGCTTGGTCAGAGTGGGTTAATCCTATTGATGCCGGTCAACAGTTAACTGAAGATCTTGCACAAAGTCTTCACATGAACCTATACTAGAGTTGTGTAAGACTTGGGGGCAGGCAAGGACCGATATTCAGCTACATATGGGAAAGGGGGCTGCTATAGGTGAAGACAGCAGACTGCGAATTCTGGAGGTGTTGGCTGACGTTACATAACCACAATGCCACGGTGCCAACCCAGGTGAGATGTCAGCCCGTATACAGTATGTGTAAACTACAACCTCATAACATATGGGTGATCAGCATGTGAGTGTGTGAGACTAATGGATACAGGCACAGGTGAGACATTATTTAGGTGGACGGTCCCCCCAATCCCCTCTGAGAACGCTGCGGATCACACTACCCAGGCAATTTACCCTAGAAAAATTATGCAAGTTTTCTTTTGGATGCAGCATTAATGCTCTATTCTTGTAACTAAAGACTCTTACCTTAAAAATAATCACCGTGGTCTGTTTTATTGGTCGTCCATCACACAGCAATTCCAGCTCATATGAGCCTTCTTCTCCCGATGGTCTATTAATAACAGCACTTTTGAATTAACACATATTTTGGCTGAGTGATTAAAACACCGCCATGGGCCACTGTGACATATTTCCAAGGTTTAAAAAAAAAAAACACAGAAAATCCAATTAATAGGAGAGAGAGCTGTAGCGTCTTGCTGCTGACATTTAGCACACGTGAGCCAGGATACAGGTTTACTTTGCAAAGCGGAAGAAATGGATCCCGCAGCGCAGCGTTTTCTATGTAAGAGCCATCTTGCAGTCAGTGGTGGTGAGTCAGATGCTGACTTGTTTGAATTTGCGTGGGGCCGCAACAGTCTATGGACGCAGATGTGCTAATTATACTGCCTGTCCTTATATGCGTGTATTCAAACCACCCACTGTTTTTTTGCGTCCGTGCTGCAGTCATCATGATCTCGACTGGCACCACTCGCATGCTGGTTTTGTCTCACACAAAAATACATGAACACATTTGTACCATGCTTGCCGACATTCTGGCAGCCCCCTCCAGTAGGGCGCAGCCAGGTCGGACAAGCGGGGGGGGTGACGCAATAGAGGGGGGGCATGGGCTGGAGATACTACCCAGTAATGGGGGCAGAGCGAAGACGTGGTCACAGAATCGTGTCATGTCGGCCCTGCCCCCGCGCATTGTGAAGCAGGGGACGGGGCCAAAATGACGCGATTCAGCGCAAATCGCATCAACCCCCCCCTGCTATGGGGGTTGTGTGTTATTTGCGGGGGGGTCTGGAGGGGTCGGCGGCTGGCCAGGAGCGTCACCCTGCTTCCCCCAGTTGTTACCTTAAGTTTCCTCCTTTTAATTGCTAATTTGTAACTAAGTTATTGGCCATTTTAAGCTCAGGCAGGTTCAATGCTGGGCTTCATTAGGTGTACATTAAAAACAGGGGGATTACTTAATCAAACTGATATTTCCATCCCAGGAAGAAAAAGGGAGTGAGAAAGTGGGAGAGAGTATGAGGGAGCGAGAATGGGATAGAGAGAGAGAAAGTGGGAGAGAGTAAGAAGGAGCGAGAATGGGAGAGAGAGAGAAAGTGGGAAAGAGTATGAGGGAGCGAGAATGAGAGTTCGATTCCTGGCAGTGGCAGCCCGACAAAACAGCAGAGCCCAGCAGCGTAAGACCGACAGCGCTGGAAATCCCGATCGTATAAAATTTAAGTATTGTCTAATCTAACCTAACCCCCTAACCCTAACCCTCCTTTAGAGTGCCTAACCCTAACCTCTCCCCCAAGTGCCTAAACGTAATCCCCCCTCTAAGTGCCTAACCCTAACCCCCCCTTCCCAGCTGCCTAAACCTAAGTCCCAGGGGGGAGTGCCAAACCCTAAGTCCCAGGGGGGGTGCCTAACCCTAACCCTCCCTCCCCCTAGCCTAACCCTAACCCTCCCATGGGGGTGCCTAACCCAATACCCCCCCGGGTGCCCTAAACCTAACCCTCCCCCTCCGCAGCTGTCTGCTCACGGCGCCCGGCATCCCTTTGATCGGGATGCCGGGCGCCGGTCTCCCGGCGTCGGGAAAATGACAGGCGTCTAGAAATAGAGTAAGGGGGAGAAACAGAAAGAGATTTCAGCTGCAGTTGTTATATAATTAATGCATACATCATACTGTACCTTGTGTTACATTTAATGGATGATGACGGTGAATAAAATGGTTGCAGGTCACAAATCTTTCGTGGCCTCTCTGGATTTATCATGTGCACCTCAAAACGTGGCCCATCTCCTGTGTCCTTCAGACATTGGTTGTCTAGGCCGCTGCCTGGTTATTGTCACAGGGAAGAAACGAGCAGGTTAGATGCTGCACTGCGGAGTGGAAGCCCAACCGGACCTCTAGTGTTGTTATGGTTCTATACTGAATGTTATCACTGCTACAGTACTATATCTATAACTGTATGTGCTAAATAGCATGGTGGCAATCAGTGATGTCAGAATCCAGCAATTATACACATATTCCCCTAACTAAACTGATGCTGAGACTCTCATAGCCAGGTCATTTCTGCATATGCTCACAGTTGTACATGAACCTTCCATGGTCTGAGGGGTGTCCCGTGCTTATACAATTTAATCAAACCATTCATAATTAAACCATAATATAAAAAAAAGATTTGGCGTCCTGGTGGTCCAGAGCTGCAGAGCTGCAAACATCACTGGGAGAATGGCGAGGAGCCCATTGAGCATGTCCCCGGGAATAAGGAGCGGGTGCCATCCAGAGTCTACTGCGCTGCCAAAGAGGAGGGGGCCCAAATGGAGGCTGCACATGGACCCTCTTCTCTCTTTAACCGCCCCTGACCTGGGCTCACCTAAAAATGGCTTTGTTAAAAGTGTAACTTGCTGGTTATAATCCAGCAGACCTTAGAACGCTGACCTTGGTCAGGATTGAAGAGAGACTTTTCTGGTCACGGTGCTGTCCATGCCCTACCACACTCACTTGGCCACACCCCATTGTGAATGCCAAGGCCTTTGATAATGGGGAATCAGTATGATTTACCGGCGGTCAGAAGGCCGACAGCGGCATCCCGATGTTGAAGATCCCGACAGGGGCCGGTAAGCTGGCTAACCCTCCCCCTCTCCCCCACTAACCCTAACCCTCCCCAAGTGGTGCCTAACCCTAACCTCACCCTGGTGGTGCCTAACCCCTCCTGTCCACAGCCTAATCCTAACCCTCCCCCGGTGGTGCCTAACCCTTACCTCCCCCCAGTCGATGCCTATCCCACCCCGGCAGATCCCTAAACCTAACCCCCCATCCTAGGCCTAACCCTAACCCGCATACTTACCTTCGGGATGCCGATGTCTGTATTTTGATCCCTCTGGGATGGCGGCGGCGGCATTCTGATGGGTGTCGGGATTCCGACGTCGGTAAACTGACATCCGGCATCTCGTCTGCCCGGCATCCTGACTGTATCCCATTAATGGATGCCAGTAAAGAGGGTTTTTATCATCAGGCCCCAGCAAGACCCAGACACAGACCGGCTCGGGTAATCTGAACCTGTGCCCTCCCTGTTGGTGCTCCTGCCATTGAGCTTGGAGATCTCACTAGAATGACTAGCTCCTTCCTTTCCATATTGCTCAGGTTAGACATAAATCGACTGATCCAGAATTAGACCATTATCATCAGCATGTAAATAAATGTTACTGACCAGCGCAGAAGATTCTGGCCAGTGACTAATGCTGGGTACACACCTGGCACATCTATCTGCCCACCCACCATTGCGCTGACAGAGCGGACGATCAGGTGAGCTACACACACTTACCGATCGGCCGTTCGATGCGTCTGCGCTGACATCACAACTAGGAGGGCATTTGAACTTGCCCGTCCAACTGAGATGTCAGTCACTGGCGGTCCCTGCAGCAAGGATACGGGCGGGTTGCACGTACACACTGCAATCTGCAGATATATCGGGCATCTGCTGTGCTCGTCTATACACACCTGATGATTTGCAAACGATATATCATCCGCTCAATAGAACGGACATTATATAGCCCAGTGTGTACCGAGATTTATGCGCATGTCTCCGGGAACACAGCAATGATGCCGGAGCGGTAAGTATACAGGAGCGGGTCGTAGCAGCCGACAGACACTTTGGTGACCCTGCATATGTTGGGTCCCTTTAAATACATAATTACAAGTAGCATAATAATGTAAAGAAGACAAAGGGGAAGGGGTACTCTCCACAGGCATGTATACATATACAGTCTGGTTACATTGCAAGTACATGTCATGGCTAAATAAATGTGTTACTTATTATAACTCAATCTTACCATTAAACAAGATGGTAATCAACGTGCCACCACCAACGCTGCCTTCTTTAGGCTCTGCAGTGTAGGCCAAGCAATGAGCTACAATAAAACAGATATACACAAAATCTAAAATAATCTAATTATAGTGTAAAATATTAAAAAGAGCAAAAAATTCAATGTGTTTCTTTTTTCTGAAATTCATAATATCACCTTTATAGTAACTTTTTAAGGGGTGTATGGGTGAGAACAGGGGCGTTGGAACAATTTTATGTTGGGGGATGGCAATACGTAGTAGGCACATGCCTTGGGACGCCATTAGTTGGGGGTGGAACATCAGAGCTTTACAGTGCCCGAATTCTGCTGCAGCAATTTGGATAGAGACAGGGGTGTATTGAGAGAGGAGGGGGCCCGTGTTCTCTCCCTATCCGGGGCCCCCTCCTCTCTCCCCGGCTGGCGTCAGCAAACTGACAGCAGCGGTAGACTCCGGGCACTAGAGTGAGTGTGCCCGGAGTCTACTGCATATGCACAGATCACTGGGAAAATGGTGTGGCAGCCATTTTCCCGGTGATTTCCTACTGCAAATGTGCAAAAGGCCGTGAAGATGGCCGCGGCGGCCATTTTCCAGGTGTTTTTTATAGCACTACTTCGTGGGACATCGAATAAGGTAAGTATAAAGAAAAAAAAGAAAGTATGGGTGCAGGGGCCCATGTGCACCGCACACCCTGCACCCATTCTAAATACATCCCTGGATACAGATACAAAGACTACAACCCCCAGCATGCAACAGAGGGAGTCACAGGAGTGGGAACAGGTGTAGTCAAGGAGTCCAGAAAATTTATGTTTGTAGAGTCTCAGAAGCGTTTTCATGTGCGGAATAGGAGGGGTGGAGGTAGCTAGAGGGATGGAGTCTGAGCAGAATCCCACCCAATAATATTGTGCCAAGGGGCGGCCTGACCCCTGAATCCTCCCATGCCAATCAGCTTCTACCTAGCATTTATCAAGTACATTCTATAAAATGATAGCTATTAGCTGATTGGTTGGACACCTTCTCCTCTTGTCCTCTTTATAAGGTTTGATGATACATCTCCCGCTTGCGCCCCCTAGCGGGGCTAGCAATGTCTGCACCACGTTCCAACATCTATCACCTGCTGGTCTATGACGTAATACTGTACTCTGCTACGTAACTCACCAATGACAGGGAGCAATAGTAAGAAAGTGAAATAGGTCATCCCGGGGTTTAGAGAGCGTTTCCAGGTCCTCTTCCCTCTTATTCTCATCTCTAGATGTGACTTAAAATGAACAGAAATGGGTGAAAACATTTTAAAAATCTCATTCGGATGTGACAGTATTTCAGCTTGCTTCTAGCTGTAGAGTTTATTAATTGTATTTGCATTTATATTTTTGCGACAACAATATATACAGTATCTTCATGATATAAAAATACATTTGTACTACAAATACGTTATTGCTCATGTCTGCAGTGAATCTATACCTAATAGACAATCGTACTGTACATCCCTATTTTAGGGTTTATTTAAAATTTTACCTTTATAACTGCAGTAATCACAAACATTGAGAGATGTATGCATAGCCGATATTTACGCAGCTGAGCGATTATCAGTTGACTGCGCATGCCTCGCAGTTGCACCGCGCACGCGCCAAGGTACCTTAGCAATGCCGGGCGCAGTGAGGATTTCTTCGCAAAGTGATTGACAGCCAGGGACCGTTTGGGGACGGTGACGGAGGAATAGTGACAAAAATTGCAGGAGTGCCCTGGGCGTTTTCGGGATATGTCGTAGTCTGTGCCTGCGATCCCGTACGCAGATAAATTGGTTCCGATGTCATTCTCAGTGACCATCATTGGTCAGATGGCCAATTATTGAATGATCTCCGATGGCGGCTACGTAATTGTACGCAATTGCTTGGATTTGCAATGACCCCGGTGGGTGTCTCAATACGTATTCCGGAGGATACAGCATTCGCATATTCTCACACGGCAGCTGTGATTGCACTTTCTGGGCTAAAACTTTTGACCGGTTTATAACTTTATTCCTGTTTTAAAAGTATATCAACATTAAGATACTGTAATAAACAATACAAAAGTAAAGATAAAGATAGAAAACCTTTGCTTTAAAGTAGGGATGTGCAGGCTCGGTTCTACTCGGTTTCGTTCGCCCTACTTTAAAGTTCACACCATGGAAGCAGCCAGATTCCCATCCATCAGTTTACTAGGAACATAATATCACAATATATACAGTAGCTTTCCAACTCATGATACAATGATATCAAGTTAGTTCATTGGCTGGATAGGATTCATCACACCTTCAAAAGAGGATGAGTTTAGAAGTTGCCCAGTGCAGCCGATCAGATTGTAGGGGGTTTATTTGCCATGCTTTGGGTTCTAATACCTGGCACTGTCGATCATGCTTATGCCCAATATTTAAAATGGCAATGCTTTTACTAGCCATGCTTGGCTAGTAATATCATTGCCCTTTTAAATTTCATCCATAAATACGATCGGAAGCGCCGGGTTTTTAGAACCCGAAGCGTGGTAAATAAATAAACGCCTAAAGTAGCTCTCAGTTGCTATGGGCAAATTCCCTTAAGTGCGTTTTTAATACTTATGAAAATCCTCGCCAGTCCGCATGTTTATGTAGCTTATGTTATTTTTGCTTTCTAAGCAGGGTACAATTTTTCTATATCCTGTTCTCATACACGCTTTTGGGAACCTGCATCAAGGCCCTGTACCCCAAAATGCCTCCTTCAAATCGAACATTATAGTGACAAGATACAGTTAGTCCTTTCATATCTGTTTGTCGTTAACTTAAATAAATATTACATTTGCATCATACTCACAGGTTTTAATGTTGCAGATAAATGCAGATCCACTTACTAATTTCAAAGTGCGCCAGAGGATGTTAAATGTTCTCCGTCCTCCGGGATGTAAGTTCTTAGTATCAGAATTTCTTCATCTTGCCCCATATTAGGAGGCGATCATCATTCTCCAGCATCAGCTCCAGGTGACCCCCGTTATATCGTGTGCATTGTGTGAATGAAGCACAGTATAGAGACTGTGAAGGAGCTGTCTGGCCGGGTAACTCTAGGACCTGTTCCTTGTTTGTTGCAGGTCATTAAATCTCTACCTCTGTGTGATCAAGCAGCAGACTCATTCTCATACCTGTACGCAGACGAGGCTTAATCATTGACTGATCTGTAAATCTTTATGCCCCAGTATGTAAGGGAAGAAAATCCGTCAGGGAAAGGTCTGAAAACTCTGTTATGCAGAATTAGCAATGTTACATGTGGCTTACAGGTGAATTGCCTACTCAGGGGCGAATCTATAATGGGTGCAGGGTGTACGGGGAACACAGGCCCCTGGGTCCAGGGGGGCCCCGCACCTCACACCCTGCGCCCATAATATTACGTACCTCTCCGCAGTCCCACGTCGGCGCGGGGGTCCAGCGCTGTAAAACGACTGTAAAATGGGCGCGACGGCCATCTTCCCGTCCTTTGCGCATGCGCAGTACAGGGAAAATGGCCGCCATTTTCCAGGTGACCTGTGCATACACTGTAGACTCTGGACACACTCTAGTGCACAGAGTCTATAATTCCGGCGCTGGTCGCGCACAGCTCAGTGCGCTGCCGGGCGGAGAGGAGGGGGCCCGTGTCGGAGACTGCACAGGGGCCCACTCCTCTCTAGGAACGCCCCTGTACCTACTGTCATACTTGCCTACTTTTGAAAAAGCATTTCAGGGAGATTGTGAAAGCAACACCTATGAGCGCGGTGTTAAAGTGGGCGTGTACTGCTACATCTGAGAGGCGTGTCATAATACTGACTTACACCCATATAAATCCATATAAATGAGCCCAAAAGTGGTTTGTAAGATATACTTGTTGATAAAAACACAATGATACTTTCCTGGGCTTGCTCATGTATTATGTTTTAGAAGGGGTTCCATATACTGTAGGTGACCAATAGAAACCTTGTACAGTATGACAATGCATGTAGCCATAGGGGTCATTGTGCCTTGTAACCAATGCAGGAAAATTACACGATACTGATTATATGATATGATCATTTGAATGTATATATCACGGATTTATTTATTTTCCAAGTATATAACAGAAGACGTAGTGGCGTCCCTCCCCACGGTGACACTGGGTGCGGGGAAGGGGTGTGGCAGGGGCAGGGCCTGACAGACAGGGGGTGTGGCCTTGCGGCCCGAACTCCGGCCCGTGGCTATCATCACTGGGATGGTGGTGGTGGTGGTGGTGGGGGGTGCTGGAGGTGCGGAATGCCGGCTCCCTCACTGTGACAGGAGCTACACCCTCTTGTGACACCACTAAGAATACATAATAGAGGTAAAGTGCAATCAGGGAGATTAATAGACTCTTCAGGGAGTCAGGGAGATTACTGCTATTTCAGGAAATCTCCCTGAGTTGCTTACTGTACACCCCACAAAATCAGATTAAACCATTGGGTTTTACAGCATGTGTACTGTAGTTTAGTCTGATGCCATTCAAACTGCCATCTTGAAATATATGTAGCAGTGAGCGGGTCTTTTACTTGCTTGCAGAATGCAGCGGAGATACCTTGAGCGGTTTAAAATTTGGCGTGCGATGTGTATAGTTTAATCTATATAATAATAAGCGAGAAATACTCTGGCCCTGATTTAGACCCGCTCGTAAGGGCCGGCCGCTCACAGGTATTTTTTTTTTTTAATGTCTCCTGCCACTCGCAAAGCTGTGGGAGCCCACCCACAGCTTATGTGAGTGGCAAGGAGCCCGTCGCAATTATCGCAACCATCGGCCTTGCGACGAGACCCAGTGGCAGGGTCTCGGCTGCCGCAAGGCCGAGTGGACTTCCTGCTCTAATAGAGCAGGAAGTCCACTACTGACATCAGTAGTGACTCCAGTAGGTCCTCCCTCAAATGCCAGGCGTTCCTAAGGGAACGCCTGCGTGTGGCCAACCACCCCGCCTACACGCCTACAAAACGGGGCGAGCTGTCACTCACCATCGACAGCCGCCCCGTCTTGTAGCGAGCCCCGTAGCGACTGAAGATCAGTCGCTCAGCGGGGCTCACGCATGTGCACGCTGGATGCGGCACTTGCGCATATCACAAACATCGAGCGTCTCTGAATCAGGCCCTCTGTGTGTGTCTGTTTGTCCTTTATGCACAGACAGAGTTTTGTACCTAGCTCCACCAAATTGGCATGGTGGTGTAGCTTTACCAGGATTTGGTTTTTGTCTATGTTTGAAGATCGTCAGGGCCATGGAGGTCTACAGGGTGCCCACCATGTAGGCCCGGGGAGTCTCTGTTTTGAAATTTTTGATTAAGCAAGTTCGCTCAGGATGTCTTCCAGTGCCTAAAACTGCACTGATCTGATGGCAAAGACTGCTATGTACCAGTGGGGGACAGGCAGAGCTCCAACGGAAGAGCAGTGAGTCGTAGGATCAACTGTCACATGGCACCTGCACTGATAGTTACTAACTTCCTCCAAGCACATTTTCTTATGCCATGCTCTGCAATGCTGGTCTGCAATGTAAAAATGAAGGCTGCAGATGTACTTCAAGGTCTATTCTTCAACCCAGGCAACGCCAGGTGTCCCAGCTAGTGGAGAATAAATCATCCAAACTATGTTCTTTTTATGTGCTAGAGTGTTTTACATGGCCTTTGTGCTTAAATGTGCTGTATATTTATTATGTCTACCTTATACAGTATGTCTTTTTTATGTATATCCTGTTCTCGCTGTACGGTGGTGTGGAGCAGTGTGGTGGCTTATTAATGAGCGAAAGAAACAAATAATAATAATAATAATAATAATAATAATAATAATCATCATCATCATAACAATAACAAACCTTTTGTCAGGTAAGCATCCTAATTCACCACAATGCAAGGCAATTGCATGTCAATGCTACTGAAACTGTGTTGCTGATCTTACCTTGCTTTTGCACAAGCGCCCCCTGGTGGCAATGTCACTTTGCATTGTATGGTTACTGATATACATAGAGGCAGTTGTATACTTTAAGGGCCTGTTTGCTGCGAATGCTTTAGCGTCTTTTGCCCTAGTTACATCTGTGACTTTATGCTAATGCTAGTATCAGCTCTTCCCCTGGTGTACAGCCATATGTCTGACTGTGCATTTTCTCCGTCAGAGTATGGCCACCAACGTGAGCACCTGAGTTCGCACCCAGTTATGCAACATGTCAGCGTCACGCCTATAAGATGGACCATGTTCGTGTCTCTGAATCGCCACCTCCCAGGCACCGCCCAGGAATGCCCAGCACATTTTCAGTACATTTCTGATACCGTGCTTCTCAGTTGTAACTGTGCTGCTGTGTGTATGCACAGTGTCATGCACACAGCCGCAAATAAAGTGGTGTGGCCAGTGCGCTTGCCCTGTGGGCAGAACCGGCCGCCTCCACTCGTGTATGCGCTGCCACTGACTGTCCGCTGGCTGCCCCAATGTATAATAGTAGAGGTGCGCCCGGCTCCTAATATACATTACAGCGGGCAGTGCTGCAGCTGCCTGCCCCATGCGCTCCAACCCCCCCCCCTCTCCAACTCCTGCAGAGTCTGCACTTCCACCGGGCAAATTCAGGATCCTTTCTGTGGCTGCTGCTGGGCACAGCCGCACAACAGCTACTCCCGGGAGGGGGTGAGGAGGAACGATGAGAAGCAGGAATGATGAGAAGGAGGGATGAGGAGGAGGAACGATGAGAAGGAGGGATGAGGAGGAGGAATGATGAGAAGGAGAGATGAGGAGGAGGAATGATGAGAACGAGGGATGAGGAAGAGGAATGATGAGAAGGAGGGATGAGGAGGAGGAATGATGAGGAGGAGGAATGATGAGAAGGAGGGATGAGGAGGAGGAATGATGAGAAGGAGGGATGAGGAGGAGGAATGATGAAAAGGAAGGATGAGGAGGAGGAATGATGAGAAGGAGGGATGAGGAAGAGGAATGATGAGAAGGAGGGATGAGGAGGAGGAATGATGAGAAGGAGGGATGAGAATGAGGGACGATGAGAAGGAGGAATGATGAGAAGGAGGGATGAAGAGGAGTAACGATGAGAAGGAGGGATGATGAGGAGGAACGATGAGAAGGAGGGATGATGAGGAGGAGGAATGATGAGGAGGAGGGATGATGAGAAGGAGGAATGATGAGAAGGAGGGATGAGGAGGAGGAATGATGAGAAGGAGGGATGAGGAGGAGGAATGATGAGAAGGAGGAATGATGAAAAGGAGGGATGAGGTGGAGGAACGATGAGAAGGAGGAATTGTGAAAAGGAGAGATGAGTAGGAGGAATGAAGAGAAGGAGGAATGAGAAGGAGGAGGAATGATGAGAAGGAGGAATGAGAAGGAGGAGGAAAGATGAGGAGGCTCTACTGTGGTGTAACATGTATAAGTGGCTCTACTATGTCATAATGTGTAAAAGGGGTTCTACTGTGGCGTAACAAGTATCAGTGGCTCTACTGTGGTGTAACAAGTATAAGCGGCTCTACTGTGGCATAACAAGTATAAGCGTCTCTACTGTGGCGTATAGTGAATAAGGGGCTCTACCTTGGCATAATGTGTATAAGCTGCTCTACTGTGGCATAACATGTATGAGGGATACTACTATTCTATGGCGTAACCTATATAAGAGGCACTACTGTGCGGCGTATTGTGTATAAGGGGTACTAATGTATGGTGTAACGTGTATAAGGAGCTCTACTATGTAGTGTTACGTGTATAAGGAGCTCTACTGTGTGGCGTAACATGTATGAGGGGTACTACTGTGTGGCGTAATGTGACTAACGAACACTACTGTGCAGTGTAATATAAATTGGTACTATTCTGTGGCCATGCCCCTTACTAATACATCGCCCCTATATTTTTGGCACGCACCTTTGTTACGCATTGCGCCACAGGACTTTTTAGGTGTTTTCACACAGAAGCAAAAAATTGTTTAATTCCAGGAACAGCAGCTTTGCCTGTGACTGGGAACCAGGCCCTAAGTGTCGCCACTCGCACCTACCTACCTTCCTACATGACTGACACAGCACTGAGTATATAACAAATGCTTTCATTAAACTTTTGGTTACATAAGTCTCCCATGAATTAGTCATCCTATCGCACAGATCACACACACAAAGGAAGGACAACTTGACGTTTATTTTTGAACTTTGCAGCTATAAAAAAAATCAGTACATCGCTCCCAGAACATTGGTGATATAAATGATGCCGCCGCAACAATGACTATAGGTTATCTGTGTTTGTTACTGCACAAGTTGACTTTTCCAGTTATAATGTAAAAATATACAGTGATTGTGAACGTCATCTCTGCAGCTCTCAATGGAGTAGGCAGGGGCACCCTCCTGTCCCTACTGATGAGTGGGGTGTCACACCAGCATATGTCTTGCGAAATGGTAATCCCTGTAACGTGATCTATAAACAAGTGCGTTCTGCCTGGTCACATTCCCCTCGCCTCGGATGACCTTCGTCTTCTCTGCTGTGCCGTTATCCTTGGCAGGCTGGTCACCAGCTAATCACACAGAGTGACACTCTGATGCCTGGATGGGAAGGAAAGAAGACTGATTTAGTCACATCACGCAGCCCTGAACCCGCACCTGTCACTCACCATGGGCTGGGATTTCACTATTCAACAATAAACACTGTAGAAACTCCCTATATCATGCACGCTTTTGTGTCAGAAACTGATGTGCGTCTGTGAAACAATAATTCACAAAAATATTCCATATAGCTGCATATGATCGTAATGAGGAGTGTGGGAGTGGTGTTTCCGCCCCCAGGGCCATTTTAAAGTACAGGGCACACTGGCCAGCTGCCCAGGGCCCCACGAATCTAGGGGCCTTTGAGCAGGGGCAGACTGGGCTGAGGGCATCTACATGGAGTGCGTGGATGCTCACTCTGGGCCTGATTCAGAGCCGGACGCTCTGACCAGAGCGCTCGCTCTGAATCAGGGCCCTCCTACCTAAACTTGGAGCGGCCTCCTGGCCGCTCGCATAGCTGTGGGTGACCACCCACAGCATATGCGAGCGGCCAAAAAGATGGTCGCGATGGTCAAGACCATCGCGACCATCGGGCTTGCGACGAGACCCTGCGGTAGGGTCTCGCTGCCGCAAGCCCTGGAGTGATTTTGGCTCTATCAGAGCCAAAATCACTCCCACTGACATCACTAGTGATGTCAGTGGGGCCGGACCCAGACGATAGGTGTTCCCATGGGAACGCCTCCGTCTGGCAGCCATGCCCCCTGCATGCCCACCAAAGATGGAGGGCTGTCACTCACCATCGACAGCACGCCCCCTTTGGTGTGAGACCCGGAGCGACGGCTTCCCCGTCGCTAGCTGGGTCTCACGCATGCGCACGATGGAGCAGCCTCCATCGTGCGCATGCGCACTAGGGCACCATCGACCCGCTTGCGAGCGCTCAGCGCTCGCGAGCGGGTCTGATTCAGGCCCTCTGTACATAGGGTAGCTAGCAGAGATGGGTGCTGCTCGGCCACTCAGATTGCAAATTTCGCATAATTAGAGCAGCTAGGTGTTATGTTCTGGGTTGTTTGTGGACCCGGGGTGGTAGCAGGAGCGATCACAGAAGCAGATTTGTAAATAAAACTAGGATTTTTAATAAGTGCTTGAGTAGACATATAATGTGGCAGTAAATAAAAGTCCAGGAAAATATAAATGTGCTCAAGAGTTCTGTGGTGGGAGCAAAAGGGTTAATGTCCAGGTAGAAACAATTAGAGCTGTCCAGGTGTGCAGGTAGTGAA
Organism: Taudactylus pleione; assembly: GCA_031769625.1. Lineage (NCBI taxonomy): Eukaryota > Metazoa > Chordata > Amphibia > Anura > Myobatrachidae > Taudactylus > Taudactylus pleione. The sequence goes on from JAUIMM010000069.1 coordinate 8,056,899, forward strand.
ACTGAAAATAATCAAGCCAGGTTTGCAGGTAGTGAACTGAAAATAATCAAGCCAGGTTTGCAGGTAGTGAACTGAAGCGCAGGATGTCAGCGGGCTCAGGCACTCAGGTATGGGCAAGGGTGGTGGAGGTAGCGGGGTAGTCCAGTGGGAACTAGGAGCTGACAGGCAGACTGGCAGACAGCGAATTCACAGGAACAGGAAAGCACAGAGAACTCCCTGTCAGCTAGACTGAGATACACGTGCACTGGCAAAGAAGGAAGGCACTGACCCTTCCTAAATACCCCATGCCGTGCTGTTACTGGCCGGAGGGAACATGTGACTCACCAGGATTGGCCAGCCGCATCACATGGCCAGAAGGCAAGATGGGTGCGCCCATGCCAAACGGAACGGAGACGCCGCCAGGCCTCACCAGCGCAGAGTGACAACAGGGCCGCACTACAACGCGCGCAGCCAAAGCCCCCCACCAGACACCAGCTCCGCCACCAGACAGCCCGCGCCACAACGACCTCACAGGTAACACCCGCCTAGCGCCATGCTGAAATACCCTGGCCGTGACAGTACCCCCCCCTTTTGGGGTGGCCTCAGGACACTCACCAGGCTTCTCCGGATGGGCAGAATGGAATCTCCTGATGAGCGTGGGAGCGTGGACATCACGAGCATCGGTCCAGCAACGTTCCTCTGGACCGTAACCTTTCCAGTCCAACAAATACTGAAGATGACCTCTGCGCAGACGAGAGTCCAAGATCTGGGCGACTTCAAACTCAACTCCTCTCTCTGTCTGGACTCAAGGAGAAGCAGGTAGAGCATTATGGAACTTATTCAGGACTAGGGGCTTTAATAAGGAAACATGGAAGGAATTGGGAATTTTTAGGTATGGGGGTAACTTTAAACGGTAGGCCACTGGATTAATGACTTCTGTTATGGTGAAGGGACCGATGAAGCGGGGTGCGAATTTCATAGACGGAACTTTTCGAAAAAATGACAGAGCCCTTGACCCTATCAAACAACTCAGTAATCAGGGGAAGAGGGTATCGATTCTTTACAGTAATGTCATTAAGGCCTCGATAATCGATACATGGTCTTAGACCACTGTCCTTCTTGCCAACGAAGAAAAACCCAGCTCCGGCAGGTGAAGTAGAGGGGCGAATGAACCCCTTTGCCAGGTTGTCCCGGATGTATTCGGTCATGGCTTGAGTCTCAGGCAAGGACAGCGGATAGGTACGACCACGAGATGGTATCTTATCAGGTATCAATTCAATTGGACAGTCCCATTCCCTATGAGGGGGTAAGATATTTGCTTGTTGTTCAGAGAAAACGTCGGCGAACATCTGATATTCCTTGGGAATGGCAGAAGAAACTAATGGAACTGTCTTTTTCACAGGTCGAATTTTTGGAAGACAGGATTTCTGACAGTCCATACCCCATGACAGAATCTGCATAGAACTCCAATCAATCCTGGGATTATGTTGACGTAACCAGGGTAGACCAAGAACAATTTCTTGAGAGGCCTCTGATATCACCAGGAATTTTAAGGACTCAGAATGAAGTGCCCCAATTCGGACCAATACTGGTTGAGTCTCTTTGGTGACTATCCCGTTAGTTAGAGGGCGTCCGTCAATAGAGGTCAGAGAGATGGCATGGTTGAGAGACAAACAAGGAATCTGAAATTTATCTATGAAACTAGACGTTATGAAATTTCCGGCTGCTCCCGAGTCGAGTAGAGCAGTAGCAAAGACAGGTTTGGGTTTAATATCCAAGGCTAGGGTAATCGTGAAATCTTTAATTTTTGGAGACGGGTTCATAACTCCTAACTTGATGTCTCCAGGGTCAGTTAGGATTTGGCATTTCCCGGTTTACGGGGGCAAGAGATCAGCAGGTGACTGGACTCTCCGCAGTACAGACAGAGGTTCTTTTGCATTCTTCTCTGACGTTCTTCTTTAGAGAGGTGTGTATGATTCACCTGCATAGGCTCCTCTTCAGTAGGGGAAGGAATGGGACGGGTAGAAATGGAGGGGGTAAATTACCTTTGCCGGTCAGATCTGTTTTTTTCAGCCTGACGTTCCCTGAAGCGTAGGTCAACTTTGATACACAATGAAATCATGTCATTCAGATTAGTAGGAAGCTCTCGAGTGACTAGATCGTCCTTTAGTCGGTCTGACAACCCATGCCAGAAGGTCGAGGTGAGGGCTTCCTCATTCCATTTGAGCTCTGATGCTAAAATTTGAAATTGCACGGCATATTGACTGACAGGACGGACCCCTTGTCTCAGTGTCATGATGTTTGATGATGCTGATACAGTACGCCCAGGTTCATCGAAAATCCTCCTGAAGGATGACACAAAGCCTGCGTAATTATCCAGCAGCGGATCTGAGCGCTCCCAGAGTGGGGAAGCCCATTCCAAGACCTGGCCGGATAACAGAGAGACTATATAAGCCACTTTAGTTCTTGCAGTTAGAAAGTTGTCAGGCTGCAGGGTAAAATGTATGTCACACTGATTTAGGAATCCTCGGCAGAGTTTAGGATTGCCGTCAAATTTATTTGGTAAAGGAAGACGTAAGCGGGGAGATGATCTGCCTCCTGTATTCCCAGACGCTGATGCGGATGTAGATGCTGGTACTTCAGGGGTAGAAAAGGAAGTTTGCAAACTATCCTGTCGCTTGGACATCTCTTGCAGAAATTTAGCCATCTGATGCTGCACGTTTTCCAGATTTTCCAAACGACCAGAAATGCACCTGAACAAATCCACTCCTGACTCCTGATCCGTGGCCGGCTCCATGGGGCCAGTGCAAACTGTTATGTTCTGGGTTGTTTGTGGACCCGGGGTGGTAGCAGGAGCGATCACAGAAGCAGATTTGTAAATAAAACTAGGATTTTTAATAAGTGCTTGAGTAGACATATAATGTGGCAGTAAATAAAAGTCCAGGAAAATATAAATGTGCACAAGAGTTCTGTGGTGGGAGCAAAAGGGTTAATGTCCAGGTAGAAACAATTAGAGCTGTCCAGGTGTGCAGGTAGTGAAACTGAAAATAATCAAGCCAGGTTTGCATGTAGTGAACTGAAATTAATCAAGCCAGGTTTGCAGGTAGTGAACTGAAGCGCAGGATGTCAGCAGGCTCAGGCACTCAGGTATGGGCAAGGGTGGTGGAGGTAGCGGGGTAGTCCAGTGGGAACTAGGAGCTGACAGGCAGACTGGCAGACAGCGAATTCACAGGAACAGGAAAGCACAGAGAACTCCCTCTCAGCTAGGCTGAGATACACGTTGCACTGGCAAAGAAGGAAGGCACTGACCCTTCCTAAATACCCCATGCTGTGCTGTTACTGGCCGGAGGGAACATGTGACTCACCAGGATTGGCCAGCCGCATCACATGGCCAGAAGGCAAGATAGCGGCGCCCATGCCAAACGGAACGGAGACGCCGCCAGGCCTCACCAGCGCAGAGTGACAACAGGGCCGCACTACAACGCGCGCAGCCAAAGCCCCCCGCCAGACACCAGCTCCGCCACCAGACAGCCCGCGCCACAACGACCTCACAGGTAACACCCGCCTAGCGCCATGCTGAAATACCCTGGCCGTGACACTAGGCAGCATTTATCTAGCTACCTCACAGCTACAGGGCCATTGTTGGGTATTATTCTAGGGATGTCCATCTAATGGTTATCTTTTGATTAACACTGATGGCATGATGGATAGCCATCCCTACTGTGAAGCACTCAGATGCGGGCGGTGTGAGGCTTAGTGGAGCCATGGGTGTGAGACTAAGCTGTGTTCCACCATGCACTGAAAAAGAAAACCCTGCTATTGATGGCGGAGAACCATTAGATCTCCTCCATCAATGGTAAAATCATCAACCATCGGTGGCAAGCCATCTTTACACTGTTGATGGTCATCCAGTCATTGTTCTGCCTCTGTTCTGCAGAAATTTCCCTCACTCTCTATTGTGTCTGTTGGCTTTTTTGCTGAGAAAGAATAGTAGTGGCCATCATGCTACAGTCTGGGGGTGCGGCGTGCGCTCTCCTTCAATACACTAGGTAGTTGACTTTACCTTACTAGGGTCTGCGGCACCGCTCATCTAAGCATGCTTTCTGTATATTGGTATTAAAGATGAGCGGATTTTGAGATCCGGGGTGAGAACCAAACGTGCGTTTGGTTCCTTCGCCGGCCCGGATCTCAAACCGAGGCAAAACCATAGAGATGAAATCTTGCGACACGTGAGCTTTCGACTCTATATATAAGGGACAACGTGGCGGCCGCCATTTCACTCCGGCTGCGGAGACTGAACAGGGAGGGTGGGTAGTGTAGGGCTGGGAGGTACTTACCTGTGCTGGTGCTGTGCTGTCGCTGTGCTGTCTGCTGTGTCCTGGGCTTGTGCACTGCTGATCCATCTGGTGCTGTCACTGCTGTGCTGTTGCTGTGTCCATCTGGGCTGGTGCTGATACATCTGGGCTTGTGCTGTGCTGTCTGCTGCGTCCATCTGGGCTGGTGCTGATACATCTGGGCTTGTGCTGTGCTGTCTGCTGCAACCATCTCGGCCCAAGTTCTGGACCCGAAAAACAAAAAATATATATTGTCTTTTTATTTTTTTCCTGTGTGTGCATGTTAGGCTTAGCCGCACAAGATACAGCAACGCAACCTAGTGCGCCCCGACTCCAGTCGTCATCAGTCTGTGCTCTGGGCCCAAGTTCTGGACACGAAAAAAAAATAACAAAAGTGATTTTTTTGTCTAATATTTTTCTGTGTGTGTGTGCGTGTTAGGCTTAGCCTCACAAGATACAGCAAGTCAGCAACGCAACCTAGTGCTGCCCGACTACAGTCGTCATCAATCTGTGCTCTGGGACAAAGTTCTGGACCTAAATTTTTTTTTGAAAATGTGTCTTTTTTTGTCTAATATTTGTGTGTGTGTGCGTGTTAACTTAGCCACACAAGATACAGCAAGTCAGCAACGCAACCTAGTGCTGCCCAACTCCAGTCGTCATCAAGCTGTGCTCTGGGCCCAAGTTCTGGACCTGAAAAAATATTAAAAAAGTGTATTTTTTTGTCTAATATTTTTCTGTGTGTGTGTGTGTGCTTGTTAGGCTTAGCCGCAAAAGATACAGCAAGTCAGCAACGCAACCTAATGCTGCCCGACTCCAGTCATCATCAATCTGTGCTCTGGGCCCAAGTTTTGGACGCAAAAATAAAAATAAAGTTTCTTTTTTTGTCTAATATTTGTCTGTGTGTGTGCGTGTTAGGCTTAGCCACACTACATACAGCCAGCAACGCAACCTAGTGCTGCCTGACTCCAGTCATCATCAATCTGTGCTCTGGGCCCAAGTTCTGGAGCTGAAAAAAAAATTAAAGTGTCTTTTTTTGTCTAATATTTTTCTGTGTGTGTGTGTGTGCATGTTAGGCTTAGCCACACAAGTTACAGCAAGTTAGCAACGCAACCTAGTGCTGCCCGACTCCAGTCGTCATCAATCTGTGCTCTGGGCCCAAGTTTTGGATGCAAAAATAAAAATAAAGTGTCTTTTTTTGTCTAATATTTGTCTGTGTGTGTGCGTGTTAGGCTTAGCCGCACTACATACAGCCAGCAACGCAACCTAGTGCTGCCTGACTCCAGTCATCATCAATCTGTGCTCTGGGCCCAAGTTCTGGAGCTGAAAAAAAAATTAAAGTGTCTTTTTTTGTCTAATATTTTTCTGTGTGTGTGTGTGTGCATGTTAGGCTTAGCCACACAAGTTACAGCAAGTTAGCAACGCAACCTAGTGCTGCCCGACTCCAGTCGTCATCAATCTGTGCTCTGGGCCCAAGTTCTGGGTGCAAAAATAAAAATAAAGTGTCTTTTTTTGTCTAATATTTGTCTGTGTGTGTGCGTGTTAGGCTTAGCCGCACAAGATACAGCCAGCAACGCAAGTTGCAACCTAGTGCTGCTCGAATCCAGTCGTCATCAATCGGTGCTCTGGGCCCAAGTTGTGGACAGGCAAAAAAAAAAAACCATAGTGTATTTTTTTATAAAAAATTTATCTGTGTGTGCACGACTGCACGTGTGTGAATTTTGTTTGGCTACACTATTGGTGCTTGTGACACATATTGTAGCTGCCGCCAGCAGTGCAAGGCCATCAACTTTCTCATCCTCTGTGAAGGCCCATGCCCCAGGGCTTAAGTCACGCCATCGATATGGTAAAGCTACTTTTACTGAAGTTAAGAAAAAAAATTGAAAGGAAATTTGCCTGTAGATAAACAAAAAATTGGCAATATGCCATTCACTACACAAAGTGGCAAGGAAAGGATAAGGCCCTTGCCTTTATTTATGATTACTACTGGTTCTGATTCTGATAGTTCTTCTGCTTGGAGTAGTAGAGTTGGTGGTACCATTATAAAATTTGAAAGTTGTTAAGATGAGTAAGATAGCTCCGGAAAAACCAACTGTGTGCCCTGAGAAATCAAAATCACAAATCCCCGAGGAGAGTGCAAGTATGTCCGTGGTTGCCATGTGTGAGCCAGACCTAAATACTATTGTACTGGAGGATCCTCCAAGTTCCAACATTTGTGTGCCCTCTGTATATGTGGGGAAGGGCAGTCAACATCTTGCACATGTAGTCAGTGAGGATGCTTCTGTGGAATTGCACATGGAGGAGGAGGATATTTTGGTAGTTGAAGGCGCTAAGGATGATGAGGATGTTGATGCCGAGGTTGTCCTTTGTGTAAGTAAGGCAACAGCTGTTGCCCATGGATTGAAAAAGCCAAAGCCCATTGTTGTCATGCCAGGGCACAAAAAAACCCACTTCTCACGTGTGGAATTATTTCCACCTCAATCCGGACAACAGTTGTCAAGCCATATATAACTGTTGCCAAAAAAGAGTGAGTAGGGGAGGGACCTAAACCACCTAGGAACCTCCTACTTGTTACGTCACTTGGAGCGCATTCATCAAATATCAAAGTGTATGTTGTCAAGTTCCAAAACTCAAAACTTAACAAGTCCAGTGTCACCTACCTGTTCCCTCTCTGTGAGATCCAAGCGCCTTCGATTTCCAACACCAACACCTGCATCATCAACATCCTCATTCGTCATCGGGAGTAGTCCTGCTGCATCCAATGTTGGTATTCGAAGCATGATTGACTCCTCTCCTATCTGTGATTCCTCAGAAGGATCCTTGATGACTACGCCTGCTGTTGCTGTCAGTGGATCGTCATCCCAGAAGGGGACCAGGAGGAAGACTACTTGTAGTGTATCCTCCAAAAAACAATTAACTGTTAAAGAATCGGTTGCAAGGGCCTACAAGTATGACAGCAATCACTCAATTGCACAGCAGATTACTGACACCCTAACAGCTATGCTGGTATTAGATGTGGATCCAGTATCCGCCATTACTGCAGTGGGTTTTCAACAGTTAATTAAGGTCCTGTGTCCTCGCTACCAGATCCCTTCTAGATTCCACTTCGCTAGAACAGTAATTCCAAGTCTGTACAAGGACATTAAAAAAAAACATATTAATGTCCTCAGAAATGCCGTCGTACCCACTGTCCACTTGACCACTGATATGTGGATAAGTGGGACAGGGCAAACTAAGGATTACATGACTGTGACAGCCTACTGGGTAGGTGTATTGCCAGCAACAGCAGCAGCAACATCTACCAAAAGACAGCTGATACAGAGGCGGGCTACTCTTTGTATAACTGGTTTCACTAAGTGGCATACCTCTGAGAACCTCAGGGAAATCATTGCTAAATGGCTTACCCAACTTGGACTCTCGGGATTTGTGATTTCGGACAATACCACCAATATTGTGAGAGCATTACATGTGGGCAAATTCCAACACGTCCCATGTTTTGCTCACACAATTAATTTGGTGGTGCAACATTTTTTTTAAATGACAGGGGCGTGCAGGAGATGCTCGTCGAAGATTGCATGACCAGCAGGTATGTTAAATTTGCCCTGCCATCAGCTGAAGCAAGAGGTACTGTAGTAACTCGGTGGAATTATACCCTCTATATGCTTCAGCAGATGGAGGAACAGCAAAAGGCCATCCAGGGCTATACAATGGCCTATGACATGGCCGTGGAGGGGGAATGCACCTTACTCAAGCGCATTGGAGAATAATTTCCGTGTTGTGCAAGGTTCTCAAATCCTTTGAACTTGCCACACATGAAGTTAGTTCAGACACTGCCAGCTTGAGTCAGGTCATTCCCCTCATCAGACTTTTGCAAAAACAACTGGAGAAACTGAAGGAGGAGGTGAAACGGAGCGATTGCGCAAATTATGTCGGACTGGTGGATCAAGCCCTTGATTCACTTCACCAGGATCCAAGAGTTGTCAATCTATTGAAATCTGAAAAACATATTTTGGCGACCATTCCGGATTCTAGGTTTAAGTCCTACCTTGTGAGTTTTTTCCAACAGACCCAAATCTAAAACTGCAAAGAGCTGTTGGTCAAAAAATTGTCAGCTGCAGCCGCATGTGAAACACCATCATCTCCTCCTTCAGTTTCTGCAGCTGCCAGGCAAAAACTCAATTTTACTTACAGAATGCCTGCTGGTCATGCAGATCGTTCACCAAAAAATGACATCTGGTCGGGCCTGAGAGAACTGCCTACTAGTGACATGTCTTCTACCGTGACTAAGTGTGATACGGTCTCCATTCACAGAATGGTGGAGGACTATTTCCGAGATAACATCCTAATAGGCATGTCAGGCAGTCCCTTTCAGTACTGGCAGGAAAAAGAGGCAATTTGGAGGCCCATACACAAACTAGCTTTGCATTACTTAAGTTGCCCACCCTCCAGTGTGTACTCCGAAAGAGTTTTCAGTGCAGCTGGCAACTTTGTCAGTGATCGGCGTAGGAGGTTACTTCCTCAAAATGTGGAAAAGATGATGTTCATTAAAATGAATTACAAATTCTACGAGGAAGACCTCTACCAACAATTACATCAAAAATTATAGAGGCGCCTATGGTGGATTCCAGCAGGGACAAATTAATATTGTGTGAAGGAGAGGATGTACACACTGATGGGGATGACGAGGATGAGGATGACGACAACTTGTAATGTAAAGCTAGTTTGTGTATGGGATCATTTTCATTTCCATGTCCAATACACATTGGCAGCTTGTTTTATGGGGGTCCAAACAAACCAATCATTTCAGCCACAATTGGCAGTCCTTGTCGCTGAAATTATTGGTTTGTTAAACTGTGAATGTCCTGTTTCGTATACAACATAAGGGTGGGTGGGAGGGCCCAAGGACTATTCCATCTTGCACCTTTTTCCTTTCCATTATGTTCTGGTTGTGGCATTGCTGCCTGACATTTTAAATTAATGTTATGGTTGGTTTAGGAACCAATGATTTGTTTTTAAATTAATTTATTATCAATTTTACAGCCAGGGGCTGCACCCAATGAATTGTTTTTTTACTTTTTTAATTAAATTATTATTAATTATTCAGCGCGATGCTGCACCAATTAATTGCTTTTTAATTAATGTATTATAAATTCAATGAATTTATTTTTATTAATTATTCAGCCAGGGGCTGCACCCAATGAATTGTGTTTTTTAACTTTTTAAATTAAATTATTATTAATTATTTAGCCCGGGGCTGCACCATTGAATTGTTTTTTAATTAATTTATTATCAATTTTACAGCCAGGGGCTGTACCAATGAATTTGTTTTTATTATTAATTATTCAGCACGGGGCTGCACCAATGAATTGTTTTTTAATTTATTTATTATCAATTTTACAGCCAGGGGGGCTGCACCAGCTATCAACTATCAATTCTTCAATCCTCAAGGGTATCCCAACCATCATCTTTGCACAGTCCTCAACTCTATTAATATTATATCAATCAGTTTTGAGCCAGCAAGCTGGATGCAACCTTTTGGCCCTTTAAATAGATGAAAATATCAATATTGTGAGCTGTGAGGTGGTCAAAATTGACTGGAAATGAGTGGAAATAAATGTTATTGAGGTTATTAATACTGTAGGAACAAAAAAGGGTCATTTTATGTGATTTTAGCTTTTTTTTTTTTTTTTTTAAGAAAAAATCCAGTTCCAAAACCAAAACACGAAAACAAAACACGGAGGTTAGGGTTTGACAAAACCAATCCAGATCCACAACCAGGGGAGATCCAGATCTAAAACCAGAACATGGGTCGGCGCACATCTCTAATTGGTATGGGTACAGATACTTCCATCTTGCCATTGGGAAAGGGATAGCTGGCACTTGCAAGTTGTGGGTGTCATAATTGTATAAGTTAAGTGATAATTGAATAATTGGCTGTTCTTTCTTCCTCCACCTTAATTTATGATTTAATAAAAGCTGATCAATTGTTAACCGCCACATTGTTGTCTGTGTCTTTATTTTATTATACTGTATAAGTTCATTGAAAGCTTAATATGGTGGTTCATCAAGGTAAAATACATCTGATGTTAGGGAAAAAATAGCAGGTACTGCAATAGTGTTACATGCTACATTGTCACCTCTTCTAGGTGGACAGTAAAGGTACATACTAAACCCATGAGACAGTAGTAATTATGAAGGTCTTCTGCAATGGTATGCAGTTGAAATGCAGGCGGATGGGATGCCAGCCATCAAAATACCGATGCCAGAATCCTGCCGCATGGCAAAATGCTGACGCCGATATCCCGCCGGACTGACAAATGTCCAGGGACGGGTTAGTATGAGCTGCTTCCCGGGGAAGGGGGGGTTAGGTTTTGTGCACGCCCTGGGGGGAAATTAGGGTTAGGCAACCCCTGGGAGTGCTAGGGTTATGGTGTGGGGAAGGGGGGTTAGGCACAACCGGGGAGAGGTTAGGGTTAGATACGCCCTTGGGGAGGTTACGGTTAGGCACCACAAAGGATGGCTTGGGGGGGAGAGAGAGGACTTACCTGTCCTCGTCGGGGTCCTGAACTGTCGGGCTTCCGGTGTCAGGATATTAACCACCAGTATTCCATACCCATTCCTCTGCAACAGGTGGTACCATTTATTTTTTTATCACTTACATGCAAATGTGGATATCATCAGTATTCATCAGTATTTACCTACCCGGGAATCATTGGCAGTATCTCCCTCCTCAGCGGTAGTATAGCAGACCACTGCACATGTGTTTAATAGTTTAACCATCTAAGACTTCTCTGGTCCCCATTTCTGGGTATACAGTAAAAGGTCCAGGCACTTACCCAAAATTACAAACTGATACTTATATTATACTTATATTATGATAAGATGTAATATAGCTTCCAATCTCTGGACAATTATTTTATCCATTTCTGAAATTATTTCACTTAATTGTTCCTGCTTAAAATTCTTAGTTGTAAGAATTAAAATGACACACATAAAAAGTGTCGTTACTTGGGGTTGATGAGCCCGTGTATTAAGGAAGGGACATGGCCAAATTCAGGAAGCATGGCCACTCTTTCTCCAGAAAACAAACAAAAAAATAAAAAAAAATTTGCCAGATGCCTACAAGTCAGTAGGTGTGTAATGGATGTGAGCAAGGAGGACATTCATCCCAAACCAGTGTAGGTTTTATTGAAGATAACAGGATACACATGATAGAAGACAAACTGCGGTCAATACCATAAGGTATCAATCTCTCTTGGGCTAAGTACTGTACAGCTGTACAGCACTGTGATGCTCCAATAACACAGTGAACGGCTTGGGAACATGTAGACCCTTTAACTGAGCCAATTAAACAAGTTTTGCACCTGCAGTCTAGAAAGCCAGACCTTTCAGTTTGTAGATTCAGACATGTGATGTTATTGAGGCATAGAGTTAAGAGACAATTTGTAGCTATTAACCATTTATGTCATGGTACAATAATATGCACGTCGCCATACACTCAAAGGGAGGCATTTGAACAAGCCAGACATGGCTAATTAGGTCTCATCCCCGAGTACTCTTGGCAGCCCTGCTGGTACACTGTACACCAGATAAAAAGGAATGGGTATAGGTAACGCCAAGATGGCATTATCCAGTGGCGAAAAAGTATGCTTTCCACAGCTTGGTAACTTAAATTAGTCTGCTGTCCCCACAGACGTGTAAGTACTGATAATCAGGGTAATAGATTTCTCCAGTATTAACACTTTGATAAATGGCACAAAGAGCTTATAGTATCTTCACTGCATTTGAAATAGTACACTGTTAGGTGTATTATTATTCACTACGGCAGTGGTTCCCAAACTGGGTGCCGTGGCACCCTGGGGAGCCTCAGGGCAGTTGCAGGGGTGCCTCGGGTTGGTGGTCCAGTACCAAATGAAATTATTTTTATATAGTCAGTGTGATAGGCAAAACCATTGCTAATGACTTTGAATAAAAAAATATGTGGACAAAAAAAGCGCAGCCTTGTTAACCACCACATAACTGACCCTAAGGGTGACATATACTGTAGGTACAATTTACTTACATTTCTCAATACGAAACTTTTGAACCAGAGGTGCCGTGGCCAAATTGCTGATACTCTAAGGCGCCGTGATTCAAAAAAGTTTGGGAACCACTGTGCTATGGTGTGTATAATTCTATGTAACACCCATGTAGTTCAAATGCTATAATACATTTTCCTAATAGCAACAAGGAGGGTAAAATCACTGAAGTTACACAAAAAGGCACATTAAACGCAAATTAAAAGTATACAACAAACATAGTAAAAAAAATGTTAACAAGTCCTTACAGTAGTTTGATATATATAATGAGATTGTCAGGTTTACCAGGCGTAACCTTATTATCAGGGGCAGAACATTCCCCAGGGAATGACGATATGTGGACAGTTGTTCTCTACGTGAGCAGGTGAACAACTACAATATCTCTTAAGTACTTTATAAGTGACTCTAGCCAGCCAGAAAACACTGTGACAAGGAAAACACTTTGGGTGCCAGTTGCTGAGAACAGGTGGAGGGCCGGAGTCAGCTGAGAGACCAGCAAACACGTCTGAATCACCAGAAATTATCCCATTCAGTGCAAAACCGATAACAGGCTTCATCAGCCATTATGGTATCTGTATAAGATTTCATTAAAGGTATGCAATATTTTAGGATTCTAATCCAATTTGTATAATAAATAAAAAATCAGTAGGGTATTTAAGATATGCTGAATGGTATATGAACTGAACTAAAAAATGACTCCTAAATTACTTAAATTCTAATACATCTGAGGTACATACAAATGATTGTGTCCTCATGCATTTTGGTTCAACCATTTGGCTCCTCACACACACTGATATCACTGGTTCCTATAGAATTGAGATGTTGTATCCCTAAGATTATTGGTTCAGCCATTTTGTGTCTGTGACACTGAACGGTTTGTTTCACAAAATGGCTACCTTTATTGGCTGTAGGCTATGGGGGGATGTAGCTAGTTTGTCGGCGGACGGGATGCCTGGCGGTTGAAATATCTGCTTCGGAATCTCGACCCGGGAATAAATATAGGCGTCTAAATCCCTATGCCAGTTTACACACCAACGCCAGAATCCCAACAGCCGGCATCCCGAACATAAGCATAGTGGGTGATTTTCCCGCTTTTCATCTTGGAAATTTTAGCTTAAAGTGAGATGGCCAATGGTGAAGCAGATCGAGATATTTCTCCTGAGTTGCAAGTGAAGATGGGATTACTCACCCGAGATTGCAGTGTTTTCTGTCTGCAAATCTCTCCCGAGCTAGCAGCCTGCACAGATCAGTGAGATATGTGAAGGCTGCTTGTGTAGCGGCCGCTGGGACCCACGTTGAACCAGCCAATGAGCGACTGCTACATGTAAAGCGACCGCTGATTGGCTAGAGGCCCGTGAGATATTACACATGATTTCGGTCATTTGTCATTTCGCGAGGTGTAAGTATATGTAACAGCATATACTTACACATGTTCGGCTTGGTTCGGGTAAGTCGGTTTGTTGTTTTGCCAAGACCCTGCATGCTATGGAGAGCAGTGCCAGGATGTAGGTGAGTATAGGATCTTTTTTGCAGGTCCTTCCACACGGATTTCTACATTGGATAAGTGGACCGAGCGACTGGTACAGGTAAGTATGTGTGATTGAGGGATGTGTGTAATAAATTTATACTATCTATGGTGTGTGTGTTGTGTCTTTATTTAACTATTTAGTTTACAGTGGAGGTAAGGGTGGCCAGCCACATGCTGGCACTTGTAGTTCCACAAGTGCCAAAGGGCAGGCATGCTGGCACCTGTAGTTCCGCTGTAAAATACAATAGTTTACTTCTATTTTACACTTTATTACCCCCGTACCCACAGCCCAGGGGAGCGGGGAAGAGCCCCGGGCTTCAAACCAAGCCTGGGGTTCGGGAGAGGGGGGACCACTTCTTGAGGGGGTCCCCACCTCCCCTGAGATCCCCGGCCTGGCCTGACCAGCTTGGGGTGAGAATGCTTTGGCCCTGGAGATCCGGTAATAGGGCCTCCTGGCTGTGGCATTACACTCAGGTCGATTTGGATTCTGGTGCTGGTTTTAAATATAGGGGGACCCCTACGCATTTCCTCCCCATATTTAAAACCTGCACTGGTCCGGCAGCCTGGTGCTGGTTCCTAAATTACGGTGGAACCCTACTCATTTTTTCACCGTAATTTTTGGAACCAGGACAGGCTGACAAGTCCGGGGCTGGTTATGCTTTTTGGGAGGGGACCCTACGTCATTTTAAAAAAAAATTAACCCTATTTTAACTATTTACAGCCAGAAACATACGCAAATCAAAATGATTTGTGTATGTTTCAGCCAAACTCGCAGCTCAGGAGGGTGAGAGTTTGAAAAGTCAGTTTGGCAGAGAGTTTGCTCCAGTCTCACCCGAGCTTGTTATCCCAATTCTTGGTAAATTTTAGAGATGTATATTTTAGGTGAAAAGTACTTCCAAGTTGGCCTGATGGTGAGTTGATTCGAGTTTGTGATCTCACCCGAGTTTTACGAGTGAGAAGAGAGAAATCTCTAACTCACCCAACTTTGCCTTTAGAAAATTTGCCAGATGAAAAACCTGCCTAAACTCACCAGACTCAATTCTTATTAAATTTCCCCCCTACACTTGTGGACACAACACAAATAAATTGTATGTTTCACATTGACATCTAAGTGTATTAAATCCAAACCAAAAACAAAATCCAAACCCCTATATATTAATAGTGATTAATCATTAGTGAATATTAAGAAGTTATTCTGTTTTGATTTCCTGCTTATCTGAGTTTTCTCAGTTTTTAAGTAGAAGGGGATAGAAAACCATTGCCCATCAGGTATAGCAGAAGAGAGTGTTTAAGGTATGACCATCTTGTGAAACACACATCATCGTGAATCGGATTCTGGAATTGTTGGAAAAAGACCTAAAGTCCTAAATTTGCACAGTGAATGTGAAAGCCAAAGTTCAGTGATTGAAATCAGCACCGTACCGCGATCCTGGGTTGACCTCTGACCGCAATGCAAGTGACATTATGACATCACTGAAGAGGAGGCTGGGACAGGGCCGGTTCTAGACATTGTGGAGCTCAGGGCGAAAGTTCACAGTTGCGCCCCCCCCCTCAAAAAAACCAAAAAAACAACTTTTTGTAGATGACGTTCCTCGACACGCGCTGAAAGCACACGCACTTCCGGAAAGGGGGCGGACCTTGCGGAACACCCCCAATTCATCAAACTGTGGGGTGTGCCCAGCACTTATGAAGGTGCTGGGCTTCCCCCAAGCTCTCCCCTCGTGGCAAATAATTGCCATGTGCAGTAATGCGCCTTACACAGTAATACCCTTTATAAATACATTATGCCACATGCAGTAATGCCCTTTATAAACACATTATGCCCCACGCAGTAATGCCCTGTATAACACATTATGCCCCACGCAGTAATGCCCTGTATAACACATTATGCCCCATGCAGTAATGCCCTGTATAACACATTATGCCACACGCAGTAATGCCCTGTATAGCACATTATGCCCCACGCAGTAATGCCCTGTATAACACATTATGCCACACGCAGTAATGCCCTGTATAACACATTATGTCACATGCAGTAATGCCCTGTATAACACATTATGCAACACGCAGTAATGCCCTGTATAGCACATTATGCCCCATGCAGTAATGCCCTGTATAACACATTATGCCACACGCAGTAATGCCCTGTATAACAAATTATGCCCCACGCAGTAATGCCCTGTATAACACATTATGCACCACGCAGTAATGACCTGTATAACACATTATGCCACACGCCGTAATGCCCTGTATAACACATTGTGCCACACACAGTAATGACCTTTATAACACATTATGCCACACGCAGTAATGCCCTTTATAAAGACATTATGCCCCATGCCGTAATGCCCTGTATGACACTTTATGCCCCACGCAGTAATGCCCTGTATAACACATTATGCCACATGCAGTAATGCCCTGTATAGCACATTATGCCACACACAGTAATGACCTTTATAACACATTATGCCACACGCAGTAATGCCGTGTATAACACATCATGCCACATGCAGTAATGCCGTGTATAACACATTATGCCACATGCAGTAATGCCCTGTATAACACATTATGCCACACGCAGTAATGCCCTGTATAACACATTATGCCCCACGCAGTAATGCCCTGTATAACACATTATGCACCACGCAGTAATGACCTGTATAACACATTATGCTACACGCCGTAATGCCCTGTATAACACATTGTGCCACACACAGTAATGACCTTTATAACACATTATGCCACACGCAGTAATGCCCTTTATAAAGACATTATGCCCCATGCCGTAATGCCCTGTATAACACATTATGCCCCAAGCAGTAATGCCCTGTATAACACATTATGCCACATGCAGTAATGCCCTGTATAGCACATTATGCCACACACAGTAATGACCTTTATAACACATTATGCCACACGCAGTAATGCCGTGTATAACACATCATGCCACATGCAGTAATGCTGTGTATAACACATTATGCCACACGCAGTAATGCCCTGTATAACACATTATGCCCCACGCAGTAATGCCCTGTATAACACATTATGCCACACGCAGTAATGCCCTGTATAACACATTATGCCACATGCAGTAATGGCTTTTATAACACATTATGCCACATGCAGTAATGCCCTGTATAACATATTATGCCACATGCAGTAATGCCCTGTATAGCACATTATGCCACATGCAGTAATTCCCTTTATAATACAGTATCCCCAATTCAAATTATGCCACACATTAGTCCCTTATTCATGTTATGACACACAGTGGTGCCCCTTTTACACAATGCCCAAATTAGTGCCCCTTATACACAAGGCCCACAGTACTGAGTAGTAGTGCCCCTAATACAATGCCCACAGTAGTAGTGCCCCCTATAGTAGTGCCCACATTAGTAGTGCCCCAGTAATAATGCCCCCTATAGAGGTGCCCACAGTAGGAATGCCCCCTATAGTAGTGCCCAAAGTTAGAATGCCCCATTAGTGCCTCCTATAGTAGTGCCCCCAGTAGGAATGCCCCCTTATAGACATGCCCCCAGTAGTAATGCCCCTTTATAGACATGCCCCCAGTAGAAATGCTCCCAGTAGTAATGCCCCCCTATAGACATGCCCCCAGTAGTAATGCCCCTTATAGACATGCCCCCAGTAGTAATGCCCCTGTATGGACATGCTCCCAGTAGTAATGCCCCCTATAGACATGCCCCCAGTAGTAATGCCCCTTATAGACATGCCCCCAGTAGTAATGCCTCCTGTAGTAATGCCCCTTATAGACATGCCCTCAGTAGTAATGCCCCCTTATAGACATGCCCCAGTAGTAATGCCCCTTATAGACATGCTCCCAGTAGTAATGCCCCTTATAGACATGTCCCCAGTAGTAATGCCACTTATAGACATGCCCCCAGTAGTAATGCCCCTTATAGACATGTCCCCAGTAGTAATGCCACTTATAGACATGCTCCCAGTAGTAATGCCCTCCTATAGACATGTCCCCAGTAGTAATGCCCCTTATAGACATGCCCCCAGTAGTAATGCCCCCTTATAGACATGCCCCTAGTAGTAATGCCCCCATGCCTCCCTTCTGAAAAATAAAAAATACAAACACAATACTTACCTTAGGCCCCGCTCCTGCGTCCGCTGCCGTCCGGTCCGACCACGGCTCCACCACGGATCTATGAGAGAGACGTCATGATTTCATGGCGTCCCTCCCATAGTGCTCTATGAAGGAGCCGGAGCTCTGGAGTGAGCTTCGGCTGCCTTTGCAGGGAGGGAGCCGGGTGCCCGCTGATAACAAATATCAGCTGGCGCCCGGCAACGCGGGGGTGACCGGCGCTGTTTTTTTTTTATTATGGGATTTTTTTTTAACCTTCTGGGGACTCAGTGGCACCCTCTAGGGGCCGGCGCCCCGGGCGACTGCCCTGTTAGCCCACCCCTAGAACCGCCACTGGGTTGGGAGCAGGAAGTTGGGTGCCAGTGTGATCTAATGTCTCACCAATGGGCACTTAACAGTTTATTCCAAAGCTTCCTTTTTTTTGTATCTCCAAGAGCCGCAATATTTATATCCAGAAATGACAATATTTGGGGGGGTCAGTGTAATAAAATGTTACCTCAGCATGATCAGAAACTAACCATAAATAAGGGTATCCGGTGTCACATTGGCAGACACAGGACATGGCCGCCTTTAGCCCCTTTGCTGCTAAGCGTTTTCTCACTCCTGTTTTATATCAGTAATTACTTTATGCATTAGCCACAGAAATTATACCTTCTTTTATTTTTTGGGTTGTTGAGAAGATACTGTGCAAATAAAACCTACCCAAAATGTGCATACAAAGTGGTTTATTTTTGAAATGACAAGAAAGTGATCTAAACGCCAATGTGGGTATTTATTAAAAAAAAAAAAAAAAAAAAACAGTAAATACTTTATGGTTCTCAATTTGGCATTATTCCACCTTTCCAGAATGCATTTTTTGCTTCATTGCTAGTTTTCCCCATCTTGAATTCAATGACTACAATAGTAATAATGGTTTCCAAACATACCAGGCATTTGCGTGCGCTGGCCAACCGTACATGCGCAGTAGGACTCCTTGGTCAAAACCCGGAAGTCCTCACACTGCAGAGGAAATCTCTTATCGGATGAGCTGTCCTTTGCCTGATTAATGGCGATTGTACATGTACAGTACATGGCATTAATACAGTAAATGTTCCTAAGCATGCGGTAAGTGCAGGGTTGCCTACCCTCCCGATTCAGGCGGGAGCCTCCCGATAAACGTGTGCAGCTCCCGCCCCCCCAGAAAGGCAGGCAAGCCTCCGGCCTGCCGCCGATCCCCCCCCCACCAATACCTGTTAAACCCCCCCAGCCTGTTTTTTCGCCATTGTATAGCGAGGCGGGACCAAAATGATGCGATCGCGTGGCTGCGCCCCGTGTCACACCCGCAAAATTATCTCAGCCCATCCGGCCACGCCCCCTTTTGCCAGCCACGCCTCCTGTTCTGCAGATCTGGCTGCTCCCTCCCGGAAGGAGCAGCCAGACAGTCGGCAAGTATGGGTAAGTGGCGGGACGTATCGCATTCAAATTGCAATGCTTGACACATCCCGCCCCTGGAGGGAGTTGACTAATATGATTTATCATTATGGCCCCAAAAGAAAAATAGAATGGCCGGTATCCAATGAGCCGCAATTGGCGAAAAACAGGGATTTTTCGACGATAATCCCTGTTTTTTTCACTAATGTCTTTTCCCCCATATCCTATTATTTCGGATGAAAAAATAGGATATATTGGCTGAAAACACATATGATCCATGATAAGTTTGCGGACCTATGTGTTTTCGCTATTGCGGCAGTGAAAAAAAAACCGGCACGTTTTGTGGGGGTTTTTCCACGATAAATGCCAGCTCTTCGTGGCTAATTGGATAGCCCCGCGTCAATCTATTAGCAGCGTTACTTTAGCGCTGCTAATTGGATACCGGCCAAAGTCTCTTTGGGTCAATTTATCAATGATAAAAATAGTACTCTGCCCGATCACCAGGCCGTTCCCAGGAGCCATCACTGGCTGTAGGACTGGTTAAATGGGGGAGTAGCTCTATACTTAGGCTTCTTCTTGCATTGATAAATATAGTGGGCCACTCGATGCGGGCTGGAAAATGCATGCAACAAAACGGTGCCCTGGATCAGAAGAAATAACAGCCATGGTATTTTCCCCTCCTGGAGGGGTCCACGCTTTAAAAATAGAAAAATATTTCCTCCTTAGAGCTATGTAAACATCACGGCCAATACGCTGTCTCCATTTAAAGAAATGGACTGACTTATTTATAGCCGAGATTCCGGCACATCTCAGGTTTTCTTTAAGGCTCTGGCGCTGTGGCTGCTTTACAGCCGGCATTAAACAGAGAGGTGCAGAACAGCTGACAGAAGATGCAAGGGGTTGGAAGGGACAGGCATCTGCTCCAGCTCACAATCACTTCCTGAGACTGACAATTAAACACATGGAGAAGTGCTGATTTTTCCGATGTGAACAACTGTCCCGGAGGATTGACTGGGCTGGATACCGTTACACAATCTCATATTCCACACAGAGAAAGGTCACAGAAATAGGCTTCTCACCCTCCCCTCCCTCCGTGTCATGTGTTACACCATACATTATATATAGCATAGGTGCAGGGTGTGTCCCAGCGTCCAGTCTACACTCCTAGCACTGGGTACTGTCCCCAGTTATTATTATCCTTTGTTATAATGCACCAACATTTTACACACAGGAGATCCAGACACACGTTGTAAGTCCGCGGGCAAAATGGCACCGGCGCAAGTGCAGGAAATCACTGTGCCACAGTCTTTTGCGCAAGCACCATATTTACGCCATTATCTTCTGAAAATGTGGCACCGTATTTCTGGTGATTACTTCAGGAATATGGCATCGCAGTAAGCATCGCATTGTGATTTGTGACTAAGACGCATTTTCGGTATAAAAAAAAATGAAAAAACAGACATCCGGCGCTGGCAGAGTGACATGGGACCTGGCGCGCCGAGGGGGGCTGTATGGTGCGACTGAAGCAATGATGTGTGAGGACACATCCGTAATGTCACGGGTGGCTTGCAGGAAAGGCAGCTGGTAAGTAAATGCAATGGGTGTAGGCTGTACGGAGTGGGCGCTCTTTGACCCAAGGGTCTGCACCTATGATAGTTACAATGACAACAGCATGTGCAAGCAATGTTCTTACACTTTGGAGCCTGAAAGGAGAGATTAGATGGGGTTCCTTTGCATACCTTAATGTGGATTTCTACAGTTTTTTGTGCGTTTTTTTTTTAAATACCCTCCTTTACAGATTATACTATTTTGGATTAGAGATGAGCGGGTCCGGTTCTCTGAGAATTGGACCCACCCAAACATAGTGGATCCGATTAGGAACGAGTCAGGCTCGGGTTTTCCCACCTGACTCGGAATCCAAACCGAGGCAAAACGTCATCCTCCCGATGTATATAAGTCCCTCCCCACGGTGGTCAGCGCCATTACTTGCAGAGACCTGGGCTGTGCAGTTGTGTGTTGTGCTCCCTGTCCGGGGGGGCTGTGTGACAAGGGGCTGTTTCAAAGGGATCAATCAGGGACTGTTGTCCAATCAGGGGTATGCTTTCACTGTACTTTGTCCAGGGGGCTGTTTAACAGGGGTGTGCTGTGCTCTGCCCAGGGGGGGTGAGGGGGGGTGGTGGTGGCTGTTCAATCAGGGGCTGTATGTCAAATCCAGGGGTGTGCTGTCACTGTGCTCTGGCAGTGCTGTTGTCCAAGACAGAGGTGTGCTGTCACTGTGCCCTGTCCAGGGAGCTGGTAAACAGGAGTGTGCTGTGCTCTGCCCGGGGGGGGGGGGTTGTTCTGTACCCCAGTGTATCCATTTAAGCACTGTGACACTTTATGCCGTACCCCCCCCCCAGTGTATCCATATGCAGGGGCTTAGAGAGCTCCGCCGGGCCCGGTAAAGAGGGGGGCATGGCCTAATCGCGGGAGGCGTGGCCACGCCCCCTTGAAAAAAACAAAAACCATACTTTTGTAGCACCGCGAAGCGGTGCTGCGTGCCGGTGAGGGGGCGCTGTGAGCCACTCAGCCTGGCACATAGCCAGGGGGGCGTGATCAGTGTGATTGCTCCCCCCCTCAGGCATAGGAGATTGCTGTGGCTGCTGCAGAGGGAGGAAGGGAGGGCGGGGCGGCGCCGGACCCGGGCCCCCGCCAGGCCCCTCTGGAAGCCTGGGCCTGGGTAAATTGTACCCGCTCCCCCCCTTATCGGCGCTCCTGTCCATATGTAAGCACTGTGACGCTGCTGGCCATACCGCAGAGTGTAATATTCATAAAAATATTGTGACGCTGTAGGTCATTCATACCGCAGTTTAATATTCATAAGAATATTGTAATGCTGCCATCCACACCGCAATGTCAAATTCATACAAGTATTGTGACACAGTGGGTTCATCATAATGCAGTGTAAAATTCATCAGGGAGAAGGGCTTACATCATCATAAGAGGCAAAACCACCAGTCATAAATCAAGGCCTTAGCCTTTCCTTGCAACTTCATATGGTGAATGGCATATTGCCAATGTTATGTCTTTCTGCAGATAACTTTGATGTTTTTTTTATCTTTACCACTGTAAAATATTGGTTCTTTGATTTTAGATGCCCTGACTTAAGCCCTCTATGCCCTTTGGCATCGACTTTAGTAGATGATGTTGATGGACTAGTATCATCATGACTGGTGGCAGCAGCTCTAGCACTTGTATGTGGTTCCTGCTCTCATCTCAACTGATCGTTCTCCATAACGAAGTGGGGTACAGCATACACCACAATTTGTACAAAATATTTTTATTTACTATGGCCCTCATTCAGAGCCGTACGCTCTGAGCAGAGCGCACGCTCTGAATGAGGGCCGGGCTCCATGAAAATGGAGCGTCCTCCTGGACGCTCGTATAGCTGTGGGTCACCACCCACAGGCTATACGAGCGTGCATTTTGATGGCCGCGATGGTTGTGACCATCGCGACCATCGAAATTGCGAGCCGGAGCCTGCGGTTGAGGTTTTCAACCGCAAGCTCCGGAGTGATTTTGGCTCTATCAGAGCTAAAATCACTCCCACTGACATCACTAGTGATGTCAGTGGGCCGGCTTCTGACGGGAGGCGTTCCCATGGGAACGCCCCCGTCAGGGAGGCACGCCCCCGGAACGCCTACCAAAGGGGGCGTGCTGTCAATCAACATTGACAGCACGCCCCCTTTGATCGGACACAACGAGCGAAGGACTTTCCTTCGCTCGTCGCGTCTGGCGCATGCGCACGACGGAGCTCCCTCCGTCGTGCGCATGCTCAGTCCATAACATCGACCCACTTGCGAGCGGACAGCCGCTCGCGAGTGGGTCTGAATCAGGCCCTATAACTTTATTTTAAACTTTGTTCACAAATGACACTGCAGAGTCACACCGCTTATGTGAATGCTCTTGGGTACGACCTACAGCATCACAGTACTTGTATGAATATTAAACTGTGCTACGGCCTGCAGCGTCACAATACTTGTATGAATGTAACACTGCAGTACGACCTACTGCATCATAATACTTGTATAAATATTACACTGTGGTATGACCTACAGCGTCACAATACTTGTATGAATTAGGGGTGAGCGGGTTCGGATTTCTGAAATCCGAACCCCCCCGAGCCCCCCCGATCCGAGTCCGATCCGAGTCAGGCTCGACTTTTCCCGCCTGACTCGGATCTGACATCGAGGCAAAACGTCATCATCCCGCCTTCCGAGTCTCGCGGGTTTTGGATCCTATATAAGGTACCCGCGTCGGCGCCATTTTCTCACTCGGCTGTGGACAGTGAAGAGGGAGGGTGGGAGTTAGTGCTGTGTAGTGTAGTGTAGTGTAGTGCTGCTGTTGTCCACTACTTCAAAGTCCATAGGGGCTGGCTGTGTTGTGCTGTGCTGCTGTTGTTAATAGGGGCTGTATCCACTACTTCAAAGTCCATAGGGGCTGGCTGGACTGTGTTGTGCAGTCAGTTCTCCATAGGGGCTGTGTCCACTCCAAAGTCCTGTGCAGTGTCCCAGTCCTAAAGGGGTGCTGTAGTGTTGTCCAGGGGGTGCTCTGTCCATCAGGGGTGCTCCCCCCAAGTGCTAAAAAAATAATATATTTTCTGTGTTTGTGAATTGTGTGCGCAGTAGCCGCACGTGCATCAACAAAGTAGTGCCAAGCGTGCGCCTGTGTCATAAGTAAAGGGCCGGCTGGCTTGACCGTTAAAGGGTGCTGTAACCCCCGAAAGTACACTCCAGTCCAAACCAAAAAAAAATTATTTTCTGTGTTTGTGAATTGTGTGCGCAGTAGCCGCACGTGCATCAACAAAGTAGTGCCAAGCGTGCGCCTGTGTCATAAGTAAAGGGCCGGCTGGCTTGACCGTTAAGGGTGCTGTAACCCCCGAAAGTACACTCCAGTCCAAACCAAAAAAAAAATTATTTTCTGTGTTTGTGAATTGTGTGCGCAGTAGCCGCACGTGCATCAACAAAGTAGTGCCAAGCGTGCGCCTGTGTCATAAGTAAAGGGCCGGCTGGCTTGATCGTTAAGGGTGCTGTAACCCCCGAAAGTACACTCCAGTCCAAACCAAAAAAAAAATTATTTTCTGTGTTTGTGAATTGTGTGCGCAGTAGCCGCACGTGCATCAACAAAGTAGTGCCAAACGTGCGCCTGTGTCATAAGTAAAGGGCCGGCTGGCTTGACCGTTAAGGGTGCTGTAACCCCCGAAAGTACACTCCAGTCCAAACCAAAAAAAAAATTATTTTCTGTGTTTGTGAATTGTGTGCGCAGTAGCCGCACGTGCATCAACAAAGTAGTGCCAAACGTGCGCCTGTGTCATAAGTAAAGGGCCGGCTGGCTTGACCGTTAAGGGTGCTGTAACCCCCGAAAGTACACTCCAGTCCAAACCCAAAAAAAAATTATTTTCTGTGTTTGTGAATTGTGTGCGCAGTAGCCGCACGTGCATCAACAAAGTAGTGCCAAGCGTGCGCCTGTGTCATAAGTAAAGGGCCGGCTGGCTTGACCGTTAAGGGTGCTGTAACCCCCGAAAGTACACTCCAGTCCAAACCAAAAAAAAAATTATTTTCTGTGTTTGTGAATTGTGTGCGCAGTAGCCGCACGTGCATCAACAAAGTAGTGCCAAGCGTGCGCCTGTGTCATAAGTAAAGGGCCGGCTGGCTTGACCGTTAAGGGTGCTGTAACCCCCGAAAGTACACTCCAGTCCAAACCTAAAAAAAAATTATTTTCTGTGTTTGTGAATTGTGTGCGCAGTAGCCGCACGTGCATCAACAAAGTAGTGCCAAGCGTGCGCCTGTGTCATAAGTAAAGGGCCAGCTGGCTTGACCGTTAAAGGGTGCTGTAACCCCCGAAAGTACACTCCAGTCCAAACCAAAAAAAAATTATTTTCTGTGTTTGTGAATTGTGTGCGCAGTAGCCGCACGTGCATCAACAAAGTAGTGCCAAGCGTGCGCCTGTGTCATAAGTAAAGGGCCGGCTGGCTTGACCGTTAAGGGTGCTGTAACCCCTGAAAGTACACTCCAGTCCAAACCTAAAAAAAAATTATTTTCTGTGTTTGTGAATTGTGTGCGCAGTAGCCGCACGTGCATCAACAAAGTAGTGCCAAGCGTGCGCCTGTGTCATAAGTAAAGGGCCGGCTGGCTTGACCGTTAAGGGTGCTGTAACCCCCGAAAGTACACTCCAGTCCAAACCAAAAAAAAAAATATTTTCTGTGTTTGTGAATTGTGTGCGCAGTAGCCGCACGTGCATCAACAAAGTAGTGCCAAGCGTGCGCCTGTGTCATAAGTAAAGGGCTGGCTGGCTTGACCGTTAAGGGTGCTGTAACCCCCGAAAGTACACTCCAGTCCAAACCAAAAAAAAAATTATTTTCTGTGTTTGTGAATTGTGTGCGCAGTAGCCGCACGTGCATCAACAAAGTAGTGCCAAACGTGCGCCTGTGTCATAAGTAAAGGGCCGGCTGGCTTGACCGTTAAGGGTGCTGTAACCCCCGAAAGTACACTCCAGTCCAAACCAAAAAAAAAATTATTTTCTGTGTTTGTGAATTGTGTGCGCAGTAGCCGCACGTGCATCAACAAAGTAGTGCCAAACGTGCGCCTGTGTCATAAGTAAAGGGCCGGCTGGCTTGACCGTTAAGGGTGCTGTAACCCCCGAAAGTACACTCCAGTCCAAACCAAAAAAAAAATTATTTTCTGTGTTTGTGAATTGTGTGCGCAGTAGCCGCACGTGCATCAACAAAGTAGTGCCAAGCGTGCGCCTGTGTCATAAGTAAAGGGCCGGCTGGCTTGACCGTTAAGGGTGCTGTAACCCCCGAAAGTACACTCCAGTCCAAACCCCCAAAAAAATTATTTTCTGTGTTTGTGAATTGTGTGCGCAGTAGCCGCACGTGCATCAACAAAGTAGTGCCAAGCGTGCGCCTGTGTCATAAGTAAAGGGCCGGCTGGCTTGACCGTTAAGGGTGCTGTAACCCCCGAAAGTACACTCCAGTCCAAACCTAAAAAAAAATTATTTTCTGTGTTTGTGAATTGTGTGCGCAGTAGCCGCACGTGCATCAACAAAGTAGTGCCAAGCGTGCGCCTGTGTCATAAGTAAAGGGCCGGCTGGCTTGACCGTTAAGGGTGCTGTAACCCCCGAAAGTACACTCCAGTCCAAACCTAAAAAAAAATTATTTTCTGTGTTTGTGAATTGTGTGCGCAGTAGCCGCACGTGCATCAACAAAGTAGTGCCAAGCGTGCGCCTGTGTCATAAGTAAAGTGCCGGCTGGCTTGACCGTTAAAGGGTGCTGTAACCTCCGAAAGTACACTCCAGTCCAAACCAACAAAAAATTATTTTCTGTGTTTGTGAATTGTGTGCGCAGTAGCCGCACGTGCATCAACAAAGTAGTGCCAAGCGTGCGCCTGTGTCATAAGTAAAGGGCCGGCTGGCTTGACCGTTAAGGGTGCTGTAACCCCCGAAAGTACACTCCAGTCCAAACCTAAAAAAAAATTATTTTCTGTGTTTGTGAATTGTGTGCGCAGTAGCCGCACGTGCATCAACAAAGTAGTGCCAAGAGTGCGCCTGTGTCATAAGTAAAGGGCCGGCTGGCTTGACCGTTAAAGGGTGCTGTAACCCCCGAAAGTACACTCCAGTCCAAACCAAAAAAAAATTATTTTCTGTGTTTGTGAATTGTGTGCGCAGTAGCCGCACGTGCATCAACAAAGTAGTGCCAAGCGTGCGCCTGTGTCATAAGTAAAGGGCCGGCTGGCATGACCGTTAAAGGGTGCTGTAACCCCTGAAAGTACACTCCAGTCCAAACCAAAAAAAAATTATTTTCTGTGTTTGTGAATTGTGTGCGCAGTAGCCGCACGTGCATCAACAAAGTAGTGCCAAGCGTGCGCCTGTGTCATAAGTAAAGGGCCGGCTGGCTTGACCGTTAAGGGTGCTGTAACCCCCGAAAGTACACTCCAGTCCAAACCAAAAAAAAAATTATTTTCTGTGTTTGTGAATTGTGTGCGCAGTAGCCGCACGTGCATCAACAAAGTAGTGCCAAGCGTGCGCCTGTGTCATAAGTAAAGGGCCGGCTGGCTTGACCGTTAAGGGTGCTGTAACCCCCGAAAGTACACTCCAGTCCAAACCTAAAAAAAAATTATTTTCTGTGTTTGTGAATTGTGTGCGCAGTAGCCGCACGTGCATCAACAAAGTAGTGCCAAGCGTGCGCCTGTGTCATAAGTAAAGGGCCGGCTGGCTTGACCGTTAAAGGGTGCTGTAACCCCCGAAAGTACACTCCAGTCCAAACCAAAAAAAAATTATTTTCTGTGTTTGTGAATTGTGTGCGCAGTAGCCGCACGTGCATCAACAAAGTAGTGCCAAGCGTGCGCCTGTGTCATAAGTAAAGGGCCGGCTGGCTTGACCGTTAAAGGGTGCTGTAACCCCCGAAAGTACACTCCAGTCCAAACCAAAAAAAAATTATTTTCTGTGTTTGTGAATTGTGTGCGCAGTAGCCGCACGTGCATCAACAAAGTAGTGCCAAGCGTGCGCCTGTGTCATAAGTAAAGGGCCGGCTGGCTTGACCGTTAAAGGGTGCTGTAACCCCCAAAGTACACTCCAGTCCAAACCAAAAAAAAATTATTTTCTGTGTTTGTGAATTGTGTGCGCAGTAGCCGCACGTGCATCAACAAAGTAGTGCCAAGAGTGCGCCTGTGTCATAAGTAAAGGGCCGGCTGGCTTGACCGTTAAAGGGTGCTGTAACCCACAAAGTACACTCCAGTCCAAACCAAAAAAAAAATTATTTTCTGTGTTTAGCCGCACGTATATATCAAATCGATATAACATAAATGGAGGACCAAACTTTCTCCGATAAAAAAAAAATAGAGAAAGATCAAGAACCACTTCCTCCTAGTGCTGAAGCTGCTGCCACTAGTCATGACATAGACGATAACATGCCATCAACGTCGTCTGCCAAGGCCGATGCCCAATGTCATAGTAGAGGGCACATACAATCCCAAATGGCAAAGTTCAGGAAAATGACCTTGAAAAAGACATTTAAATCAGCTGAAGAGAAACGTAAACTTGCCAATATGCCATTTACGACACGGAGTGGCAAGGAACGGCTAAGGTCGATCCCTAGTATGTTCATGACTAGTGGTTCAGCTTCACATGACGATGGAAGCACTCCTCCCACTAAAAAAATCAAAAGAGTTAAGCTGGCAAAAGCACAGCGAAGAACTGTGCTTTCTAAGAAGATATCACAAATCCCCAAGGAGAGTCCAAGTGTGGTGGTGGTTGCGATGCCTGACCTTCCCAGCACTGGACGGGAAGAGGTGGCTCTTTCCACCATTTGCACGCCCCCTGCAAGTGCTGAAAGGAGCACCCACAGTCCACTTGCTGATATGCAAATTGAAGATGTCACTGTTGAAGTACAACAGGATGAGGATACTGGTGTAGCTGGCGCTGAGGAGGAAGTTGGCGAGGAGGATTCTGATGGTGATGTGGTTTGTTTAAATCAGGCTCCGGGGGAGACAGTTGTTGTCCGTGGGATGAAAAAGCCCATCACGGTAATGCCTGGGCAGAAGACCAAACATTCCACCTCTTTGGTCTGGCAATATTTCTATCCAAATCCGGACAACAACTGTCTTGCCATATGTACCATATGTAAAGGTGAAATAAGTAGGGGTAGGGACGTCAACCACCTAGGAACATCCTCCCTTATACGGCACCTGCAGCGCGTTCATAAAAAGTTACTGTCAAGTTCAGAAACTTTGGCTCAGACCGTAAGCAGTCCAGGGACTCCTAAATCCCGTTGTCCTGTTGTATCCAAGCGCCTGCAAACCACACCGTCAACTCCCTCCTCGTCAATTTCCTCCTTAGTCAGGATCGGAAGTAGTCCTGCAGGCCATATCACTGGCATGACTGACTCTCCTATCCGGGATTCCTCCGGAGGATCCTGCATTGCTACGCCTACTGCTGCCGCTGCTGCTGTTGCTGCTGCTGCTGTCGTTCATCATCCCAGAGAGGAAGTAGGAACACCACTACTTTTACTAAACAATTGACCCTCCAACAGTCCTTAGCGAGGAGGATGAAGTACGACAGCAGTCATCCTGAAGCAAAACGTATAACTGAGGCCTTGACTGCTATGTTGGTGTTAGACGTGCGTCCGGTATCCGCCATTAGTGCAGTGGGATTTAGACAATTGATGGAGGTAGTGTGTCCCCGGTTCCAAATCCCGTCTAGATTCCACTTCACTAGGCAGGCGATACCGAGACTGTACAGAAACGTCAGAAAAAGTGTCCTCAGTGTCCTGAAAAATGCCGTTGTACACAATGTCCACTTAACCACGGACATGTGGACAAGTGGAACAGGGCAGACTAAGGACTATATGACTGTGACAGCCCACTGGGTAGATGTATCACCTTACGCAGCAACAGCAGCAGCGTCACCAGTAGCAGCATCTCAGAAACGCCAGCTCGTTACAAGGCAGGCTACGCTGTGTATCACCGGTTTCAGTAAGAGGCACACCGCCGACAACCTCTTAGAGAAACTGAGGGAAATCATCGCCCAGTGGCTTACCCCACTTAGACTCTCCTGGGGATTTGTGATATCTGACAACGCCACCAATATTGTGCGGGCATTACATCTGGGCAAATTCCAGCACGTCCCATGTTTTGCTCACACAATAAACTTGGTGGTGCAGAATTTTCTGAAAAGCGACAGGGGCGTGCAGGAGACGCTTTGGGTGGCCCGAAAAATTTCTGGCCACTTTCGCCATTCAGCGACTGCGTGCCGAAGACTGGAGCGCCAGCAAACACTCTTGAACCTGCCCCGCCATCACCTGAAGCAAGAGGTTGTGACGCGGTGGAACTCAACCCTCTATATGCTTCAGAGGATGGAGGAGCAGCAAAAGGCCATACAAGCCTATACATCCACCTATGACATAGGCAAAGGAGGGGGTATGCACCTGACTCAAGCGCAGTGGAGAATGATTTCCGTGTTGTGCAAGGTTCTTCAGCCCTTCGAACTTGCCACACGTGAAGTCAGTTCAGACACTGCCAGCTTGAGTCAGGTCATTCCCCTCATCAGGCTTTTGCAGAAGCAGCTGGAGAAAGTGAAGGAGGAGCTAAGACGGAGCGATTCCGCTCGGCATGTGGGACTTGTGGATGAAGCCCTTCATTCGCTTTGCCAGGATTCCAGGGTGGTCAATCTGTTGAAATCAGACCACTACATTTTGGCCACCGTGCTCGATCCTAGGTTTAAAGCCTATGTGGTGTCTCTCTTTCCGGCCGACACAAGCCTGCAGAGGTGCAAAGACCTGCTGGTGAACACACTGTCAGCTGAAGCGGAACGTGACACGTCAACGGCTCCTTCTTCATTTTCTCCCGCAACTGGGGCTGCCAGGAAAAAACTTAGGTATCCTAAGCAACCCGCTGGCGGTGATGCAGGGCAGGCAGGACCAAGTTTGGACATCTGGTCCATACTGAAGGACCTGGCAACAATTTCTGACATGTCTACTGTCACTGCATATGATACTGTCACCATTGACAGAATGGTGGAGGATTACATCGGTGACAGCATCCAAGTAGGCATGTCAGACAGTCCATACCTGTACTGGCAGGAAAAAGAGGCAATTTGGAGGCCCCTGTACAAACTGGCTCTATTTTACCTGAGTTGCCCCCCCTCCAGTGTGTACTCCGAAAGAGTGTTTAGTGCAGCCGGGAACCTTGTCAGCGAAAGGCGTAGGAGGTTGCTTCCACAGAATGTGGAGAAGATGATGTTCATCAAAATGAATTATCAGCTCTTCCAGGGAGACCAGCCTCCAGAACGTACAGAGGGACCTGTGGTGGTGGATTCAAGTGGGGACGAGTTAATACTTTGTGAGGATGAGGATGTACACACTGAAGAGGGTGAGGAATCGGTGGATGAGGAGGATGAGGATGACATCTTGCCTCCGTAGAGCCAGTTTGTGCAGGGACACATTAATTGCCAGCTTGTTTTGTGGGGGCCCAAACGAACCAATCATTTCAGCCACAGTTGTGTGGCAGACCCTGGCGCTGAAATGATTGATTTGTTAAAGTGTGCATGTCCAGTTTATACAACATAAGGGTGGGTCGGAGGGCCCAAGGACAATTCCATCTTGCACCTCTTTTTTTCTTTGCATTATGTACAGTTTGGGGCCTAGTTTTTCTAACTGCCATCCTGTCTGCCACTGCAGTGTCACTCCTAGATGGGTCACGTGTTTGTGCCGCCCACTCGTGTCGCTTAGCATAGTCATCCAGCTACCTCGGTGCAACCTTTTGGACATAAAAACACTATTGTGAGGTGTGAGGTGTTCAGAATAGACTGGAAATGAGTGGAAATTAAGGTTATTGAGGTTAATAATAGCATAGGAGCAGAAAAATCTACAAATTCTGTGATTTTAGCTGTTTTTATGCTTTTTTTCAAAAAAATACAGATCCAAAACACAAAACCCAGAACCCAAATCACGGAAGGGTGGTTTTGGCAAAACCAATCCAGATCCAAAACACGAAGAAAGATCCAGATCCAAAACCAAAACACAAAACACGAAAAGTGGCCGGTGCACACCCCTAGTATGAATGTTACACTTCAGTACGACCTACTGCCTCATAATACTTGTATGAATATTACACTGTGGTATGACCTGCAGCCTCACAATACTTGTATGAATGTTACATTGCAGTATGACCTACAGCGTCACAAGACTCGTATGAATATTACACTGCGGTACGGCTGGCAACGTCACAATACATGTATAATTATTACACTGTGGTATGGCCAGCAACGTTACAATATGTGTCTAAATATTATACTGCTGTACGGCTGGCAGCATCACAATTCTTGTATGAATATTACACTGCGGTATGATCTACAGCATCACCATACGTGTATGAATATTACACTGCAGTATGACCTACAGCATCACAATACTTTTATGAATATTACACTGCAGTACGGCCGGCAGCGTCACCATACTTAAATGATATTACTCTGCCGTATGACCTACAGCGTCACAATACTTGTATGAATATTACACTGCAGTATGACCTACAGCATCACAATACTTTTACGAATATTACACTGCGGTACGGCCGGCATCATAACAATACTTGTATGAATATTACACTGCGGTATGACCTGCAGAGTCATAATACCTGTATGAATATTACACTGCGGTATGGCGGGCAGCGTCACCATACTTGTATGAATATTACACTGCGGTATGTGCTACATCGTCACAATACATGTATGAAAATTACACTGCAGTATGACCTACAGCGTCACAATACTTGTATGAATATTAATTTGCCGTATGACCTACAGCGTCACAAATCTTTTATGAATATTACACTTCAATATGGCCGACAGCGTCACAATACTTGTATGAATATTACACTGCGGTATGACCTACAGCAGTGGTCTCCAACGTTAATTGAGGTGTGAGCAACTTTAGGAAAATGAAATGTCCTGAAGAGCTACTTAAAGTGTAGAAAATAAGAAATCTGGCTAATAACCGAACAATTGAAGGTAATTTAATCAAAATGTTTCATAAAAAATAAATGCATTTATTATTACGGTGATATTGTTGTAGTTTGTAAATAAAATTTAAACACATGCACATTTCACTGTTAATTATCGGCTCCAAGGAGGTGTGTGCAGTAGAGGAGCAAAAGATATACTGTAGGCAGGGCTGCTGGGTGATTTTCCGGCAAGGCTGGGCGGGAGTCACTCGCTCCACCGTAGCGTAGATGCCTTGGGTGGAACCTGACGTGCTTCCCTGTGGCTCCACCCATATCGTCGATGCCACAGGGGAGCACGCGTCACAGGTCACTTCCTCCTAGTTGACTCGCCAGTACTGCAGCTAGGTGAGCTAACAAAATTAAGGCCGTGAGCTACCAGTAGCATGAGATCTACAAGTTGGAGACCACTGACCTACAGCGACACAATATTACACTGCGGTATGATCTACAGTTACACTGTGGTACGGCCAGCAGCATCACGGTGCTTATATGGATACACTGGGGTACAGCACAAAAAAAAAAAATCTACTTTTTTACTTTTTTTTTTACTTATTGTTTAAAATATTTTTATTTTATTTTTTTACAGCCCATGAATGGACAGCACACTCCTGGATGGACAGCACACTGGATGGACATCACACCCCTGGATGGGCAGCACACTGGATGGACAGCACACCCCTGGATGGACAGCACACTGGATGTACAACACACTGGATGGGCAGCACACTGGATGGACAGCACAACCCTGGATGGACAGCACACTCCTGGATGGACAGCACACTGGATGGACAGCACACCCCTGGATGGGCAGCACACTGGATGGACAGCACACTCCTGGATGGACAGCACACTGGATGGACAGCACACTGGATGGGCAGCACACTGGATGGACAGCACACTGGATGGACAGCACACCCCTGGATGGACAACACACTGGATGGGCAGCACACTGGATGGACAACACACTGGATGGACAGCACACTGGATGGGCAGCACACTGGATGGACAGCACACCCCTGGATGGACAGCACACTGGATGGACAGCACACTGGATGGACAGCACACTGGATTTACAGCACACTGAATGGAATTCACACCCCTGGATGGACAGCACACTGGATGGACAGAACAACCCTGGACAGCACACCCCTTGATGGACAGCACAGCACACCCCCGGATTGGACAACACAGCCCCCTGAATGGAGCACAGCACACCCCTGGATTGGACAACACAGCCCCCTGAACGGAGCACAGCACACAACCGCACAGCCCGAGACTCAGCAAGAAAGTGGCGCTGTTCACCGAGGGGAGGGACTTATATACAATTCAAAACCCGCAAGAATCCGATAGCGAGAGGATGACGTTTTGCCTTGTTTTGGATTCCGAGTCAGGCGGGAAAACCCGATGTTCAGGTGAATCTGGTTCACTGAGAACCGCACCCGCGTATCTATAACTTTTATATATATATAACAGCTACATAATGGGGGCTAAGGTGCAATCAGCGAGATTGCTAGACTCTTCAGGGAGTCAGGGAGATTGCTGCTATTTCAGGGAGGCTCCCTGACAATCAGGGAGAGATGGCAAGAGGTAAGTATAGAAAGAGCATGCATCTGCATAAACTTCCTGTGACTGATCATAGACCCTGAACCAGAGATGTACCCAAATGTCATAGACGCTGGAGAATGTATTGAGACGCCCACCTGTGGCTCTGCAAATCCCAGCATCAGCGTACACAGACGCAGCATACGTCGCAGATCATTCATTTATCGGTCTCCTGTAACCCTATGGCTCCTCAGAATGGATGCAGGAACTAAGACGCAGGCTCTGACACGTCCTGAAAATGGTCACGACGCTCCTGCGTTCTCTGCAGATACTCCCGGTTACCTCCCACATCCATTCGCTGATTGTCAGTCACACTGTGACTAAAAAGTCACTGCGAGCGACTGCTGTAATGTACACTGGCGCATACTCAGTTTACCGATAAGCGCTCAACTGCGTAAAAATCGCCATTGCGTACCTCTTTGAGTCAGACCTATAGCTGTAACGGACACAATACTGAGTGAATGTGTTTAGCATTAGTCCTCGTCATTTACATTCAGTCTTTAATAGCGCTAATCTACATGATGTGTCGAAGAAGAGGGGCAATATGGCTGAAGAAGCAGGCCGCATCGTTCCCGTGGTTTTTGACAAAATGTCTCCGGCAGCTGGCTGCTGTACCATAGGCTGCATTGCTAACAAAATGGCTGCTCCCATTGCTTGCAGCAGATTCACCTATCCCTTCTGAGTTACTCACCGCTGCCTGGACATGCAGGTGTAACATTCCCGCCATGTATCATTATCCGGGTTATGATATCCTGATGCACCCATCTGTGGTGCAGTAAAGTGCTGACAATTGGTGCCACAAATAAAGTCCATCAACCGGCAATAGGCGTAGGCGCAGGCTGGGGCTCACAAAATGGGGAAGGTACATGGACCAAATGACTTGTGGAAATTCAGGGGATGCCATTCCTGCAATTCTTGGAATTTTACCCAGACCTCTCCTAGACAGGCTTTTCCCCACCACAGTATCAAAGGCAGCAGCTGAGGAAAGGTTATTTTACACACAGACTTAGGGGTCTATTTACTAAGCAGTGTTAGGAGACAGAGTGAAAAGTGACAAGGTGCCAGCCAATCAGCTCCCAACTGTTATTTTTCAAACACAGCCTGTGAGATGACAGTTAGGAGCTGATTGGCTGGCACCTTATCACTTTTCTCTCTGTCTCCTAACACTGCTTAGTAACTAGACCCCCTAAGACAAAAATGGCGTTACTATATATACAGTGGGGACAATTAATCTGATGGGATTCAACAATGACATTTCATATTTCCCATATAGCAGTTTCCAAAACTCCGATAATTACAGTCCAGGTTTTAAGGATATCCATGCTTGCACACAGGTGAGTTCATTGGTACCTCACTCAACTTGATTAACTATCTGGACTGAAGCATAGATATCCTTCAAACCTGGACTGTAATGGCAGTGTCTGGGAAACTCTGCTCTGCAGAATAGGCTTGCAGTATGTAAGTTGTTTTATTTGCATGATAGGTATGTAGAAATTACCCAGAATTCAGTGGGGACCTCTTTGTGCACAAAACGGGAATTTGTATAATACGACCAATAACTATATTTAGGAAGAAGGGGCAGCTGTTTAGACAAGAACAATGTCAATAAGACTTTGGGGCATATGTATTAACAAATTGCCCTGAAAATGAGCTGCGGCTATCAGCTAATAGTTCCCGCTTACCTTCGGGATGCTGGGCATTGGGATTTCGGCGTCTGGCTAAAGATAGGCATCTGGATTTAGACGCCTAACTTTAGTACCCGGTCGGACTTCCAGCGTCGGGATTCCGACGGCCGGCATTCTGGGCTGCGGTAAGTTAACCTCATCCCCTTTTCACTGCATCAACCTCAGCAAAAAGTATGATTTTTTTTTTTACTATTATTATTATTGTGTCAGTAAAAAAAAAATTCCTCATTACCAATTTATTTTTCTTTTAAATTTCACAGGACAGATAAGTGATCCCCCTGTTGCCCTGACGTTACTGGCCCTGGGCGGCGAGCCTGGATTTACTGCTGTGGCATGCTAGCCCCTACAATTGCGTGTGTGAGGCAGATTACCGGTTTGCTCATACGCGATGGGACTAAGGTGCCTATTCATCATCACTTATTTTTCACAAAACCATTTTCACATACTTTTGTAAAAAATGTGTCAGGGCTATTTATCAAGTTCCGAAAAAGCAGGTGAGGGCAGGGGGGGCCGATTCCTACATCCGCGGGGGGGTCGGACACAGGGATGTATGGGGGGGGTACGGATTGTACACCCGTGCGGGAGGGCAGATTGTACACCCGCGGGGGGGGGGGGGGGGCAGGGCCGGATTGTACAGCTTGGAGCCTGGCAGTGAAAAGTTTCTCACTTACGAAAAACTGCTTTGTAGAAGTGATAGTTTAGGGCAGGGGACATGATGAATGCCTCCTAAACTCTGTTTGAACTTGCAGCGAGTTCAAACTAGGGATGTGCGCTGGACCATTTTTGCCGGATTTGGATTTGGTTCTAATTCGTCGTCCGGCTTTGGATTTGCCAAACTGCAGTGACTGGCTTTGGATTTGGATTTTTTTACAAAAATTGACAAAAAAAAGCTAAAATCACATTGGTCTTTTTTTTCTTCCTAGAGTATTATTAACCTCAATAACATTAATTTCCAGTCAATTTAGACCACCTCACAGCTTTTAATATTGTTTTCAACATTATTGGGCAAAGGTTGCAGTGAGCTGACTGGTTACTAAGCGACAAAGCAGCGGCACAACGACACAGACACCACAGTATAAAGCACATCTATGACACATTGCCACACAGCAGTGGCAGAAATGAAAAGTAGGGCACCCACCCAGTGGGGTACAGCCAGCAGAGTCACAGTACTTGTTTACATAGTGGGCTACGGCCCAAGGAGTCACAGTGCACAATCTTATTCACATTACACCACACATAGGGCCTGATTCACATTACACCATAAAGTAGTGTCTCTTATTTATGTTACGACACACAGTAGTGTCCCTTTTACACAATGTCCACAGTAGTGGTGACCCTTACACAATGCCCCCAGCAGTGGTGCCCCCTATGCAGTCCCCTTAGTAGTAGGGTCCCCTGGCAGTGCCCCCAGTAGAATGCCCCCATTAGCAGGCCCCCCCAGTAGTATGCCCCCCATTAGCAGGCCCCCCAGTAGTATGCCCTCCCAGTAGTATGCCCCCCATTAGCAGCCGCCCCAGTAGTAGGCCCCCCTAGTAGTAGTATGGCCCCCCAGTAGTAGGCTGCCCCAGTAGCAGGCCCCCCCAGTAGTAGGCTGCCCCAGTAGCAGGCCGCCCCAGTAGTAGCCCCCCCCAGTAGTATGGCCCCCCAGTAGTATGGCCCCCCAGTAGCAGGCCCCCCCAGTAGCAGGCCCCCCACAGAAGTAGCCCCCCCCATAGTATGGCCCCCCCCAGTAGTATGGCCCCCCCAGTAGTATGGCCCCCCCAGTAGCAGGCCTCCAGTAGTAGGCCCCCCCAAGTAGCAGGCCCCTCAGTAGTATGCCCCCCCCAGTAGCAGACCCCCCCCAGTAGCAGGACCCCCCAGTAGAGTGGCCCCCCCCAGTAGCAGGCCCCCCCAGTAGTATGCCCCCCCCCGCACCCCCAGTAGTAGACCCCCCCTTTAGCAGACCCCCCCAGTAGCGCCCCCAGCCCTTACACAAGTAAAAAAAAAACTTACCTGTATCCCCACTCCAGCGCCGTCCGCTCAGCATCCACTCTAGCGATAATCCGACATCAGGCGGCCGCCGTTCGTGCCCGAACGGGGATCCGAGTCAGGCGGTGAACACCTGAACAGGGTTTGGGTGGACTCGGATCTCCAATGTTCGGAGCGGTTCGGATTCCACAGAATCCGAACCGCTCATCTCTAGTTCAAACCATATCACATGTGATAATTATGTTTTGATGAATAGGCCCCTAAAGGCCCAGATTTGGGATTCGGTTCCACTAATGATATAAAAAATAAATGAGTGCAATAAGAGTATGAAAATAGATTTTTTTTTTTTTTTATAACAAAAATATTTCAAACCATAACTGAATTTTCTGGGGTTTCTTTTGTTCTTTTTTTGTATTCCTGACGATGTCAGAAGAGGCATCATGGCGGTTGTTCAGAGATGGGTGCAGAGCCGATCTTAACACAGTTGAGCGACAATTTGCTACTGCGCATTCATGAAAAGTCTCGAAAACCTGCACTGCGCACACTCGAACCAATGTGAGCGAAGGTGTTCACAGCATGTACCTGCAAAAATACCTGCAATAGGGTTCACGAACCACTGAGCGACAGTGGAGAAGATCACGCTGTATTGCAGATTTTCTCCATTTCAAATGTATGCTCTCATCCTACAGTGCTGCTCTTTCCCTCTCTAAACAGTCATATTTCAAGAACCTCATCTCCTCCCAGTTCTCAAATCCCCAGCGTCACTTCACCACCTTCAACTCCCTCCTCTGCCCATCCCCCCTCATCTTCCCTCCTCGCTCTCTGTCCTTGACTTTGCTACAGTAGCTACTTTACAGCTAAAATCGATTCCATATGTCAGGACATCATATCCCACCAGTCTCCCAGCACTCCTTTCCCGGATCACCCATCTCCATCCATTTTACCTACTCTGACATCCTTCTCCCCTGTATCTGTCATGGCCCTCATCCTGTCCTCCCCCCCTTCCCCTTCCACCTCCCCCCTTGACCCTATCCCTTCCCATCTCCTCCGCTACCTCTCTCCTTGTGCCTGTTCCTATCTTGCCCACCTCTTCAATCTCTCCCTCTCATCTGGCACTGTCCCTTCTGCATTCAAACATGCCCTTTTCTCCCCCATTCTTAAAAACCTACCCTTGTTCCTAACATTCTCTCCAACTACCGTCCCATCTCTCTCACCCCTTTTGCCTCCAAACTCCTTTAGCGAATTGTCAACAACTGCCTTACAGCCTTTCTTTTCTCACACTCCCTTCTTGACCATTTTCAGTCTGGCTTCCGTTCTCTCCACTGAAACTGCCCTCACAAAACTCAGCAATGATCTCCTTGACCTAAATCCAAAATCCACTACTCTCTGCTCATTCTCCTTGACCTCTCTGCTGCTTTCGACACTGTGGACCACCCTTTCCTTCTGCAAAATCCTTCACTCCCTTAGTCTACGTGACACTGCCCTCTCCTGGCTATCCTCCTACCTCTCTGACCGATCCATCTCTGTCTCCTCTCATTACTCCTCTTCCTTCCCACAGCCTCTTACAGTAGGTGTTCTCCAAGGTCCTGTTCTTAGACCTAACCTATTCTCCCTCCATACGTCCTCACTAGGTGAACTCATCAGGTCTTTTCACCTCCATTATCATCTCTATGCTGATGATACTCAGATCTACCTTTCCTCCCCTGGTCTCTCCCCCTCTCTCCTCACTCGTATCTCCAACTGTTCTCTGCTATCTCTTCCTGGATGTTCCAGCGATTTCTTAATCTTAATATGTTTAAGACTGAACTGATCATTATCTCAATGATCACCTAGCTCCAACTATCTCTTCTAGCCCCTCTAGTGCGCTGTCTTGGAGTTATCCTGGACTCCTCCCTCCCCTTCAAACCACATATACAGAACCTCTCACAGTCCTGTCGTTTCCATCTTAAAAATATTTTCAAGATTAGACCCTTTCTCACCCAGGATGCAACTCACTAGTCCTCTCCAGATTGGGCTACTGTAACCTCCTCCTATCTGGCCTCCCCAACTCCCATCTCTCTCCTCTCCAGTTTGTCCTCAATGCTGCTGCTCGGCTCATCTTCCTCTAAAAACGCTCTACATCTGCCTTCCCTCTCCTACAAGCTCTCCACTGACTCCCCTTCCCTTTCAGAACCCAATTCAAGGTTCTCACACTCGCTTACAAAGCCCTCACCCATTCCTCTACCATTTACATTTGTGACCTCATCTCCCTTCACTCTCCTGTCCGTCCTCTTCATTCAACAAATGCACGCCGCCTCTCATGCCATCTGATTATTTCCTCCCACTACCGCTTCCAAGATTTTCCCTGCACTGCTCCCCAGCTTTGGAAATCTCTCCCTCTTCCCATCAGATTCTCCTCCTATCTACAATCTTTCAAACGGGCTCTCAAGACCCACTACTTCATCAAAGCCTTCCAGCTCCCATCTTAACCCGCTGCTACATCTCCTTCCTCCCTGTCTACCCCATCTGTGTCACACCTGTTTTTCTGCCCCTCCCCTTTAGAATGTAAGCTCACATGAGCAGGGCCCTCTACCCTCTTGTACTTCTCCTTACTTTACTTTAATCTACTTCTTACTCCCCACTAGGGCACCTAACACTTGGCTGATTATGCTCTGTTGCTTATCTGGGTGTTATGGTCACTAATGTGGCAATGTATATTATCCTTGTCCTTGTCCTGTATTGTATTGTACTGTAAGTCACTGGTCACCTATTTGTTTATTATTTTAAGGCGCTGCACCATATAAATAAATAATAATAATAATAATAATAATAATTTGGTATGGGATCACTAACACTTTAGAAGGGGTTTGTGATCCCTGGGAATTTCAAGGTGGAGAGTGGGAGGTGACCAAAAGTGATCGCAAAAAGGGTCCGTTTCAATGGCGTGTTATGGGAGATTCACTGGGGGG
Source organism: Taudactylus pleione (assembly GCA_031769625.1). NCBI lineage: Eukaryota > Metazoa > Chordata > Amphibia > Anura > Myobatrachidae > Taudactylus > Taudactylus pleione. Next base: position 8,098,071 of record JAUIMM010000069.1, read on the forward strand.
GTCTGGGAACGCTGCTCCATCACTGACCCCTCTATACTATACACTACATCGCTGACTCCTCTATACTCTACACTACATCACTGACCCCTCTATACCCTACACTACATCACTGACCCCTCTATACCCTACACTACATCACTGACCCCTCTATACTCTACACTACATCACTGACCCATCTATACTCTACACTACATCACTGACCCCTCTATACCCTACACTACATCACAGACTCCTCTATACCCTACACTACATCACTGAGCCCTCTATACCCTACACTACATCACTGACTCCTCTATACTCTACACTACATCACTGACCTCTATACCCTACACTACATCACTGACCCCTCTATACCCTATACTACATCACTGACCTCTATACCCTACACTACATCACTGACCTCTATACTCTACACTACATCACTTACCCCACTATACCCTACACTACATCACTGACCTCTATACCCTACACTACATCACTGACCTCTATACTCTACACTACATCACTGACCCCTATATCCCTACACTACATCACTGACCCCTCTATACCCTACACTACATCACTGACCCCTCTATACCCTATACTACATCACTGACCTCTATACCCTACACTACATCACTGACCTCTATACTCTACACTACATCACTTACCCCACTATACCCTACACTACATCACTGACCTCTATACCCTACACTACATCACTGACCTCTATACTCTACACTACATCACTGACCCCTATATCCCTACACTACATCACTGACCCCTCTATACCCTACACTACATCACTGACCCCTCTATACCCTACACTACATCGCTGACCCCTCTATACCCTACACTACATCACTGACCCCTCTATACCCTACACTACAGCACTGACCCCTCTATACTCTACACTACATCACTGACCCCTCTATACTCTACACTACATCACTGACCCATCTATACTCTACACTACATCACTGACCCCACTATACCCTACACTACATCACAGACTCCTCTATACCCTACACTACATCACTGAGCCCTCTATACCCTACACTACATCACTGACCCCTCTATACTCTACACTACATCACTGACCTCTATACCCTACACTACATCACTGACCCCTCTATACCCTATACTACATCACTGACCTCTATACCCTACACTACATCACTGACCTCTATACCCTACACTACATCACTTACCCCACTATACCCTACACTACATCACTGACCTCTATACCCTACACTACATCACTGACCTCTATACTCTACACTACATCACTGACCCCTATATCCCTACACTACATCACTGACCCCTCTATACCCTACACTACATCACTGACCCCTCTATACCCTACACTACATCGCTGGCCCCTCTATACCCTACACTACATCACTGACCCCTCTATACCCTACACTACAGCACTGACCCCTCTATACTCTCCATCACTGACCTCTATACCCTACAATACATCACTGACCCCTCTATACTCTACACTACATCACTGACCTCTATATTCTACACTACATCGCTGACCCCTCTATACCCTACACTACATCACTGACCTCTATACCCTACACTACATCACTGACCCCTCTTTACCCTACACTACATCAAAGACCTCTACAACATACACTACATCACTGACCCCTCTATACTCTACACTACATCACTGAGCCCTCTATACCCTACACTACATCACTGACCCCTCTATACTCTACACTACATCAATGACCTCTATACTCTACACTACATCACTGACCCCACTATACCCTACACTACATCGCTGACCTCTATACCCTACACTACATCACTGACCTCTATACTCTACACTACATCACTGACCCCTCTATCCCTACACTACATCACTGACCCCTCTATACCCTACACTACATTACTGACCCCTCTATACCCTACACTACATCACTGACCCCTCTATACCCTACACTACATCGCTGACCCATCTATACTCTACACTACATCACTGACCCCTCTATACCCTACACTACATCACTGACCTCCATAACCTACACTACATCACTGACCCCTCTATACACTACATCACTGAGCCCTCTATACCCTACACTACATCGCTGACCCCTCTATACCGTACACTACATCACTGACCCCCCTATACACTACATCACTGACCTCTATACCGTACACTACATCACTGACCCCTCTATACACTACATCGCTGACCCCGCTATACTCTACACTACATCACTGACCCCTCTATACTCTACACTACATCACTGACCCTTCTATACTCTACACTATATCACTGACCCCTCTATACTCTACACTACATTACTGACCCCTCTATACCCTACACTACATCACTGAGCCCTGTATACCCTACATTACATTACTGACCCCTCTATACCCTACACTACATTACTGACCCCTCTATACCCTACACTACATCACTGACCTCTATACTTTACACTACATCGCTGACCCCTCTATACTCTACACTACATCACTGACCCCTCTATCCACTACATCACTGACCTCTACACTCTACACTACATCACTGACCCCTCTATACCCTACACTACATCACTGACCCCTCTATATCCTACACTACATCACTTACCACTCTATACCCTACACTACATCACTGAGCCCTCTATACCCTACACTACATCACTGACCCCTCTATACTCTACACTACATCACTGACCCCTCTATACCCTACACTACATCACTGACCCCTCTATACCCTACACTACATCACTGACCCCTCTATATCCTACACTACATCACTGACCACTCTATACCCTACACTACATCACTGAGCCCTCTGTACCCTACACTACATCACTGACCCCTCTGTACTCTACACTTCATCACTGACCTCTATACCCTACACTACATCACTGACCCCTCTATACCCTACACTACATCACTGACCTCTCTATACCCTACACTACATCACTGACCCCTCTATACCCTACACTACATCACTGACCTCTCTACTCTACACTACATCACTGACCTCTATACCTTACACTACATCACTGACCCCTCTATACCCTACACTACATCACTGACCCCTCTATACTCTACACTACATCACTGACCCATCTATACTCTACAGTACATCACTGACCTCTATACCCTACACTACATCACTGACCCACCTATACCCTACACTACGTCATTGACCCCTTTATACCCTACACTACATCACTGAGCCCTCTATACCCTACACTACATCACTGACCCCTCTATATCCTACACTACATCACTGACCCCTCTATACCTTACACTACATCACTGACCCCTCTATACCCTACACTACATTACTGACCCCTCTATACCCTACACTACATCGCTGACCCCTCTATACCCTACACTACATCGCTGACCCCTCTATACCCTACACTACATCGCTGACCCCTCTATACCCTACACTACATCACTGAGCCCTCTATACTCTACACTACATCGCTGACCCCTCTATACCTTACACTACATCGCTGACCCCTCTATACCCTACACTACATCACTGAGCCCTCTGTACCCTACACTACATCACTGACCCCTCTGTTCTCTACACTACATCACTGACCTCTGTACTCTACACTACATCACTGACCCCTCTATACTCTACACTACATCGCTGACCCCTCTATACCCGGAGCGCCACTGTATAGAGAGGGCACAGGAAACGCCCACCACCCTCCTGGAGGTAGAGGAAATATTTAAGCTCAGCGGAGGAGGGAAGGGGCGGCAACTCCATACGGCGCTGGGCGCATCACTGGCTAGCGCCAGTCTTGTGTACATACTTAAGGTGTGAACAAAGTGCATCCTACGGAAGTGAAGCAGGGAATAAGTAAAGCATACAGTACTTGCCTACTTTAGAAAAAGCATTTCAGGGAGATTGTGAAAACAGCACCTCTGAGAGGCGTGTCATAACTCTGACTTATATCCTAATGTAAATGAGCCCAAGCAGTTAGTAAGATCTATTCATTGATGAACACCACACTGATACTTTTCAGAAAATGCATGTAGTCATAGGGATCGTTGTGCCCTATAACCAATGCAAGGAAATGATGCTAATGAACCCATTCAAATGTATATATCTCTTTTTTTATATATACAGTATATACTGTAACAGCTTCATAATGGGGGTAAGGTGCAATCAGGGAGATTACTGGACTCTTCAGGGAGACAGGGAGATTGCTAATCTTTTAGGGAGTCTCCCTGACAATGAGGGAGAGTTGGCAAGTATGAAGTAAAGCTGTATCGCAGTGTCCATGTACCCATAGCTACATATGTTCCATTTCAAACAGTAAATAGATTTGCTTAATTGTCACATTTATTGCAGATCACAGCTGCTTTCAACAGGTTTGAGGGTTATTTAGTTACAGCTCTGAGACCCCTTAATGCCCTGCACGTCCGCTCAATGTGCCTGTCTGTCGAGTGCTCTCAGCCACCTACAACTCCGGAGGTCAGGGCTAGGGGGGGTGGTGAAGGGTGTGTCGTGATGTGTTTGCATACACAGGTTATATTTCCTGGGGGTGGGGTAATATGGGTTTTTATTAATAAATATAATAATAATAATAATAATAATAATAATAGTAATAATAATTATAAAAAATATAATAATAATAATAATAATAATAATAATAATAATAATAAAAGATTTAGTATGGATATTTTCAGAGGGGGTCTCCAAACTTTCTCTCACAGGGTGTTAGTAGACAATGGGCTGGTCCTGCACCTTCCCAAATATGTTATACTTTCCAGATATTGTGCCTGAAGCCAGTACTGCTATTTAGATTATTTAATTTTCAACATCTCTACTGTATTTTTGTAATGCTTGCAATTTTTTTTTTTTTATAAAAATTTTTTTTTATCAATATTATTAGTGGGACTGAAAACCCAGATCTGGTATTTCAGTTCCAATGCACATGCATGACCCGGATAGCATATCCACAGAGACCTGACTAACCAAGCAGTGAGTTAACCCTTATCTCTCCGGATCAGTATCGCCTGGCCAACTGCGCCACATTGCAGCAATATCATCCTTATTGCCACAGAGGAAAAAACAATCCCCTAACCCTAATGATTAGTGTGAGAAGCACATGAGCCTGGGCAAGCTGCCGGCCTGATTCAGAGCCGGACGCTCTGACCAGAGCGCTCACTCTGAATCAGTGCCCTCCTACCTAAAAATGGAGCAGCCTAGTGATGTCAGTGGGGCCGGACTCAGACGGTAGGCGTTCCCATGGGAATGCCTCCGTCTGGCAGCCACACCCCCGGCACGCCCACCAAAGGGGACGTGCTGTCAGTCACCATCGACAGCACGCCCCCTTTGGTGCGAGACCCGGAGCGACAGCTTGGCTGTCGCTGTCCGGGTCTCGCGCATGCGCACGACGGAGCTCCCTCCGTCGTGCGCATGCGCATTGGGGTAACATTGACCCGCTTGCGAGCGTCCTGCACTCGCGAGCGGGTCTGAATGACCCCCTGTGTTTTAAGAGGACAAAAAAAAATGGAAATGAATGAGGGCTTAGGTCCTAAAGAGGTATTGGGCTAGACAGTGTTTTCACTATTTCTATTTTCTGTGTTTCCAGCAGCACCTCCAATCAGGGAGCAAAATGCATGCACGGGGGTGGGGAGGTTTAGTCACAGATTACCTGGACCCGGGCCTCTGTAGAGCCCCAGGAGTGCAGAAGAATCATAACCACACACCCCCTGCCATGCTACGATCATGTCTCTCTGGTGCTTGCACACCGCTGCTTTGTTGTGTATATGAGGGGGCATAACAGCGCCAGTGTTAATTTTGACAAGGATTTTAAATTTAGTTTCAGTCTGAGTCACATATTTAAAAATATAGTTGGTTTAAAGTCACATAGTCTCTTCTTTGCTTTGTTTTAGTCAAGATTTAGTCAGTAATTGTAGAAATTAAGTTATCGGGCCATTCATCAAGAGGGTAAAGCAGTATCTCAACCCGCTGCTTTCCTATGGGGTCCGGGTTGCGAAGGGGGATCCCTCCGACCCTGTCCGGCTTTTTCCGCGGGACGTCTGGGCTCCTGTGCGCATGCGCGACCTGTAGGTTATGCAGGCGCACTTGTCTCACAAGACGCTCACGGAGACAGCGGATCAGCTGTCTCCGCGCCAGAGCCATGATGAATAGCTCCGGCGCTCGTAGCAAGATAATTAACATAATGAATAGGCTTGTAGGCAGGGGCGGATTGGGCCACCTGGACAGCGGGTAAGTTCCCGCTGGGCCGGCCCCATTCCACCCTTTGCTGGGCCGGCCCATCCTGCCTACCAGCCCAGCCCACCCTGCCTACCAGCCCGGGCTGTTTTATCCATCTGCCCGGCCGGTTGCCGCACTTCCTGGGTGCCAGCGTCAGCAGCAGCATACAGAAACAGTGCAACTCCCTCTGGTGCTTGGTAGCGGCAGTGGAGACCAGGGCCGTTTCTAGGGGCGGGCAGACCCTTGCAATCGCATGGGGCGCTCCGCCCTGACCCCTTCAACATAGGCAAAACTGCCTCTGCCGCAATTTTGCATTTTCTATAAATTATAGAATAATGTATTTAATGGCCGGGAATCAGGACGGCTGTAACGCGGCTCAGACTGACCAGGAGGACCTTCCCCTGTGTAAGCTCCGCCTCCCCTGGGTAAGCACCAATTGGAATCAACCCTCTGGTGCACGAGCGCACGGTAACGACATGACGTTGGACCGTGCGCGCTAGCGTGTCAGTGAGGAGCGGAGCTCTGAAAAGGCTGGCCTCGAGGCTGCAGTGTTCTGCTGCCGACTGCCCGCCCTTCCATCCTGCGTGTGCCGGCTGCTGTCTCCTTACAGAAGAACTCTGCAGCATCAAAGCTGCAGACTCCAGCCTTGTGGCTTGGCACCCCCACCCACTCGCATAAGCCAAATGCCCGCCCACCGCTCAGTGTCAGGTGAGGGAGGGGTCCGGAGGTGTCTAGTGAGGCAGGGGCCTGGAATTGTCTGGTGAGGGAGGGGGCTGTGAGGGAGGGGTTGGGAGGTGTCTGGTGAGGGAGGGGTCCGGAGGTGTCTAGTGAGGGAGGGGTCCAGAGGTGTCTAGTGTGGGAGGGGTACAGAGGTGTCTAGTGAGGGAGGTGTCTGGTGAGTGAGGGGTCCGGAGGTGTCTGGTGAAGGAGGGGGCCAGGGGTGTCTGGTGAAAGAGGGGGCCAGGGGTGTCTGGCGAGGGAGGGGTCCGGAGGTGTCTAGTGAGGGAGGGGTCCGGAGGTGTCTAGTGGGGGAAGGGGCCAGAGGTGTCTAGTGAGGGAAGGGTCCGGAGGTGTCTAGTGAGGGAGGGGCCTAGAGGTGTCTAGTGAGGGAGGGGTCTGGAGGTGTCTAGTGAGGGAAGGGGATGTACACCAGGGAAGGGCTATGTAGTGGCATTAGCATAAGGTTGCAGACGCAACTGCAGTAAATAACACAAGGAAGGCCGCAAACGCTTCCAACTCAGAATCAGGCCCTATGAGGATGGTCACACCCCCTCATCCAGGCCGCACCCCCATTAGGGCTGCTTTCATAATTTTCCCGGGCTGGTTTTCCATCCCAATCCGCACCTGCTCGTAGGTCACAATTTTTGCAAACAGTTTAATGATACTGTAATCGCATTCTATTCATCATCATTTAATTGTAGAAATTAAGTTATCGGGCCATTCATCAAGACGGTAAAGCAGGAGATACCACAGATATCTCCTACTTACCTTACACTCCCGGAATGTCCCGCTGCCCCAATACACTAGTATCACAGATATCTCCTGCTTACCTTCCTCTCCCGGAATGGCCCGCTATCCCCATACACTAGTATCACAGATATCTCCTGCTTATCTTCCTCTCCCGGAATAGCCGCTGTCCCCATACATTAGTATCATAGATATCTCCTACTTACCTTCCTCTCACGGAGTGGCCCGCTGTCCTCATACACTAGCATCACAGATATCTCCTGCTTACCTTCCTCTCCCTGAATGGCCCGCTGTCCCCACACACTAGTGTCACAGATATATCCTGCTCACCTTTCTCTCCCAGATTGGCCCACTGTCCCCATACACTAGTATCACAGATATCTCCTGTTTACATTCCTCTTGTGGAATGGACCGCTGTCCCTATACACTGGTATCAAAGATATCTCCTACTTACCTTTCTCTCCCAGATTGGCCCACTGTCCCCATACACTAGTATCACAGATATCTCCTGTTTACATTCCTCTTGTGTAATGGCCCGCTGTCTCTATATACTGGTATCACAGATATCTCCTACTGACCTTTCTCTCCCGGAATGGCCCACTGTCCCCATACACTAGTATCACAGATATCTCCTGTTTACATTCCTCTTGTAGAATGGCCCGCTGTCCCTATACACTGGTATCACAGATATCTCCTGCTTACCTTTCTCTCCCGGAATGGCCCACTGTCCCCATACACTAGTATCACAGATATCTCCTGTTTACATACCTCTTGTGGAATGGCCCGCTGTCCCTATACACTGGTATCAGAGATATCTCCTACTTACCTTACTCTCCCAGAATGGCCGCTGTCCCCATACACTAGTATCACAGATATCTCCTACTTTCCTTTCTCTCGCGGAATGGCCCGCTGTCCTCATACAATAGTATCACAGATATCTCCTACTTACCTTTCTTTCGCGGAATGGCCGCTGTCCTCATACACTAGCATCACAGATATCTCCTGCTTACCTTCCTCTCCCGGAATGGCCCGATATCCCCATACACTAGTATCACAGATATCTCCAGCTTATCTTCCTCTCCCGGAATAGCCGCTGTCCCCAAACACTAGTATCACAGATATCTCCTACTTACCTTCCTCTCCTGGAATGGCCCGCTGTCCCTATACATTAGTATCACAGATATACACTACTTACCTTCCTCTCGCTGAATGTCCCGCTGTCCCCATACACTAGTATCACAGATATCTCCTACTTACCTTTCTCTCCCAGAATGGCCCGCTGTCCTCATACACTAGTATCGCAGATATCTCCTACTTACCTTCCTGTCCTGGAATGGCCCGCTGTCCCCATACATTAGTATCACAGATATACACTACTTACCTTCCTCTCCTGGAATGGCCCGCTGTCCCCATACACTAGTATCACAGATATACACTACTTACATTCCTCTCCTGGAATGGTCCGCTGTCCCCATACACTAGTATCACAGATATCTCCTACTTACCTTCCTCTCCTGGAATGGCCCGCTGTCCCCATACACTAGTATCATAGATATCTCCTGCTTACCTTTCTCTCCCGGAATGGCCCACTGTCCCCATACACTAGTATCACAGATCTCTCCTGTTTACATTCCTCTTGTGGAATGGCCCGCTGTCCCTATACACTGGTATCACAGATATCTCCTACTTACCTTACTCTCCCGGAATGGCCATTGTCCCCATACACTAGTATCACAGATATCTCCTGCTTACCTTTCTCTCCTGGAATGGCCCTCTGTCCTCATACACTAGTAACACAGATATCTCCTGCTTACCTTCCTCTCCTGGAATAGCCGCTGTCCCCATACACTAGTATCACAGATATCTCCTGCTTATCTTCCTCTCCCGGACTGGCCCGCTGTCCCCATACATGAATTCATCAAGCTCTGAAAATACAGTACTTTTGGAGCTTTACTGTGGGTGAATTCGCCATCTCAGATGGTGTTTGCTCCCGCTTGTGTATCTCAACCCGCTGTGTCCCTATCAGTGCTGCCATCAGAAATGATGGGGCCCGGTACTGAGAGCTTGGAAGCCTGGGCTGGCTGGACTAGGTGGGGGGGGGGCACATGGCTGGCTGGTTTAGGGGAGGGAACAGTGCAGGGAAGGCTGGCTGGACTAGGGGGGCACAGGGCTGGGAAGAATGGCTGCACTAGGGGGGGCACAGGGCAGGGAAGGCTGGCTAGAGTAGAGGGGGGAAAGGACAGACAAGGCTGGCTGGACTATAAAGCGAGTGCAGGGAAGGGTCAGTATGCTTACCTGTCACTGGCAGCCAGTCAGGCATGTCAGGGTTGTGGATTACATCGGCAGCTAGGGAGAAGAAACAGCGCCGGCGTCATTTTAAATACGACGTTGGCCGCGAGCCAATCACAGCTCGTGGACCGGCAGCCCATCAGGAGAGGCCGCTGCTGATGGGCTGCTCGCGACCCGGCAGCCAATCAGGAGGTGCCGCTCCTGATTGGCTGCCGGTTTACGAGCTGTGATTGGCTTGCGGCTGGCAACTTATGGAATGCTGCCTTCGCGCTGTTTCTTCTCCCTGGCAGCCAGTAAATTAATGATTGAGCCCCATCGCTGACATCCGGGCCCGGGACTACAAGCCCGGCAGTTCCCCCCTGATGGCGGCCCTGTTCCCTATGGGAAGGAGGCCCGGGTTGCGAAGACTGATCCCTCCGCCCCTGTCCGACTTTTTCTACTGGGCTCTTGTGCGCATGCGTGACCTGTAGGTTACGCAGGCGTACTTGTCTCACTGCTCCGAAAGGAGCAGGGAAGACGATCACAGAGACAGCTGATTTTCGGATCAGCTGTCTCCGCGCTGGAGCCACTGTATGATGAATTTTTCTTGCGCTAGTGGCAAGATAATTAACATAATGAATTGGCTCGTAGGCCACAATTTTTGGAAACAGTTTAATGATACTGTAACGGATTTTACTGAAGAACCTTTCTATTAAAATCCCTTGGTAACTTAAAGTTAGCATAGCTTTAGCTCTAGTATGTGTTTAGTAATCTAGGCTCAGTAGGCTGAATGAGAATGTATTATACAATTTAATGCCTGAAGTTTGTTAGAACCGGTGGTCATTTTGATATTTTAAATTTAGTGTTAACTTAGTCACTTTTTTAAAGTTGAACACTGATTTTGTTGTAATTTATCGTTATTTAAATGTTTACATTTTAGTTATCGTTACAATATAGCCCTGAACAGCGCTCACTCTAGCTGACCCGACCCTCCAGCATCCAGGCTCTATTTATTAACATTATTTTTAGAAAAATAAAGTGAAAAAGGGTGTTGCACATAAATTTACTAAAGGGCAATTGGAGTGGAATTCGTAAAATTATGAGCCGGTCGGAGCATTCGCGGGCACCTTCTCGCTGTATTTTTCCCGAAAAATACAGTGAAAAGATTGCGGAGGGATATTGCAAGTTCTGTCCCTGCAAGGGATTTTTAGTAAATTCTGGTGATATTTCCTAATTTTTGCAATGCGAATTTAGGTCGAAAATATCATACAACAACCGCATTTTAAATGCGGATTGTAGTAAATAGGGCCCTTTAGTCTTGCCAACCCTGCCCACAATCCAACAAAAGTAGTCACAGGTTTATTTATTAGGGGCAATTTTTAAAACTCATTTTATTTTCAGTTTAGCCAGCGTTTCATAATAGTGACCACCATCAGTAATGAACGTACGCTCAGTGGTGTGATCTACTGATCCCTAATTATCGGTTGGCTCAAGCTGCGTTCACCTTTGGGCAGGGCCGGATTAAGAGCTACATGGGCCTGGAGCTGAAAATTACCAAGGGCCTATAATCAAAAGAGTGGAGGTGTGACCAGTGCTGTGTGGGTGTGTTTACTCTCAGTCCCAATGACTCCCTAAATATGTAAAAGAAAAAAAAATGCTTAATTTTGTGAGGTAAATAGCAATACAATTTTACTACTTATGATTTATGGCCGACTGTGTGGAGAGCAGATGACCAGTCAACATCATGTTGTCATGACAATGGGCCTATTTTTATGTGGAGGCCTGGAGCTGTAGCTCCATCCGCCCCATTGTTAATCTGGCCCTGCCTTTGGGGGAATGCAGCGCAGAAGAGCGACTCACGTCTCGTAACAGCCATCATGTAATATCAGACCATCAATCTGAATTGGGAATCATCTAACCAGCTGCAAGAATTAGACAAACTAGAGCTTTTGTTTTGGATCTGAGACAGTCTCTGAACTGTACTTTGGCAGCACTC